>VZSZ01008040.1:651695-661954 GCA_013398815.1 Ibidorhyncha struthersii
CCAGTTCCCTTTGTTCCTGTCCTTCCTCTGTATTATTACCTCATATCGAAGTTCAGTGTCACTGGTTGCTGGGAATCTAGTTTCATTTGGCTATACATACACTCTTCCCTAAAGAAGTCAGATGTTACCTTCACGTTGGACGTTCATCATGCAATGAAAACATGGAACACAATTTTATTATAATAGTTCTGAATGATTTTCAGCTGAATTAATGAAGAGGAAAGTCAGGCACATTTTAGTGGGATGTTCATGTTCCTCAACTATGATTCTTAAATTGGGCGTTCAGGTTTCTAGTAACATTAGAATAATCATTCATGTTTATTGCACATACCTACACAGCCTCATTCTTAAAAAGTTGGCTATTTGCTAGTATAGCTGAAATTATTCGTGTACTGAGACAGGAGAATGTCTTAAGAAACCTGCATTGAGTAGTACTTTCTATTGTCTTCATTTTGTTCAGTTGTAAATATAGTAGACAACAGATCAAATAACTATTGACGTAGAGAATAACACAAATTATGTCAATCAAGGACTTCAAACAGCGTGTTTTGAGGTCAGTAGCCTGTGTGCCTAGAACTTTGATCCCACTGGTAACAGCGGAATGACATAACTTATGTGGATGTACATGCTTTTCACTGAATTTTACAAGCAGAACAGCAAAATGTCAGTGAAGTGAAAATGTATGTTTCTAATAGGCTCAAGGAGCTTCAACAAAGGAAGCTAATACTGATCACTAAATTTGCTGAAACTGCAAGGAGGGGTGGGGTTTTTCGTTTGTTTTTGAACCTAAATGGATACTGTTTTCAATAACCAGCATGAGGGAGGAGCCTTTCCAGGGCCCTGCCATACCAAATGGAAGACAGCATGTTCTATCTGATTATATCTAAGTTTGACTGCTAATTGGACAACCCAAAGCATTGCTAGATTACTAGCCAATTTTGCTGAGATTACACCCTCTGGGAAACTGAAGCTGTTTCCTGAATGTATGATTGGCCGAGAAAAATGAGAATTCCTTTTAAGAAAATTAAGATATTCTGATGTCTTTCAGATTTCCATTACAGCACTGACCCTGGCTAGGCAAATGAGTTAAAAATCTGAAAATTACTCTGGAATAATGCAACTAAATTTTCCAGCTGGGAGGCAAGGGTATTTTCATTTCCATTTTGAGTCAAACTGATCCAAATACGGGTTTTAGTTTGGAAGTGAAACTAGTCTGCAAGTCCTTTTCTCAGCTCTCACTACTTTTTGGTTTAGCATTGTTGCTTTTGTTTCTTTAAATGGGAGGTGAGAAGAGCAGTTATTCACAGTTTGTGAAGTGTCTGAAAATCTGTGGGTACAGAGCACTACATAAGTGCAAAGTATTTAAATTCAGAACTATGTTAATGTCTTCTTTCTTTTTCCTTATGCCAGTCTGTGCTGTGACTGAAATCAATCTGCTTATAACCAAATTTAAACTTGGTTGGTTAATGGGGAGGGAGAATTGTGGGTTGTTTTATCCACAGACTTTCTAGTTCACTGAAACTAGGGTTCCAGTCTGATTTCTCTCTGCAGGAGAGAGATAGCTCTCTTTTTTTTTTTTTTAAAAATGTTTTCATTGATTAGGTAGTCTTTGCTAAACCTGTAAAACAGTCATGATATGTCAATCCACTGCTGTTTGCATTTGCCTCAAAATGTGGGAATTAATCCGCCCTAAAAATGACTTGGTTTATGTATGCATTGTTTAGTTTATATGTTCTGGGAGGATCTAAGGTCTGAAAACTGGCAATAATAAGGAGGTCATAAATCAGACAACTTTATTGGTTTAGAATTTTAGGTCAGGCATATCAATTCCAGTTTATACTAGATTTCAGTTGTGCCTGTGAATGGAGATCACATCATGTAATTTGTGGGGATTCTCTTATTTGCAAACCTGACTAGTGACGCTTCATAACCACTGCAGCAGTGTTTTCCTCATGCCTTGCTCTGATGAGGTAGCTGTATGATCCTTTTGGGCTTATGTGCTTGTTCTCTTTTCTCTTTTTTCTTTTTCTTTTGCTTTCCATCTAAGAGGAAATGGAATGCAGATAAGATACATGTCTCCTTTGGCATTTTAAGTAACTTTTAAAAATGGAGGAAAAGCAAATCAATTGGTGCTTACTACTTTTAGAACAGTCAGGCAAAAAGTATGAGAGGTTGATGTCTTAGCCCTGTCAGTTCTGTTTTCAGTGGAAATATAGAGGTTTTGTAAGCAAAAAAGGTATCTTTGACTCCTGTTGTGCAGGAGATAAACAGTGCTTTTGTTTTCTCTTCTCATGTGTGAAATGGCTGGCACCAAAACTAACTCTGTAGCTTCTTATCTGACATTCCTGTCAAAAATAAGGATAAATACAACAAATTTGGTTAGCAGTGTTCATGAGATCAAGGAGTCTGATTTACCATTCTGGTTTAAAAAAAAACAGTAAATGTGTATAATCAGGACCTTATATGTGAGTGTCAAAATAATACTTTGGTCCCAAGGTGTTCAGTCATATGTTACGAGATAATAGAAAATCTTTTGTGCTCTGTGGTACTTGGCATATATGTTTCTTAGACCTTTTCAGGTTAGTAATTGATTCAAAGAACTTGTTTTGATGACACAGATGGTCTCTTTGAGTCTTAAATTCCCATTTAGACCAAGTTTGTGTTTGTACTGGTTATGTTTTATTAGAAGAAAACAAATATTTTGGTGACACTAAGGTTCCTGCAGTGAAACTCAAGTGTCCTTCTATGCAGGAGAAACCCTGGAAGTTACTTTCTATTGGGTTTTTTTCACAATGTATCTAACGAGAAGACAGAAGTCTATGATTATAGTTCTGTTTTTCTTTTTTTGTGTGTGCACATAGTTTGTATTGACCTTGTGAAAACCTGAAAGCTCTAAATTGGCCTCTTGAACAAAATGAAATGCATTGCACAGAACAGACTATTCACTGTAATATTTACTCTGAAAGGTCATCAGTCCCAGAAATATCAGAGGATGTAACTATGGCAAACCAATGCAATGTTAGCATAATGTTTGGTTGTTTCCCTTTTTCTGTTACTAGGTAGTTGGAGCCTTTAGGAACAAATTTGTCATTTATAGCACAGCCCCTTCCTACACAAGACTCTCATTCTTTGCAAACATGGATATAAAAGATATTTATAAAAAGATTAGCATTTGAGGTTTATTGTCTGTGGGTTCAGCTTAATCTCACAAGGACATATTAAATGTTTTTACAGCATCAAAAACCTAAACAAATCTTTGGCTTATCTATCTGAAAGCAAAGTCATATTGTTCAAGTACTAAAGTTTTAACTCCAGATTAGTTGTGCTGTTTGGACTTAACCCTGTGCTTAAATGCTAATTCAGACATACTCTTCCCTGCTACTGAAGGTGGTTGAGGAGAAGTACTGAAGGTGTGGTGTGTTTCTGTTTTACACTGATTCCCATCTGTGGACTAGTTTGGAAAAAGGAAATTAAAAGCTCCATGTCCTTTCTACCCTGTGGTGGACACTTCTTGGGTTAGAGGAGTAAGCCAGTTTTGTCCGCATTGGAGGTATGTGTGTCTAGCTAGAATAGTTCAGAGATGCACCTTGTTCTCCTCTTTCACAGACAGACATAGAAAGTCTGGTTCACTGTTGTTACCTAATTTGTAACCATTAATATCCATGGGAATTTCATGTCAGCATTTAATCTATGGAAATACAAACCAACGCAAATGAAAAATCCCGTGCAGGTGAGTATTGATAGGAGAACCAGTTTCTCCTCGTCTTCAGACGTGATGGTGCTGAGTGAGGAAGAGAGCGCTTTTTGTAATTGTCAGCCATTCTGTGTCTTTCAAAGTGCTTGTTTTGAAACTGTCACTTCCCTCCTGATGGCATTATGAAGGACCATATAAAAAAGCTAAGCGGAAAAGAAAGTGAAGACATTCAGCCAAGAAAAATTAGTATGTATACATACATGAGGGTAATTTTCTATGGGGGAGGAGTCAGGCTCAAAGGCCATTGTTTTCGCTGTCAAATGCTCTGCTACTTGTTGCAATAATTTTTTTTTATGATGATGATGAACAGTATTTCTCAATCAGTGGGGTGAGGACTTGCATGTTTTCCAATTACATTTTGTATATTTAAGTTTGATAGTTAAAGATAAGCAGCCGTACACTGAGCCAAATACTTAGGTATGAGATAGAGCGGATGGGGCAAAGGAGAGTGTATTTGAAATGAGATTTTTAGCTTTTTTACATACCTAATAGTTTGAATCCATTACCTGGCTTTTCCTTTTTTACAAACTCTACAGAATAGAGACTATGGCGTGGAAAAAAAGATGATTCACCTCCAGCACCTACTTCACTGGCTTGTATTCCTAAGCAATAATCAAGGACTAGATTTTAAATGTTTACTAATTTGGGGACTTTTATTTGAAATGTCTGAACTTAGGCACTGCAGGTTTTTGTTTCTTTTAAAAGAAGGGCACCAATAGGGATCAGTTAAAGTTGTGGCAAGTAAATGCATCCACAAATTCAGTTGTAATTGCCTAACTGGACAAGAGAAACAGAAGTATTCGCAGAGAAGGCTTTAGAAGGAAAAGGTTCTCAGTGTTTTGTGACTGCTGCATGCTTTTTTCTAGTTGGGATGAAAGATGGCAACCACAATCTCAAACCTCATCTCAGAACTGCCAGAGGGTAACTGTAGAAACTGCTTAGGCCACTGCAAAGTCTGGCCACAGGGATGAGCAGGCTGGTAAGACCAGACTACATCTACGTACTCTACTAACTGTTATTCCCTAGTCTAGGCTATTGTTGTTAAAACATTTGTCATGTCCTAGTCCACACAACTTCTTTCCAGGTAGCATTCATACTGCCTTGTCTGGACACTCAGCTTGGCGCTTGGGCCAGGAGATCTATCTATGCCCTATTTGTCATCAATGAAGTGAAAGGACGTTACTCCTGAGGGCTATTCAGACTGCCAAAGCTAAGTTCCTGCTCAGAGTGCCGTTCTCCATCTTTCTCTCCTTTGATGAAAGTGAAGGGGAGATGAGTTTCAACTCTGTGCAGGGGAACAGGGCTTGTTTTCATTAAATCAACAGGTTTTGTTCAAGTGTCACAGAAGGCATAACTGAAAGGAGCCTGCACCAGGAGGTGGGTGGGGAGGGAAAGAACTGATGGTCTCAATATAATCTTTTTTGGCTTCAGTCTGGCAAAGATTTAGGCATATGACTAAATTTATGCCCTTCACTTCCTCTGTCATCTGCAATCGGTTTCCCCTGTCAGATGCGTTAGTGTTTTAGGAAAGCAGAATTCTTGTGCTAGCTAGCTGTCGTCATAGTAAGGCTTAGCTTTCCTGTGGTCACACTGATAATACTAGAGCCCTTTGGGACCCTTTCTAAACACCTTGTCATTGCATTTTCCAGATAAGAATTCCACACAGTTTTAGAGCTGTTTTGTCCCATCTGATTTACGCATCTACCATTTGTCATTATATAGTTGACTGTTGGTCTTCTAGCCCTGCAATTTAAAGTAAGGGAAAAGGAGCATTAAAATATATTTTAAACATGTGTCTACCGAAGGTCCTGCATACACTAAAAAAATACGGGTTTTTTCCCAGTTCTGAAAATAAATTATGAAGAAATACTGGACTCCTAGACTTGGCACTTTTCTTTCGATATGTGTGATATGTGAATATACCTAGAACAAATCAACAGTATCTGATTTTTTGCAAGGAATGTTCTTAATATTTTTCTATTAGTTTATTAAGTTGTACTGTGCTTGCTTTATTTTCAAAGGGATAAAATTGAATAAGAAATAGTATGACTTTCCTGTAATATGGAAACAGGATAAACATAGAAGTAACTTGCATGGAAATATAAACAGGAATAGCAGAGAGCCAGCAACCCCTTGAACATAAATCTGCAGGCAGCTATGCCACGAGTCTGTTTCATTATACTCTTTGCATTGCATAAAACAGTTTGTGTCATTTGAGAAGATGTGTACATGCTCCTCGTACCACTTCTCTCCAAAATATGCCCAAAGCTTTGTAGCTGGATGGCTTTGAATTAGGGTAACACCACTGGTGCTCTGTAAGATTTTTTTTTTTTTGTTCTTGGGTAATGGATTTACATGTGGACTGCACCTGTTTGATGCTTATTTTAGCTTAGCCTTGACCAGGGATATGGGAGCCCCACAGGAGGGAAGAGGAGCTAATTCTCATAGGTTCCTAAAAATTTTAGGCCAGGTTGCCTGATGATAACATACCTGGAAGGGTGGGGGTTTGTGTGGTTTGGTTTGGGTTTTTGTTTTGTTTTGGTTTTTTGTTTTTTTTGTTTTTAAGTTCCATTGGTTTTGAAACTGGAAGGGCTGGAGCACAGTACCTTTGATACTGTGGCAGAGTATCTTAACCACAGGGTAGTCATTAGTTTGCTGAAGCTGACTCAGAGGTAGAGAATTGCAGCCTAGCTCTCTGTGTTTATAAACAAATATATATAGGTGATAGAAAGCTGAGTATCTGAAGTGCAGGCAGATACGGAATAATGCATGAAGTGTTTGCCATGCAAATGTGTAATATGCAGTGAGTTAGTATAGCAGACTTGTTCACTCTTCTGAGTCCGTTTGTGTCCTGGATTCTTCAGCATAGCACGTGTTTGTAGTCCTTTTCCCACCAGATTGCTAGATTACAGTGAAATATATAGGAAAATATTTAAAAATAAACAAGTAGTTTCCACCTACTCCTGTTCAGAAAGGAAGACAGAAATACTGAGTAAATGTTAATATTGAAAGAACTGGAAGCATCCTCAATTTTGTTTGTCAGTATTGCACCTGAATTGTTGTCTTGCAAGTTAGACTGAAAACCGAACGGGCTCACAAGTTTGTTTAGAAATTTAGGATAAAAGGAAGAGGATAAATTTACTTTGGTTGCACCAAAGTTTTAGAAACTGAACCTGTAATACATGCCATGATTTCATTGATGGATATTGTATGTTCCGCCTAGTTCTTGACTTGCAACAACTTAAATATATATAAAATATACAGAAATTAATATAAAGGGATGTAGAGCAGGCAGTGACATACTGAATGTGTATATGTGGTATGAAAGCAAGAGAGTGCAGTACCTCTTAAAAACAATACCTGCTTTCAGCCAGTTGTGCTGTGATGCATTGTTTCATAAGTAGTATGGATTAAAAAAAAACAGCAGACAGTAGGTCTTGAGCCAACTGCTCAACTGTGAGAGTAGCAGGACAGTGTATTGCTACTTTTTGCCCTGTTTTGAGGAGGTGGCGTTATCACTTGTGTCATATTTCTTCTAGATTGTGTTTTCTAAGACGTTCCAGGTTTTCAAATACTAAGTGTAATGTGAGACCTTCATGTCACCAAGGTAGCTCCCTGTGCGGAATTTTGAAAGAGCACAGGCTGTCTACATAACTACATCAGGCAATGAGATCACGAAATGTGATGCTGTGGTTCTACCTGTGCCTCAAAACTGATGCAGACTGGGATGAACAGTTCATCTCCTCCCAGTTTCAACTTTTATTAATGCAAAAGGCTCAGGTCTTTTTCCCCTGAATACCAAATGGATTGCACTGTAGTTTGCTTGTGCCCAAAATAAGCAAAGCTATATGCACCTGGGGATGTGAAATTCCTTCATTTTAAACCTTTACAGATAGTCACATAATACATTAAACATACTCTAGTTTTATTCCCTTTGTCTTAATTTACATCAAAGAAGAGCTAAAGAATTCTGAAATCAAACCTGAAGAGGGTACATAAAACCTTTCTAAAAGCTCATTCCAAGATTAAACAACTGTAAACAAAAATAATATGAAAAAGGTGGTGTTTTGCAGTGCAGAAATCAGTTCTTGTGATATTAATCAGCACAAGAGTCTGAAATTGTTTTGATAAAGCAGCGCATTGGTTTGAAACTTAATCTTTTGACAACGCAAAAAGTTGGGAAAGTATTTTCATCCATTCCTGCTGGAGAGCTTACAAGATCAGGAAAACTTGCATCCTTAGAAGTGAATTTGTCCCTGTATATAAAACCTGTCAAATGATTTAGACAGTCTTTAGCATTTCTCCATTTTTATATTTTCTCCAGCATTCTTTGAGGTGACATTTGTGGTTGCTATATGCCATTGGTGTATACTGCCCCTGAACTTGTCAGTGATTTGTATTATATACTAACAGTATTTTCCTGACCTACGTCTTCTATTCAGCATAGTCTAGTCCACTTCTATTCTGGGAATAATTGTGCAATATTTCAGCAAAATATTAAGGAATTATTTAATTAGAAATAAGAGATTGGAAAGAACCTCAGAAAGGTGTCTAGGCCATGCCTTCTCCTTGCTCTAAGTCAGGGTTAGCTCTACCTAGACTGTTCCTCACGGATATTTAACGTTTCCTAAAAACTTGCAGCAAAGAACAGTTGAGTCTTCCAGTGCAGTCTAATGCTTGTCTGCCTTCATTCTAGGAAATAGAACAGTTGAGTCTTCCAGTGCAGTCTAATGCTTGTCTGCCTTCATTCTAGGAAATAGACATCTGCCTCAAGTCTGAAGTGAACTTTCCTTACTGCGGTTATCGCTTACGAATTCTTTCTTGTTTCTCAGCAACTGTGATGTATTTCCTTTGTTGTTACCTGTTCCAGAATTGAATATCCCTTCAAATCTTTAATTTCCTAGACTAAAACTTGATGTTTTCATTTAATCCTTTGTGAGTTATTCCAGAAGTTTAGTGCCTAAAATTGGTTACAGTACTTGAAACAGGTACTGTATTGCATTACAGAGTCAGTGGATGGACTGCTATCCTACTACAAGGAAATGTAAGCGTGCAATTAGAGGTGGTCTTGCTTTTGTTGGAGTAAGTTAAAAAGTTGACACCCTTCAGCTGAGACGGGGTGACTGCCCATATGGCTGCTCCCAGTCACGCTGCAATTGCAGAGAAAAACAGGTTTGCCGGAATGATCCCCTGTTCTGCATCGGGCTGGTTGTGTGGGCCATCAGTTTCTGTGTCAGGGCTGGAGAACGGGGGACAACCATTGCCAGCTGGGGACGGTAGCAGCAAGGATTCCTCATGCCCTGAGAGGTCTAAATTAACAAGGAAAGTTCATAAAGCGTAACCAGCCGACTGCCTAGAACTGCCAACAAGTGGTATGAACGTCCCTGCCAGTCCAGGCAGCAGCCTTCTGGTTTTTAGTTTAACTGTAATGCAATAAGTTATGGAGTTCTCAAAGAATTTCGCAGTTCTGGAAGCACTACAGCTCCTTCCAGCAGTCTAGGGCCTGCCTTCCTGCCTGCCCTCTTCAGGGCAATCGCTTTTGGGCTGGTAGTTACAGCAGTTGCTTATTCATTAGGATATGAGGAAAATTTGGAGTGTTTTAATCATCTTGAGAACACTGGTTACTGTTTTTTAGGAGGAAAATCTTATTTGTTCTTTGTTCTCAAAAATTACTTTCATTTCCCCAACTTCATGCACGTGTTTTTCTGTGGCTTGCTCCCATGTTCTGGTCCCAGCCAACAAGTAGAGAGAATGTCATGTTGCCTCTCGTGAAGCAATTTCTTAATACCGTGTCCCTTTCTGGAGGCAGTTAGAATAGCTCTTCATTCTCTGTGGGTGTCTTACAGTGGAGGGCCTGTGTCCTGTACTAATTTTAGTTGTAAGGAGGAGCCATTATGTGACCTGTTTTTACTTTAAGGACAATCATCAATGTAGTGACTGGCAGTTTGTATAAAGAAATGACCTTCGTGTGTAAAGCATAATTCAGTTAGTGTTTCTTTTCAAGCATACACCCGACACCACAGCATGGTTCACCCTGTTTTATTTTATGTCCACTTGATATTGAATATATTTCGTTCAGAAAATGTGTTTTAACACTTGGATGTCTCAGGGGTCAGGGAGTAAATCACAGTCACAAGATTATCAGTGCTGTGCAGGGAAAGCCAAGATACTAAAAAAGCCTGAGGTCAAACGCGTTCAAGGTCACACCAGTCCCTCTAAGCTGCTGAGGAAACACGTGACAACGTGGACAAAAACCCGAACGTTGATGCTGATGCACAAATAACTTTGTGTGGGGTACAAGGCACACCTGGGAGCCCTCCGAGACGGAGATACCCGAGTCACGAGTGGACACGCTGATGCGACAGCGACGCGGCAGGGGGTTAGGGCGGCCGGCCCGCCCGGTGTGCACCGGCGAGGCGGGTCACGGGGGATAAGTCACGCTGGAATTGCAGCGGGTGCCAGCTTCCAGTGTGACCCTGCCCCTGCCAGCCCGCACCGGGCGAGC
>VZSZ01008040.1:662781-702086 GCA_013398815.1 Ibidorhyncha struthersii
CGCGGGCGGGCGGCGGGCGGCAGCTTCTCGCCGCGCCGTGCACCGCGTCGGGCGGCGCCCAGGGTCCCGCCGGCCTCCGCCGCTCCCGGACGCGCCCATGAAGCTGATCGTGCCCAAGCAGCACTGTGAGTAACGATCGGGACTGGGACCGACCTGGGCGCTGCTCTGCGCCGGGTTGGCTCTGCGGTCTAAGTTCCCCAAACCTTGTTAGAATTAGGAAAAAAAGTAGATCTGGGAGCCGAGTGCAAATTACTTTGACTGGGGGGTGTGCGTGTGATAAAAAGGGTATTTTGTAAACACAGTAAATTTGTATTATGCTTCTTATGAGCTATTGCCTGTGGCTTTTGGTTGGTTGGTTTGGGAGGTGTCGGTGAGCTGGCTGTCTACTTCATGTTTTGTTTTAAGGCTGTGAGTCTCGGACATCCGTATTTGTAATGTCCTTAATTTTATAAGGTCTGTTGATTCATCGTATGTTTTACTTACTTGATCCCAGCGGACTTCTTATACATAGGTATGGAGCTATTGAATAATTCCATGGTGAATTCTACAAGTAAAACAATCCAATGAAAAAAGTACTCTGTTTCTTTGCGCTCTCACTTCACTAACCCTTCAAATAATGCCAACAACTGTTTGGTTCTTTGTTAAAAGTTCAGCATGTTCCGAAAGGGTAATCAGGGAATCACAGCTACCCACTGCCAAAACTTAAAGATGTTTCTACTCAGTAGGAAGTAGTGTGCATTCAGATACTCTTTTTTGGTTTGGGTTTTTTTTTCTTTCTATTGAAATGAATACTTAAAAAACTTTTCTGTAGAGGCAGACCAAAATAGTCAGAAACAGCCTCAAAGAGCTGCAGCTTTCACCGGGCTACTTGAGAGCCAGTGCCTTCTCTGTCTTTTTAAACGTTTTTGCTGAGCTGCGTATACCACTTTGCCTTAAAATGTTCTCTGTATTGATTAATCATGTAGTGCTTACAGTACCTGCTGATAGTTAAGTTACTCTTCTACCGAATTTAACATATTGATGACAAAATTATTCTCCATCACAAACTGGTTGTATAGTCTTTGTCCAACTTTACATTTTCATTCAGGAACAAAAGCTGCAGAACTTGCACTAACTTACACTTTGATTTGTTGTACCTAAGAAAAGTCAGCACTTGCGTAACAGATTGTTCATAATAGTAAAAACTTCTGAAGCAAAGAATAAAGCTTTTAGAGCAACATGTACTCACTTGAATAACAAGAATAAGGAATTCCTTTCCCATCTTGAGGGGAAAAAGAGCCCATCAGAGTAAAGAGCACGGGGGACTGGCTATATTGCCCAAGACGTATGACAACAGAGTCTTCAGCTGCGGGGTTTTAACGAAATGAGGCTTCAGTGAAAACAGCAGGTGAGGGAAGTGCTTTGTAGAACTGTTTTGTGGGCAATTTCTTTGCTGAATAAAATACATGAACTCTTGCTGATCTTATACTTTTCAATTTATATGGTTTATTTTGTACAAGAATAAATTTGCAATTAGTGCAAATAGTCTTGTGGGAAAATATGATAGCGCATTTTCACCAGTTTAAAAAACTCGTTAAATTATACTCAAATTCTCCTGGTACTGCATAGCTTTCCACTGTTTCCATCTTTAGTGAATACTACACAGTCCCGTTTTACTGTTTTTTGTATTTAATCCTGTCTTTTGCAGATGTTTGTTCTGTGCTTAAGGACACATTGCAAAATGAAGTGTAGTTACCACATGGCATGTAAGACTTCAGTATTGATTGTGGGGTTTGCTTTGCGTGGTGGAAAAGATAATGAGATAATGGGCATTTCCCAATATTTCAACAAATGAAACCTATCTCTCTGCAGCGATTATTCCTTTAAATCCTTATAAATTATACGTTTTCTTGATTGTTTTTACTTTCTGCCAAAGTGAGGTAGAATTCTATATTCCCAAGTCTTACTCCCTCTGAGAAGCGAAGATTCCCTGTGAAACCAGTGTGCTTTGCTGATTAGCCTGTGGTGAGAGAGGATCTGGGGACTAACTTCTATCCTTTTGACTTACCTCCTGCTGCTTGGGCTGAGAAGCTTGTCTTTGTTTTTTCCCAAGTTGAACTAGATGAGTTGTCAGGGATATTAGGCTTATGTTAGTTTTCTGGTTTAAATCATTAGTGCAGACCCTGTGTGAGATTAGGGTTTATATTACCTTTCTGTATCACAGCACTGTGTAATGAATACAAAAAAGTATCTATTATGATGCCTTGTGCTGGGAAGCGCTCTGAAAGAGAATAAAATACTGAATCGGTGTGAATTCTGCAAACTTCAAAAGCCTGCTGAAGTGTCATGTTCTTCAGTTTAAATGTGATCTTTGAACAGAAGAAAGAAAAAGAGCAGTTAAGTGCCTTCATCAATCCCTGTGTAACAGCCTTGTAGCCAAGTAGGGACAGAGATTTCAGCACGGCAGTTAACTAGACTGGTGCTTCACAGAGTTATTCTGCATCAGACATATGGAAGAAGCCAACTGGACCATCTTAATTCTATTGTTTTCCTTAATTTAACAGAGCCTTGGGGGTCTCTCTTCCAGTCAGCATCTTATATCTCACCAGTCAGTTGGTAGTTGTTAGGGGTGAAAGAATGTGTGGTTTTGAGGCAGTGTGACCTTTTACAAATAATATGCATTATAATTGCCATCGTTAATTTCTAAACGCTTCAAGTTGTAGCTTCACAATAAAGAATGCTTTTGGCCAATATTTAGGTGGTTACACCTGGGATGTTTGGCTGCAGCATGGTTATGTAGTACTACTTAAGGCCAGGTGGAAACTGTGGAAAACCTAGGGGTTTTTTCACCTGTGGTGATGGTAAATGTGGAATGCCATGATGAGTTAATATATTTCAGTGAGGAATACAGGAGTGAAAATAATTGTAATGAGTAAGTACATTCTCATCAGTTACTGAAATCTTGTTCAAGGCATTGGAGTATCCCACAATCTTTTAATCTTAAGAGTTTCTTCATGTGATGTGCTGTGTAAAGTTAGTCTCCAGCTGCTTTTAATGTAGGTGGAAGTGAGGGTTGCCTAAGGAATAGGACTGGTCATAACAAACTGAACTCACTGGTGTGTTGTGGTCTAGCAACTTGCGAGCTAAAACTGTGTATCTGCCTTACCAGTGAGGTGATGTGTTTCCAACAGGAACGGGAAACTTATGCAAATCCATCATGCTGGGTGCTGTGACATCCAAGAATGAGATTCTTGATAGCTAATCATTGCTGCTTGTAGCTTTACAAGTTTAGCTTTTATTTGTTAGGGTTTTTTAATGATGCTATACAGGCTATGTAATAACCTGGTCTCCCAGTGCTACCTTCAGAAATCAGTTTGTGGTAATATGACTACATATGTGTGAATGGTCACAACTGTTTAACAAACAGCTCTTTGCTTTTGGGTTTGAGGGGTTTGGGGTTTGGTTGTTGTTTTATTTTTTTTTTCTGGTGAGGAGGTAGACATTCAATAAGCCCTTGCTGCTGAAAATGAACTGGAAGGCTTCACCTGATATATGTACATCAGTTATTTAGCTCTAGCTTTGTAAAGTTGAAGAACTTCCATTAATTACTAAGCAGATATTATTTTTTAAGCTATATATTCCATATATATAACAAATGCTTCCACTGCAAAATGTTTGGATTGCTCAAAATAACTGTGCAGAACGGGAAGAAGTAATTGAAAAATATATATAAGCTACTATCACCTTCTTTTTTATTGAAAGCAGCTTTCAGAAGTGGTGAGAATGCTATCCCATCTCCTGTGTTACTCTTGTTTGGGTTTGTGGATTTTTTTCCCCTGTTCTTATTTTTGATTCTCGATCCTCTTCCAGTCCCAATTAAAACAGGAAGTTCTTAGATCATCAAAGCATCAAGCAATGCAAATTAAATGCAAATGAAAAATGTAAATGAAGTAATAGGATTTCATCATATATGTGTCCAGGAAGAAAAGCAGCTGAACCTAAGATACTACATCTGAGATATTTATGACTAAGCTACCAGAGTACGGATACCACCATTCAAATTATTGATAAAAAAATGAGATACTGTACCTGTGTTCAAGGAAATACAGGTCTTGTGAGAGAGATGTATAAGCTGAAGCAGTTTTAGCAAAAGAAGAAACTGCTACAAATTGGTCATGGAAAAATCTAGGGTCCAGGTAGAGAGAAGAAAGTTCTAACCAGCAGCATTCAGGCATAATCTCCAAGAGTTGAGGAGTAAAAAGATTTAGCTAACTTTATGTGGTGATTGTTTAAACATATGAAAAGGATTACCCTTGGTTATCCTCTTTAATGGGAGGAAATGTTACTTAGTGACCTAGGAGTTCCCTTTCATTCTTGCTTCCCCTGATCTTGTCCATGTTGTGCTTTCGTATTTATCCTCGGCACTCCCTCCTTATATTGTATATTAAGCATAGGATTTTTAAAAATCAAATGTGTTCAATTCTGAATGTACTGTGCTTTATAGGAATAGCCTTACGGGTTCATACTCTTCGAAGTTCGTGCAGAAACTAGGTAAAATGTATTGTGGAATTTCTCATGAGTGAACCTTTCCCCCAGATATCACAGCTGTTGGTGTGCATCAGATTACCTAATTATGCAATGCTGTAGATACCTTCTGTTTGCATTGTCACATGCTTCTGCAGCTAATGGAGATTTTTATCTCAAGATAACAAACCAGTAAGTATTTGGTGCAGTTTAACATAAAGAGAATTAATTTTCATAGGAAGATAAGCAGAGTCTTTTGATTTGTGCTAGGCTTTTAAGAATGCATGATTCATCTTGATGCTTTCTGTATCAGTTCTATGGGACCAAGAACTACATTTTGTAGTGTTGGGGTTTTTTATGACTTACTGCAGCATAGCAATACAGTAGAATAGTTTTATTTTTTCCACGATAATAGATTTCATTGATCCAATAGGTATATTACATACTGAATTTGCTGAGAAGAGAGAAATAGGCTCATAACAGTCTTACCAAACAATTTTAGTTAAGAAATGCATTTTTTTACATTGTGGAAGCATTTCTGCAATGTATCCAGTGTCTTAATTTTTCATAGTAAATCACACAGTTTTGAATAACTGTTACCAGCGTAAGATGTGGATGTGACAAATTTAACTTTCTTCTCCTTGCTTTCAATAACTCAAGAAACCAGACGTTTATTCAGGTTGTCAATGAAATGCTGGACTTCCAGTTTAAAACAAACAAAAAAACAAACAACCCAAAACAAACAAAAAAGCCCCCACAGTTTTCCTCCCATTTTCCCTCAAGTCTGTGGCGACGGTATCTACACAAATAACCTTTCCTTCTTCATAACCCCTGGTTGTAGCAGTGAAAGCCCTAATAATTTTGATGGCCTCAGGGAGGCAGAAAAACCCAGGAGCACCTTGCAGTCTGTGCACGCTCCCATTAGCACCATGTTCAGTGGTTTCAGGGAAGCTGAAGTGTATAAGGTACCAGCTAAAGCGAGTTATCTAAAGATACTGAAAAGAGCTGAAGCCAGTGGTGCATTTTGTTTTGGAACATATTGATGGTAACAAAAGATACAAAGAATAAACTTTTAAAATAGTCACTGGAATACAGAATTGTTTCTGCTGTCACTCCAGTTGTATTGAACTTACATGAATTACAGTGGGACTTGTCAGGAACTTTGAGAGGGTTTTTTTTGTCCTAATTGGTCAATCACTTAAAATAGTCGTCATCTTTATTGCAAGTGATGCCAACAGATAGCTGGTGTTAGCAGCTGTGAAGAAAACTAAGCTGCTGTTCTGCATAGCTGAAATATCGGTTATTGTGGACTGATCTTGGGCTCTTTATTTGTGCTGAAGAAAACTGCTGTTCTGGGAGCAAAGTTCTTTTCTTTCTGCAGCTCTCCATTTGGCTCACAACAAAATGAAAGGAGCTTAGATTCACAGAGAGAGTAAACTTTAAAAAAAAAAAATCTCTTGGCATTTCTGCTTGAATTTTCAATGTGAGCATTATGTGTACCTATCCCAAGAGCTATACAGACTTGAAATAACTTCATAGCTGTTTTCTGTGGTACTTATTCTTTGTTAATGATTTAGTTATGACTCCTCAAAATGTTAAGATGTAAATGTCTTGGCAGTCATTTATGAATAACTCTCAGCTGTTAGTACTTAACACTTTTATTGCTGGGCTTGCGTTTGATAGGAGGATGGAATGCTTCTTTCCTCTCTTAAAGATTAAATCTACACTATAGCTTTAAAGTAACTGTTGGTGAAGGTAGATTGTAGCAGGTTTTATGCCCTTAATGTAGAATGTTGGAAGTTGGCTTACACTTAGATACAGGCTGGTTCTGTATCATGCAGTCCAACCGTGCTGCTTTTAAAATTAAACTTCCTGCTTGCACAGTTAAAATACATCTGAGGAGGGGACTTACTGTTCCAGTGAGACAGGTAATTAAAGTTATCAGTAGCTTAAATAAAGATTTGTGTAAATCGCTAATGGGATTGGTGTTCCGAGCTCCACTGCATTGTAGTGTTGTACAGTGTGGACCAGACCACTTTGCTTAAGTAATTTTGTACTTCCAAAAGCGTTTGAGATACAGGTTAGCGTATGGTAACATATTTTTCTTTTTTAAGATAAAGGCTATTTTAAAAACACTTGTTCCAAATTCTTCCCATTTTGGGGAGCTTTCATGCATCTGCATAGGATGTATCTTCCCAAACCTCAAATTAGACTTCAGTTCAGCATCTTCGTGTCTTGGAGCTTGTAGAGCATGGAAAAAGAAATTAGACTTTGCAAGAGATAACAGTAGGTACTCTTAGAAAAACTGAACTGTTAGCAAGCTACTTCATGGGAGTTTGTGCATTGTGCCTTCCTTTTCATTAGGGAAAGTGGGGATAAACATGATTTGATTATTTGGCATACAGCAATGGAGCAAAATAACTGTTTTAAACATCTGACATTTCAGGATTGGTTGCAGGGGGAGGGTGGGCTAGGTGTATTAATAACTGTGAAATTTAGACTTTTGAGTTGCTCAGCCAGACAAGAATAATGCTGAGACCCTTGTGGTAAGAAGTAAAAGACTCTAAGCTCCTTTCAGCCTGAAGCTTGATAACTTAATACTGAGCTATGATTACCCGAGGAAGAACAGTGTGATCAGTACCTTCTATGCTAACTAAAATCTTTGCCCAGAGTTGTTTACATTTATATTCACTGGCAGAAATATTAGTAATGTGTATGGTGTCCACGGTTTGGAGTTTGTATCAGCACTAAGTTGGGATGCCGTTGTTGGTAGAATCCCGTTTCTCACAAGTCTGCCTGATTCTCCCTAAAAGCAGAGAAGTAACTGTGTGACTGCTATTTTAGAAATGGGCCTTAGGTGTTAGCCATGTACCTAGTACTTGTAATTTAATTTCTCTAAGAAACATTACTAGCTGACTCCTCCTGCAGTACCTGTGTACAGATTTTTGTATTCTCACTTCTTATTGCTTCTTAAGTTACCTGGCTTACTATTTGAAATGTATGCATGTTATATATAAGCAGAGCAGGCAGACCAGCCTGGTGCAGTTAGTATCTTCTGTCTGTGTGCTCTCCGTAGCAAGTTTTCTCTTGCTATTAACAGAACAAAGGCTTTGGTAGACCTAGGCCAGCTGCGGCAAATATATATATATACACATGCTGAGGAGCAAATAGTGGCATTTCTTGTGTAGTCGTGTGATAGGCTAACACGTATACCAGCAAAGGGAGTCTGCTCGAAGAAAAGGACTGTCAGTAGTAAATATTGAACTTAAAACAGCTCATTCTCTTTCTGCTAATATATGCAAGTGGTGTAATTCTAACAGAGCTGCTAGTTCTGGTGGGTTGAAGTCTTGAAGACTCCCAGCATAATGGGAGAGTTACGTATTGCTGCTCCTCAGACAGAGCCTTGTGACTATGGAAATTCCAGCTGGTCTTGGAAAGGCGATTGTAGATGTTACGCAGTGGGAATGTGACTTGAGAAATCTTGTTCTCCTGCTTGGTTGTTTCTTCCTCCTCCCCTCCTTAGTCTATTTTAAGAATTGGTGCCAGGAGTCAGACTGGGTGAAATGTGCTCTGTCAAGAAGTGCTGACTGAAGAGTAAAATGTTTTCCTGGGAAAGAATATTTTCATTTTATTAAAACGTGCTTCTCCAGAGAAGAGTACTTTGAGATTTTCTTTATTCTTTTTCTTAGCTGAGGCTTAACGTAGTCTTTACTTAGAGAGGTGTTTAGTACATGTGCATTGGACATGTAAGTGACCACCAGCTTACAGGAGCAGATGCTGCTGCTGCTGTAACTGCGCTGAATTGTCATTCACCTGTATATTTATAGTGACTTTCTCTTTCTTCCTTCCTAACCCCCTTGTCCTTAGCTTTTCCATGGTTTGGAATGGATATCGGTGGAACATTGGTTAAACTGGTCTACTTTGAACCTAAGGACATTACTGCAGAAGAGGAACAAGAGGAGGTGGAGAACCTGAAAAGCATTAGGAAATACTTGACCTCCAATACAGCCTATGGTAAAACTGGCATTCGCGATGTCCATCTTGAACTGAAAAATTTGACTATGTGTGGACGCAAAGGAAACCTGCATTTCATCCGCTTTCCCAGCTGTGCCATGCACAGGTTCATACAGATGGGTAGTGAAAAGAACTTCTCCAGTTTGCACACTACACTCTGTGCCACGGGAGGTGGAGCTTACAAGTTTGAGGAGGACTTTAGAACGGTACGTAAACAGTTCATAAGGGTTCAGTGGGAAGTACTTTAGGAAGACATCATGGGAGTCCTTCCGTTAAAACTTGCAGAGAAAATACCATTTGTTTTGTCCATTCTAACTGGTTAAGATTAACAGAATTGATTCACATTTGTTAATTAGAGGAATTGCTGAGAACATGCAGGGGACAGCGGAGGGTATTCTACTGAAGTATTACTGTGCAGAATGTCTTTGGTAAATGTGGGGTTTTTCTAAGAGTACAGCTGTGATGATCACATGCCTCGTAATCAGCTGAGGGTGTGTTAGGACAACCTAGAACTATGACAACCTAGAGACTAGGTACTCATCTTGCAAACTGGATATCTATTAGAAAATCAGAAATTAAACCATACAGGCTAGAGATTAGATTCAGGTTCCCTTCCCATTGTATTAGTCTTCAACCAGACTTAAGTCCAGAGTCTGGAAGACCAAGCATGGAGCAGGGGTTGAAGCAGTGTACGGAAGCATGACAATAGCAGCTAGCTTTTGGTTTCAATTCTGGGAGTACGTCATGTGAAGAAAGGCTGTTCATGGGATGAATAGGTCCCAGATCTCCTAGAATTTAAAAATAACCTTTGCAAGGAGCTCCAGAAGCTGATGTAAATCTGAAGTATTGGGATGCTGCTGTTTGTATAAACTTCAGCAATAGTCCCAGCTCCCAAATGAGTGCACTGCAAAAATTGATTGTGGCAACAGATGCATAGAGAGCCGTTGTACAAACTGCGTTAGAGAGAAATAGTCATTTGGGGGCCAGTTGTGTATGTGTCTCTATGGGGGCATATCTCCATTTATTTTCTGTAAAAGAATGACTATTCTGTCTGTACCAGAGCAGTCTCACTAAGATTATGTGAATGATTTGCTTGGCAGGCAGGCCTGACAGTTCTGTTCCTAGCTTTTGACCTATCTTGAGGGTGAGGGATGGCTGCTGGGTATGACAGGTTACATCAGTTGCTTTTCAGTCTCGGGAGCTATCATACTGATTTACCAACTGCCGTTGACTACAGTTCTTGGCTTTCTGTGCTTCATTTTTAACTCCAAGCATCCATTCCTGCAGTACAAGAGGCTTTTTCTTTGTCAATACCCGTCACCTACCAGATGACCAAGATCCTAAGGGAGAAAGAGAATGCTGTAAGAGATCAGCATGAATTCCAGCTGCCATGCTGTTGTGCAGTCATTTTCAGTAAGTGTTGGATGTGGAAGCAGCTTGTCTAATGAAGGACTATCAAGTTCCTGAATTGCTGTAGTAGTCCACTACTAGTGCCAGATTTCTTGTCTTTTAGGCTGATTGCAAGTCCCTTGTGTGCTAGGGTCTGCTGATGATTGTTGAGTCCTCAAAAGTTTTAGCTTGTCTTGCATTGTGTAAGGATGTTGGCACCACAGTAGGAGGCGAGTTCTAGTGCTAGTCAGTGTGGCCTCAGTTCAGGCTTTCGAGTGTCCTCGGGATGATTCAGGTTTTCTAGTGACAGTGGGAGGTCACTTTGAGACTTTCTGAAGAGGCTGACTATCCCTTTGCAATGGTCAGTCTTCCCAAATTCATCTTTCCTGCATCACGTAATAGCAGCTAGAGTTGCTTACTTGGTAAGGAAGTTCACATCCCTCGCTCCCACAGCTGTAGAACTGAACTGGAAGTTACCTGGTGGCTATCACAGCTAGGCATTTCTCCCAGTAGCTTTGACTTTACCTGGCATAAACGTGCAATTTACAGTGAGGAGCCAGTCTCTGTCACGTCAGCTGCAATACAGTCGATGTAGCACTGGAAGCAGTAGTTGAAGTTGGGGCTGTTTTGCTAGCTATTGGACAAAAATATGAGGTCACGTAGCAAAACTACTGGTGGACTTAGGCATGAAGTCCCACGTTTTTGCAGTGTTACTTAACGTTTTGTATGCTGCAACACTTATGCAGTTTAAGAAAAACACTATAAAGGCTGGCTGGGGTGTTCTGTAGCATAGAGCAATCAGTGAAGTGCACTCACACCTGAGTGAGTGCTTTGGACACCTCCTCTTACAACTATCCATTTCCACACCTGCCTTTATAGCAAGGATTTCTTGGCTCAAACTGGCTCAATCCATAGAGTATTACAGGAGCAAAATACTATCCATTACATGAAGGTTTGCTTGCTTAATCTCTCTCAAAGGGCTGAGTATCCTGGGTACTGGCACTTAAATTGTCACACTTCATTAGCCATTGCAACAGCAGCTGGCTATCTCAGTCTGTTCTGCTGACTGTAAATTGACATTGGACAACAGCTTCAGGATTGCTCTCAAAAGCATTGAAATGTCTGTTCCAAATATTCGATCGCTGTAATACACCTGTAGAAGTAGAAAACATGTGCCAAGTCTAATATCCTGCTGTTGCAGGATTCAATATTGTATAATGCCTGGTATGGAGGAGGCTTTAAATGTTACTGTTTCTGTTACTTAGAAGCAATGTGGAAAAACTAAAGTATGTTTCTGAATGTTGTTAATTTCATCAAAAAACCTGGCTAAATGCTAGGAAACTCATGAAACTCATACAGGTAACATGCTTTTGTTCTGCCCTCTATTTCCCTATGTACATGCTTTTAAGTTACTTGTCTTTCGTGCTATTTCTAAATGCTTATGGGACTTTCAGGATTGCATAGATTTATGACAAAAGATCCAACAGATTGCAAAACAGCATTCAAATCCCAAAGAAGGAATCCTTCTAAGATTACAGTAGCTTTTTCTCCTTAAAATAGACAAGCAAACATCCTGTTGTTACTTGCCTGTTCCAGTGTCTAATTCTGAATCCTTAAATGAGTTAAATACGTTTGATCTAGACATCTCTGTTGCCTTTGTGTATTAAAAAAAAAATAAATTGGGAGGCATCTTCTGTTTACCTTAAACCTGTGTTCTGTGCCATAGATAGGCAACTAAATCTATAAAGTTAGCTAGGTTTAGCTATCTGACCTCCCTCACCTGTGATCCACAGTGTTGGATAGGAGGAAACCTGGAGAAATCTCCATGGACTGCTTGGAGACTGCCAGCAATAATGATCAGTAGCCTGGCAAGTCATCTGATTCATTCTTAAGATTTGAATGCTTCCTGTCGAAGTAGGAAAACTGACTCTATTCATTAAATTAGACCACAGAAATAGTTTTACGGACCATATGCTTATATTTAATGTTCATTGAAGAGCATCAATAAGTAATTCACTAAAAGGACTGTTGCCAGCTTAGGGTGTTTTATTTGATTTTGTTTTGTTCTGTTTTTTTCCCCTTTCTGAATGACTGGTCTTTATGGCTGCCTGACTTTATTTTCAGGTAACAGTGGTGTTAAGGCATGGATGAACCTGTTGCCTAATTCTGATAATCCTCCCTCCTTTCCCAGCTACGTACTGTCACCTCACGTATTCTGTAAATGCTCAAGTAACATCACTTCTATAAAAGTAAGGAGTACAGAGACTTATTTGCTTGTGTACCTGTAATATAAATAATCTCTTTATATTCTGCATGCCCTTCTTGATAGCACACGCACATTACTTGCATAAAAGTATGCTGTTAATGTAATGAGGAGTAAATTCCTGGGCTGTCACTCAGTTTTGTAAAGCAACTCAATGTAAAGGATACATGGGGGATGAAGGAAGAAAGGACTATTCAGACTTTGTCTAAAACCTGCTGAATTGCAAAATTCCTGATGATTGCACTGCCTCAAAGGTGGGATCTTTGTTTTCCTTTCCTGAACAGACACCTACAGACTTGTCTTGATAGAAGTTTTACTGCTGGCTTCAGTGAAAGCAAGGCCTGAGCCAAAAACCAATCGCTTAATAAAGAACACTTGGGGCAGGGGAGGAAGGAAATGTGCTACCAACAGAACCGTAAACTTAGGCCTTGACCTTCCCCATAACTTGTAAGAAAAATGCTTTAAGATAAGCTTGGCTGTTGGAGAGTGATTTCCTTGTGCTGTGTAACTCCAAGTTAGTGTAAGACACTCAAACTTCGTTGTACCTTGCTTGCTTGAGGAGGCTGGACACTGCTGCTCGGGCTGTAGGTGCTGGCCCGTAGAAGTGTAGACTGGGCTGGAGTTGAATGTGACATTTAGAGAATGGGTGAAGAACCTGTGATATCTTCTGTTACCACCACCACAAGAAGCGAGGAAACTCTTCAGAGGGAATAGGGAGAAGCAATGTGCGTCTTTTCCTTGTCAAGAGAGCAAAGAGATCCGAGAGGGCGTCTTCTCTTCTGTCTCAGCAAATGTTGGGCTTACCCTTTATTTGCATTAGACTTTGTCTTGTTTGAACATGAGTGGATATTTCCCAACCTCAGGGTGTGGAATGAGCTGGGGGGAGTACCTCATCTGAGCTCAAAAAGAAGCAGGGTTGGGGATTGAGGTGAAGACAATCCAAAATACAAAGGAAGCAAACTACATCTTTGTGGAAGTGGAGGAAAGGTAATGGGAGGGAGATGGAAGGAAAAGCTAGACCATAAGCTATTATAAGAAATAAAAACTGGAGTAATGCCCATAAGGCATATGAAAGCCAGAATGATACAGTAAATGAGGCTCTTATAATTGATAATTAAAAACTTGTAAGATGTGAAGTTTCTTACAGAAAAAATTTAGTATTTCTGGTTGAAAGTCCAAGAGACAGATGAACTCGTAACTGCATTTAGGTTTGGACATTCCTGTGCTGTGCTTGCTGGAAGTCCGTGTCAGTGTGGAAATTCAAACTGGGTGAAATCTTCCGTGAACTGGAGCTTCATTGGAAAGATGTCTGCATACCAATGTTGATCCATTAGACTTCAACCCCTCTGCATATATGTCATGACTGCCCTCAGCACACTTCCTGAGGACTGGGCTGTTTCACGTTTTCCTTGCTGAGGTGGAAATATTTACTCACCCATAAAGAAACAAATGTGACCCAAGTCTTTGACTTGTGTGCTTCCATACCTCAAAGCAGCAGCAAGTTGGTACCATGTTTTTTTCCTTTTATACTGTCTGGTACTTGAATACAGCTAAAAATTGTTTGATGTTACGTGTATTATTTAAAGAAACAACAAGAACTAACTAACAAAAAAAACCAAAACCTAAACTTGGACAGTGCTGTTTTCCAGCACTTCTTGCAAGTGTACAACGAGAGGTGTGCTTTCATTCTCCCTAGAATAGCATCCGTGCACAATAACAACAAACCTTTTGTGTATCCTTGAAATCATCTGGGGTTCAGGATTTTGTTGCTACGGTGTGAACTGTCATGGGAAAATGTTCACTACTTCCTTGCTGTGTTGCACCTGCTTGTAAACATGGTTAAAGTCCCGAGTCCATCCTTTTGATGGTCCTGAAGAGTTCCTTGAGGTCCAAAGTGTTTTCTTCCCTCCCCTCCCTGGTATTTTAAAAACAGTCTAAAATAAAGAGGAATTTCTGCAGTCTGGCTATAATGCAGAAAAATGGTGCTTTTAAAAAATGTACATATGGTTTCCCTGTAACCATCATAAATTTTCCCTCCAGGGTCCTGTATACAACTTGGTTCTGCAGTTCTTCCTCTCATAGCACAACTTTCTGACATCAAACTTCTCCAGAGAGGCACTGTGCTGAATATAGTATACAGGAGCACAGAGCAAGATAAGTTGGCCGTGATGCTGTCTGCCCCCCACGTTGGGGATTGTAAAAGGGCTGGAAAATATCTGCAAATGCATTTTGTGAAAACTCGTAGGAAAAACTTCCAATTAAAACGTGCTTCTACACACAGCTCCCGTTTTTGCTTTGCATTTCTGCACATAAACTTGGATTCATGCAAGGGGAAGTGGTTTGGACAGCTGGAAGATTAGGACAAGTAGAGAGTGTGGTAGGTCAGGTGATGGCACCAGAAAAAAAAAAAGTTTGCCTACCCATACATTAGTTACGATATTTACAGGCACATTTATTTTGTGATGCAGTTTTGCTGCTTGAGTCATTGTGAACAAAGAAACAAAAAGAGAAAAAGGCAGTTCTATATGCAGGGAAAGGGACTGGGAATTGTGACCCTGGCTTTATCATGGCTTCTTGTACAGGACTGGGTTACTACATTTCTTGCAGCTGTGCCCTAAATTGTGTTTAGAAACAAGAGCACTGGGCTGTTTGGAGCCTCAGAGGTCTGATGGCTGCAGAGCTCATGGTTCTCTGAATGAAGGCGGATCAACGTGGAATACTGATGCCAGTCTTGCTCCTTCCAAAAATGAAAACCAGACTGCTGCAACAACACGGGAAAATATTTTTTCAGTCTGCTGTGAATATCCTACATGAAAGAAAGCAGTAATGGGGCTTTTCTGCTTACAGTATATCAGCTGTTAAATATAGCACAGAGCTATAAAAAGCAGAGCAACTTCTAGTATGTCTTTTATACATGGAGGGCTGGACCTAATAAAACTTCTATGCTTAGTGCTTGAAAAAGAACCTTTGATTAGCTGCTTTTGTTCTGTCCTTACAAAATCAGTGGGCTAACCAGAGAGTTTGTAGAAACAAGGATTTTTGTTTGTGTTTTGGCACTGATGCCAGAAGTGTTTTACTCTTAGATTTGTATTGCTTACTTGTTTCTTGCAAGGTCTCTTACTGATGCTTACCTATTTGTAAAAGGGTAACATGGATGAGACAAAAGCAGCTTGTGGCTGGGTATTTGGCTTATGGGGCGGTAGAGGTTTTGACAGTAGGGGCCATAAATCTGCTACTGACTTGTCTTTGTATAGCAGGCTTCTGGTTCATAGCATCTGTGTGCGTGCTGTAGCTGTGTTAGATCGTGTTTGGTCATGCTACAGCTAGCTTATACAGTAAGATGAGGAAATTGAGACTGTACAGCACATAACGTAGAGAAAGATCATGGTTAGTATAGAATCTTTCCTTGTTTTGACTAGCTATGTGCAACATTAATTGGGCTTTAACAAAATAAATCCTCTAACGAGTGATGACTTAGTGGGCTCCATGCAATGACCATTGTGAGAAAGAGTGCATGAAGCATATATTATGTTAATGCCTTGTATTGCGTATCTCGATTGGAGCTTTTCCTCTCAGTCTAATAGCAAGAAATTGCTGAAATACAAGATATTTGCAAAGTAGCCTTAAGATTTTTGTAACGCTTCTTTAAAAACCTTTCTCCTAATTTGTGTTTATTCTTTTTATTTGCTGGCTAAATGGTTCAAGTCTTTTATGCTGCATTTCTGTAACTAATTTGTATAGCCAAGTGGTAACCAAGAAAATACAAAGGGATTGCAAAAGTTACAGGAGGAAATACTGAAACAAGAAGAAATGATCTCCACCTGTCTCTATTGTCCTATGAATAACTGGATCTGTATTGAGGTCTTTCAGACTGCTGGTTTGGGGTTTTTTTTTGTCTTATTTCTTTTCTATGGTGCCAGGGTTTGAGGACTAGCAAATTTAACAAAAGGGCAGATCCAAAGAATAGAATGGCTTTCAGTTAAGGCAAGTTAGAGCTGTGCACAAGTAGAGGAAAAAACTTAAGGGGAGAGATTTAAATAGCTCAAAAGAATGTAACCTATTGGCCATGCCCGTTCCACAGAAATATCTTTCCTATTCATAGTGACTTAATATAGCTTCCAGAATTAAAAATAGGAGGTAGTTAGCCTCATAAATCTTCTCTATTAGCTGTTACAAAAACATCCTGCAATATGCAAATGTTGGAGAATCAGCCCTGTGCTGTATAGCTCCCTTTTGTTCCTAATGCCCTGTTGCTTTTCTGCTAGAAGGTGGAGTAAGGTTAGACCTGCTTTGCAGGTGTGAGGATGCAAATGACCTCAGGTTTTGGACAGGCAACGTTACTATTTTTCCCTCTCTCTCCTCTCCCTAACACAAGTCTAAGCTCAATGTCATTTGGAAAGGAGATTTCCTACAGATTGTCACTGTATCCTATTTCAAGAAAGGGATGTGATTTCTAATTGTAGTAAACAGAATGCTATGGCGAGTAGACATGTCTGGTAAAGTACAGTCATGGGTGACCTGTGAGATCTCAGAGGGAATGTGCTTTTTAAGCTCTTACTCTCTTTTTTTTCTGCCTTCTGTTACATTTATATTTTTATGAATATTTTGCTGGAGGCATGGGCCTGACAATATTTTTGTTTGAGTTTTTTGTATTGTTTTTCACCAAGCATTGGGAATACCCTGTTCTTCATAAGGCATTTTAAAATGCCCATCGTAATTTAAAGAAAGAGATTTCTCAGATTACTGGTGACATATACAAAAAAATGTAAATCACTTAAGCATAATTCCCTCTATATTTAATGTATATTAACATAAGCATGTGCACTTTGTAAGGCTTTAACCATCTTTAACTGAAGTACCTTGATCTTAATGCTTCTATTGAGTATTTCATTAAATTGCTGGGAAATGTAGTTGGATGATGAGTTAAAGCACTTTGCATCCTGAGGAGCACTGCTGTGCAGGCATGTGTCAGATACTGTCCAAAAGCTGCAGAATGCAGTTCCTCTTGGGATGGGGATGAGGGGACAGAAATTTATTGCCTCAGAATACTGAGGGGGAGAAACGTTTCCTGCTGGCAGAGCAGGGAGTATCTCAAAGGCAAAGGAACTAAACGACATTACTGCGCAGCACATCATTGTTTTGGCAGGTACCCCTTGTCAGGCAGGTAGCAAACTCCTTTTATTTTGGACTTCATGCTTAGATCTTTGTACTGTTTAAATAGCATAATGTGTTACTATTAAAGTGATCAAAGTGCTTCAGCGGAGCCTTTTGTCCTTGAGCCTTTTGTCCTTCTCAGTGTTGTATTATACTAGGAAATGTTTGTTTATTAATTTCTTGTTGTTTTCCAGATTGCTGATCTGCAACTCCATAAACTGGATGAATTGGACTGTTTGATCCAGGGCCTCCTTTATGTTGATTCTGTTGGTTTCAATGGCCAACCAGAGTGCTATTATTTTGAAAATCCTACAGATCCTGAACAGTGCCAGAAAAAGCCTTACTGCCTTGATAATCCGTATCCTATGCTGCTGGTTAACATAGGCTCAGGGGTCAGCATCCTAGCTGTGTATTCTAAGGACAACTATAAGAGAGTCACAGGAACCAGGTAAACTTAATTCTATGTTCTCTTAATTCTGTTTTCTTTTCTCCTTAATAACAGATAGAACCAGACTGTGACTATAGGTGCAACCCCAGATTGTGCTTGTCTTCCCATTTCTTTTAAAAGCCCACCACTAGCAAGGCTGGAAACATCCTAGGATTGCTTCAGAGAGGGGGTCTACATCAGAGAAATCATGGATCTGTTCAACTTTAGAGCTGCCTTAGTCTCTTCTTGGTGTTTGTATCTATTTCCTGTCTCTTGCTGTGAATTACCAAAATAAAGCTGTCTCAGTAAATGAATCTTCTCTCCCCTGCTTTGATCCCCCAGGGCAGTGAAATAAAAACGTTTGGCCTAAACAAAAACCTCTTGCTTAGTAGTTAGGATGTATCCAGGATTTGTAGAATTACCTGCTACTACTGGATTTTGACAGAGGAATCTTACTAGGTCTCCTGTTTCCTTACAGATTGCACTAGTCTTTGGAGCATGCTGGAAAATCAAGGAATGCCAGTGTGTAAAGAGTAGAATCTGATTGTCTGTATTCTTATTTTGTCTTCAGCATGATTTCAGCCAGGGTCAGCTAGTGCTAGCTGAAATAATTTGTAGGGCACAGCTGAGCTGACACCGTCTCTGGCCTGTGTTCAGTAAGAGATTTAGATGCTACTGCTCTATTTGGGAATTGAGGAGTTCAGTAGTGTGGATGCAAAATTTTGTTTTCAAGGCCAAAAAAACAGCCTGAGGCATGTTTAAGTTTACTCTACAGATGTGGCAACAGCGTTTACTTACAGGAAACCACTTCAGTTAAAATGTGTCTGTCCAGACTAGCAGTGAAAATACCAATAAATCTGTCCCACATTTTCCTTGTACATGCAAACTAAATTGATATACTTCATTTTTAGTAATCTTGTAGTCTTAAACAAAACCAAAAAAAAACGCCAAAACAAACCTAAAAGAAATCCCCTTCCAAAACAACAACCAAGGAAGCTTTTTGGATTTGCTATAGTCCCTTCCAAAGCTGCATTCTGTTTGTCAGTGCATGGTACATATTAATAAAGTTTCTCCTGTACACTGCACATGGCTGCATATGTGTCTTCTGTTGCCTCATTGAGGGCATATCTTTGCTACAGTGGTAGCCATGAGCCATTTTCTGTATAAAATACTGGTGAACAGAAGTTGAATGGAAGAGCTATTGGTTCTCTTGCAATTCTGGTTGTTTTTCAAGCGCAGTGCTTTTGATACCTGTAGATGTGCTCCTGATCCTCTCCACTACGAAAGGAAAAACATGACTGCAGTGGGTTGCTGACTTGCTATAGATGATGAAATCAATACTGTCTTGTGGCTGGTGTGCAGAGCTTCCTACTGTTCAGTTATTTGAATATATCGCAGTGCTTAGATGTGTTCTGAAAAACTTGCCTAATAATCTGAGAGCATTGACTGAGTGGTGTTCCTATCAGCCCTCCTGTGCTTTTTCGTGAAGTGCAAGTGTGGTGTCTCTCTGATCCTCTTGTTTACAGTGGCTCCAATCGGTGTGACTGCAATCAGTGCAAATAAGTTAACTTTCTCGAGGGTTAAGAAAGAATGAGGAAGGATGTAGAGGTTAGTAAGCTGAAGTTCATGTCTGTTAAGACTGAAGAGTCCAAAGTAGAATTTAAATGAAATGAGTTAGCAACCTGTAATGCGCAGTCCCTGCTAAATTTATGTGGTCAGTAAATACTGCACTTGAGCCCATGCAAGATATTAAAGTGACTGCTCCTTGCTCAGAGGAGGCCTGCTGGAGACATTCAGGGCTGATGCTAGTCTTGCTTTGAAGAGGAACCAACCAGACTGCTTCCTGCCACTGGCTAGGGGGCCAAGATCTCTCTTGGCTGCCTGCATCTGCATAGATATTTAGCTTTGATCACAGTCTATTCTTTCATCACTGACTTAAGTGGTCTGCTGGCTAAATAGTCTTGCACAAGCAAAACTTTCTGGAGTGCTACAAATAGCAAACTGAAGTCTGCAGTGTTGGATTGGACCTTATTCTCAGCTAACCATTCATTTAGCATGACCTCTCCTATTTAAATATTAAGGACTTAAGAGCAGTTCAGTTAAAACCATGCTGGATGACATTTGTGTTAAACAGGAACTCAATTTAAGGTGTCCATCTTCACCTCTTTGAGGGAGGAGTTGCAAGATACAGTGGGTAGCTGTGTAGACCATGTTGAAAACAGGACTCTGAAGAGCTGTGGTAAAAGCTGGTTCAAGCTGCTGGTCTGAAGGAACTCTGGTTTTCTAGTCTTGGAGGAGGAACGTTCCTGGGCCTGTGCTGTCTACTGACTGGCTGCGAGACATTTGAAGAAGCACTAGAAATGGCTGCAAAAGGAGACAGCACCAACGTGGATAAGCTGGTGAAAGATATTTATGGAGGAGACTATGAGCGGTTTGGCCTTCAAGGGTCTGCTGTAGCCTCAAGGTATGTGTTATTGAGCTGTTTTTAAGGAGTTCCTTGGGAAACTTACTGTGCCTGCTGAACTAAGTATGTAATCCCTGGACTATGCACTATGGCCATGTGGAAATGTCACTCTGAATGTATCATGTGGTTTGTCCTTAGATCTCTCACCTACTTCTTGCTTTTTTTTTTTTGTAAACAGGTGTAAGCAATGCTTGATGTAGTTTGCTTCCATTTAAATTACAGTTATTTTAGAAGTGTCTTTGCTCATTGTTCTGCCTTTCCAATGAGATCCCTCTTCACATGTTCAAATCTGTCTCAAATCAATGAATATTAAATCCAAGCAAAGCTTATTAAATGATAAAATTTCTAAGGGCTCTTAGCACTCCTAAATAACTCGTATTAAAAGGAATAATCTTCCTCACACAGCTTTGGCCATATGATGAGTAAAGAAAAGAGAGATTCCATCAGTAAAGAGGACTTGGCCAGAGCTACTTTGGTCACCATCACCAACAACATAGGTTCTATTGCTCGCATGTGTGCATTGAATGAGGTAAGATAGCATATTTACTATGAGCTTAAAACCTTTAGAAACAACATAGACTATCAGAATACAAAAATGGAAATTGCTGGTACAGTAGGTGTGTAACTGGTCTTGGTAAATATGCGTATTTAATGTGGGGTCCTAACTCTTGTGTTTTGTGTTATGTGTATGCTTTGATGCAAAGCGTAAGGTACTTTGAGCTTCAAAGGTAGGGAAGAAGGCAGAAAAGTTGACTGTAAAGATCTCCTTGAACCATTTATGCTCCCAAGCTGTAGTACATAGTTATTAATGCCTTTGTAATCCAAATTAATACTCTCGATTACCTTGTAGATACTAACAGATCTTACTATACCATGACAGATTTACTTTTTTAAATAGTATTTTGCTTGGCTTGTTTCCATAGCATGATGGGTTTCAACTGTGTATTGTGTTAAATGTTTTGAATAGATACAAGATCTATCGTATTGGGACAGAGAGGAGAAAAACATAATTTGTTATCCTGCCTCAAACTTGTCAGATGCTTGTTACATTCTCTTCTTTAAGCATGATAACTATGGATGGATTGTTCCATTCATATGCCTTTCCAGCTTCTGGCAGTTAAAAAAAAAAAACAATGAACTAACAAAAAAACCCCAACAAACGTTTAGGCACTTGTTTTGAGCATGCAAATTGCATCCTTTACTATTATGTGGTAATCTATTTTGTCTGCTCTCAATGAATTTATCTAATATTTTTGTAAATACACTGATGTTTTTAGCTCCACAGCATTCTGTGGTTAGAAGAAAGTGCTTCTCTCTTATTTTTTTAATCAACAACACACACACCCCCCAAAAAAAAACCCCAACAACAAAGCAAAACAAAAAAACTCACCAAACTGCTATCTGATTACTTTATTGGGTCCTATCTAGCTTTTAGCTTTAGGAGAACTAGCAAATAATTCATTACTAGCACTTTTGGTGGATTTTGGTTTTCTTTTTTTAATAAAACTTTACCACATCTCCCTCTTGGTTGTTCCAAGACATAATTCCTAATACTTCGTCTCCTCTCCTAGGGAAGACACTCTGTGTCTCTTTTCCACTGTTTCGTTTTGTCTCTTTAATCATTTTATGGTTTTAATTTTGAGATCAAATGATCAGATCTGCATGCAGTATTCAGAGTGGGGTTGTACAATAAATTTGTGATGGCATTGATAAATTTCATGTTCTGAGTTCCTTTACTAACAGTTCTTAGTGTTTTATTTTTGTGAGCATGGTGCTGGTATTTTTCAGAAAGCATCTAGTCTTTCTTGAGTGGCAGTGGCTAATTTTGAGCCTATTATTGTGTCTGGATACTGAAGTCTCTGTCTCTTCCTCCTCCCATTTGTGTAATTTCACTTTTTAAATTTAAACCTAATCTGCCATTTTACTCACTCACTGGGTGTAAGTCTTTTCAGCATTGCTATGCTGTTCATATTTTATTCTGACTCCCCTAAATAACTTTGTATGCTCATAAATGTTATGCGTGCTGCTAATATCCCTTTCTAGAGCACTTTTAAAATGTATTGGACAGCACAGGTCTCAATGTATGGTCCTGTCAAATGCTACCAATAACCTCCCTTATTTTTTTGGCAATTTGACTCTTTCAGTCAGGATGATTCTCTTTTGGTGTTCTCTTTGCTTTCAGCTTCTTTACAGTGTTGCCTTGTGGCATGGAGTTCAAGCAGCATTGTACAGGGCTATCAAAGCATGGAGAGTTGCAGCAGGGAACCACGTGCAATGTGTTCTGATGAGGAAAGAGGCTACTAATGAAACCAATGCTTCTGAGTCATTGTGAAAAAGTTCCTAACATCTTTGGTTTGTGGGCAGGTTTACTTAAACTGGATGTGATCCATAGAATTTTGTGGAGGAATGTGGATTGATGTCTAAAGTATTCTTCATTTCCCAGACAATGTCAAAGTAGAATTTCTCCAATACTTAAACTAAATTATTCTGTAGCTTTAGAGAATGAAAACTTCATTTAGTAGCTTTACGTACTATTATAAAAAACTCAGACATGATATATCAATGCAAGTAAGCTAATCTCCAGATAGCTTGCTGTCGGGGGGGGGGGGGGAAGTCACGCTATCATTCTGCTAAATAATCTAGACACCTAAATTGCTTTTGGGAAATACAGCTCTGACTCTCGCCAAGCTTGATGAATGAAATGCCCACATAAGAGCTTAAAAAACAGTTGAATGTGATGTATTCTTTTGTGAAGTTTGTGTGTATTAGATTAGAGTTATGGTGAAGCTCACTTTTAGGTTCTTTGACAAAATCAATTTATGCCCTGAAGCATGAGTTTTGATAAGTGGGTTTATTTTTTTTTTCGATGATTGCGGTTTTAATATTGTGTTGAAAATGACTTGCATATGTTCAGGAAAAAATGAGGCTGGGGAATAAATGAAATATTCTGTCTGCAGAACTTCAAAGCAAAGTTTGCTTGCACAAAGTTGGCAGTGGGGTATAAAAATTCCATAGTCTGGAACCATTTGGCTACACATCATTTGAAACTGTCTGTCCTAGGCACAGCAGAGCTGCATAAAGGAAACCAATCTCCCTGGTTTATACTTTTCTTACTAACAGAACATGTAAGTGGCGTCTGAACAAGTCTTCTTGCAAAAAAGATGTGCAGGTTTTTTTTATTGCATCTTTGATACAGATTCCCCTGTTCTATTACATTGACAAATATGTGTATGTACTATATTGAAGCTATACTATAGCTTTCCGCTGCAGGCTACTTGAACAATTTAGCAAGACCCCACAGAGTTGAAAGAGTGCGTGTCTTTTCCAGGATGTTGTAATTTGGTTAGCTTAAGTAAGCATTTCATCACCGTCCCTTTTTCAGTTTAAGACTTCTGTCTTTTAGTTTTGAATTTCAGCAGTGAACAATTGAAAAGTATATTGGCAAGAGTCCCTTAAGAGATAAAAGTAGCATTTCTTCATTTTATGACTCCTGAAGAATTCTAATGTTACGCTTAGTTCGCTTCAAAAATCTAGAAAACTTTACATCTTTAACATAATTTTTAACCTTGTCAAGTTAAGGAATGTTGGAAAATAAAATTGATAGGAAGTTTGCATGTTGATATACACTCTGCTATTCTAGTAGATATGACTGGTATTTTTAGATTTAAAATCTTCAGTCATTTTTATACTCAGTGTTAAGTACTGTTTGCTTGAATTTCTGGTAACGGTAGCTTCGTGTGTATATTCAGAAAAAAATCATGAAAATGAAATACGAATGTAGATTCAATTTGATGGTATTGCATTACAGGAAATTAAGTAGTTACATGTTTGTCCCTCCTTTGTCAGAAATTACTCCAGAGACAAAACTGCAGTGTCAGAGGATGCAAAAGTGCTCTTGGCCACGTTTAAGAGCAGCCTTTTGAAATTTGAGAAGTTCTTATTTTCAGCTATATATGTTCCTAGGAACGAGTATGAATGCATGCTGATGTGACTGCAGAGTCTAAGGGGATAGGTGACTATAAAGCTGAATCATTTAAATAAAGTTTGTCATCATGTGTTTGGTTTGAGGAAAATCAGACATGTAACTCAGTCACTGGAGACAGAATAAATGAATTATTGCGTCTGGGTATTGGCAGTCTCCAATACTGAGTGTTCAAGTGAGGATGTTCTCTGTGGTATGTCACGTGCACAGTACTGGACATGACAAAGCTGCGGTCTGTAGCAAAGTAATTGCTGCAGAACCAAGCGTTTGGCTTTATAGCGCTGTATGAATGTAACATCTGGTAATTCTAGCCTCTATGCAGATTTTTTTGCTGGTAATTTTCAGCAGAGCACTCTTGAAGATACATTTCTAGGGCTCCTTCAAGACTCCTGTAAAAACTTATGTCTCCAGGATTTGGCCTCCTACTGAATCTTATAGACCAATTCTAGTGTATGTGTTACACCAATTTAAAATGCAAGTGCATTTTTGTGCCTAACAGGCAAAACTGGGCTTGGTGAGATAGTTATGGGCATTGTGTAGGCACTAGAACTGTTGCTTACTAGCACTGATGTGCATGCAGGTAAGGATAGTGTGTGGCTTTCTCACTGACAGCATAGTGCTGACTGTTTCAAAGCTCACTTGAACTCAGTTTTCATACAGAACCTAAAGAGCTTTGAACAAATGAATGCAATACGTGTCAAGTATTGTTGGCCACGTTTTGCTTGCTCTTCAGAATGGAACCACAGTCCCCAGAGAACAGGTAATGAAAGGTGCTTCTTCCCATCTCTAACATAATCCTTCTCAGATACCCTTCAGAGGTTCCCCATCTGGATTTAATAATCATAGTGATCTCTGGAAAGTTGCTTCATTTAACAAGCAGGGGGACAAGATGTCTTCAGCGTAGCCACGTCATCTATGACAACAACAAAAAAAACCCACAACAAACAAAACATTCATAATCCTGGTCATGTTGGGAAGGTCTGGGCTTTTAAGCAAATATTCACCATCTGTGGTATCAGCCTCTTGTTTTCTTTGGAATAGAACTTGCAAGATCTCTACTTAGCGGTCAGTAATTGCAATTATTTTTTTGACTTTTCAGTCTGTAGAATTCAAAGGTGGCCCAAAATTCCCATTTCACTTTGTAGTGGAGGCAGAAGTACATGTTGAATGAGGCAAATAATGTAGCTGAATATAATCTTTGCTGGTCTGCTTTTCAATTTTACAGAACATCGACAAGGTGGTATTTGTTGGCAACTTTCTCAGAATTAATATGATTTCTATGAAGGTGCTAGCATATGCTATGGATTATTGGTCCAAGGGACAGCTGAAAGCTCTGTTTTTGGAACATGAGGTAAGGAAATGAACTTTTATTTGTAAGTAGAGAAATCTTGTGAGTTTTGTGAAGTTAAAAGGGAGAATTTCAATGCTATTGCTTTGAAGTGAATGCATAAACTAAGTGCGGCATAAATATAACTTAACTACACATTCATTTGAAAATTCCCCTTGTTAACTCCCTGGCTTGATCACTAATCTTGTTGTATTTGTTGTTAAACATTGCAGATATCTTATTTTTGCTTTCTGACCCTAGTACCAACAGTGTTCATTTGTCTGATCTGGTATATAAACTTCAACTAGAACTAATTTGTGTAAGCATAATTTTGAGGTGACTTTCAGATGGATGTGTTCGTAATGGAAACTGCCCTGCCTCAATACTGCATCACTGTAGTGGTCCTGTAATTTCTAATTTTTTGACAGTTTTGGAGAACTGTGTAACACTTCTCCCAGTATAAGGCCCTTTCTTGGACCTAAACAAGATCACATTAAATCACAATTCAGATATAGTAAATACTTGGCATAGCAGGGCTGATCTTACAAGAAAGGTCTTTTAATTGCTTTAACAGAACTGACGACTGTACATGCTCATGCTTATGTCTTATTTTGGAATTTGATTTGGTTTGTTTTGCTTTCGCTTTGTTTAAAGGGTTATTTTGGAGCTGTTGGGGCTCTTCTAGAATTGCTTAAAATGACAGATGATCAGTGATGAAGCTGTCTGAAGAGATTCCTACTGCAGATGCTGCTGGATAAGAGTGAAAGCCACTACAAGGATGGAAATGAAGCCATTATGGTAGTTCTACCTGCTGGATATGTAAATAATTTAAAATCCTTTTAGCTGATCTTTAACTTCTGGGTTTTGAGCTTATAATTCAGAATTCAAACTGGGAATAACGAGATTTTTTTTTTCTGTACACTGTATTTTTTAGGGGAAAAATGTGCAAAGTGGCCAAACACAGATTTTATGGATTTATTTTAAAAAGTGGATACTGTTTAATGTAGGACCTGTAATACGAGGCATCTGCTTTTCTTCTGGGGTTTACTGATTAGTGTGGTAATTTTAACTTCATTTAGTAATCACTCTAGGAGATTTTTTTATCTTATTTTCATGACGTTTCATGATTTGTTCTTGGTTTCAAATGAAACTACAAAGCTGATGCATTTTACTGTGAAAACTAGTAATTGATTTTTTTTTTTTTGCCTTTCCTTTCCACATTAGATGAGACACTTTTCTTTATTTAACATCCCCCTGCCCCTCCAAAAAAAAAAAAAAAAAAAAAACAACCAAATTTACAAGCTTTCTGCAACTACATGGCCTTCTGGGCAAGACTACAAGAAAACTTGTCAGGAGGTTTAAGATTGTAATTTTTCAGTAGTCATGACTTGCAACAGGAACAGACTTCTAACTGGTTTTGCAGGACTAATTCTCCACTACACTAAAAATTTTAAACAAGGTATGAACTAAATTTTAATTATTGGCTTGACACTAAAATGAAATTTTGTTTCTGTTGAAACTCTGATCTACACGAAGAGTTCTGTACTACAGATGTTATTTATATGGTACATACTTGGCGTTAGATGACAAAGGGAGGAGATTTGTTTTCATTTATTTGAAGACTTCTCTGTAGTCTGCAATTTTTAACTTTATCTTGATCAAAAACAACTGATAACTGCCTTATATCAAAGCCCAGCTTCTAAAATTAGAAAAATACTGACTAATGTATTTTCTGGTTTTAAGCGAATGTTAACTTTCCCTCCAGGTCACTAGGATTTGAGTGTTTATTCCAACACAGTATTTTCTACCTTTTTTGATTTGTGGACATCTAGATTTTTTTTTTTTTTTGTTCCAGTTGAATTGAGACCCCTTTGAAATCTATGTACTTAGGTTGCTGCGTAGCATGTATAAACTTGCTTTTCTTAAACACCATGAGGGCTCACAAATTGGAGGCTGAAAACCCATCCATAAATTATTTTGTCTTGCAAAACTGTATGTGATGTCACATAATGTAAAGGGCTCATCAGAGGGACAGTATAAAATTCAGACACATGTATTATCCAATATATTTTTGGAAGGGGGTTTATTTCACTCTTTTTAATAGTCATTGATTTCCATATCTCCCAAATGTTGAAATAAATTCATATTAACTGAAGTGTTAACTTGTCTAATGGAAATAAAGACCACTACTGTTTTGACGGTTTTAACGTATCTGTGGAATTCATTTCTTGCAATCAGTGATGTGAAATACATAACACACTAGTGACACACATGACTAGTTATTTCCATCGTAATTCTTTGGTTCTTGTTGGTTTTTTACTTTGTTACATTGCTTTAGTCTTTGAACATTTTTGCCAGCTTGAAGTTAACTTTTACCATAGACTAACTACACCAGGAGACAATTAGCATGTTGTTGTTGATATTTCATGCAATATTGAGCTTGAGATACGTGGGGATAGTTCTGCTCGGTGCCTCTGATTTTTCATGAACAAAATAAAACTTTCATTAAGCTTACTTGCTAAGTTTTGCCTGCAACTAAAGATTGGGTCGTACGGTGGGGTTTTTTTTAAGGAAGGCTTCAGAATGTTAAGAGGTAACTGCACTTCTTCTGATAAACAGTAGAGGGAAGCATAACATCGACAATATAAATATGCTTTGCTAAAGTGGTGGGGATGGGGGCGATTTGTGGAGTTGGTTGGTTTGTTTCAGAGAGAGATTCCGTCTCTTTCCCCCTGGGCAGTTTTTGAAGGGAATTTGATATGGGAATATCTATCACTTAGGTGTGCTTGCATTCTTAGCATTTATAGTTATGTGAAGGAAGAATATAATGTTAAGTAAACAAATATGAAATAGCACTTCTTTTAAGATTGAAATCCTCTAGTCCTCAAAAAAAAAAAAAAAGAAAAAATGGAAACTCTAGCTTGCTAGTCATTCAGGAAAATATATATGGACTTTGCAAGATGCGCAAATTGAGGCTGTGTGGTTGAAGAAGGAAAGCACAGTTCTGGTAGCCCTAATGTTCGCTGTAAAATTCCAGGGACTGGTCAGGTAAGTTGATCACAGCAGTTCTAAGACAAGCACAAAATGAAACTTTAACTTCAGAATGCTGATTTGAAATTTAAAAAGCTTAATAAGTAAGTTGCTGTAGTTAAAAGACTGGAAAAAATACTCTGAAGTGTATACTGCACAAATGAGCACATCTGGTTGGGAAAAATATTAGCGAACTAAATTAATTGGATGGAGAGTTATGAGAAGTCACCAAGTAGGAGAAATTAGAGGCGCCTCATGTAAGAGGAAAATAACGTTGGGAGTTAAATTCTTCCTTTCCTGAGGGAGAAAAGCCTACTGCAAAAGAATTTGTTACCTTGAAATCTACACTTGATTTTTTTTGCCCTCCTTCCCCACCAGCACCATCATATGAATATGCTAGTACTGTAATTCACTGCTTTACCTTTAGGCTTTGCCTGCCTTCGCTGGTCGCAACTTTTGTTTTCCTCCTGTGTACCTCCTCCATAATTACGGTAATGGGCGAATGACAGTGTGGTTGATTTCTAGCACTGTTCTGATATTTTTGCCATAGGGGAGTGCTTTGGGGCTGCTCGAAGAGCATCACTGTTTCCTTGAATTTTTCTGGTTGTGTTTTATATCCAGTTGCTGTCTATGGTCATCTGATGGGAGGGTTCTTTGCCCCGATGCATCATCCAGAGGTACCTAAAGAGTCTGAAAACAGTCCTATTCGACTACATAGATGAACCTCTACTATAACTGGTACAAACTGGGAATTTGAGCAAGCACAGCTCTGTGGCACCACTGTCAAAGAGTTGTATTGAGAACCTAGAAATACCCTGATCCTTGGATCTTTTTCTTTTGGGAATGGTGAGGGAGCAGACTTCCTTAGGGAAGATCAGTGAGTTTGCAGATTTAGTATATATTCAGAGCACTTGTTTCACTCTAAATTGATGAGATCTTTTACCCAGCTAGGCTGTGTTAATCTAGGGTCACTTTCTGAAATGTGTTAATTGCTAAGCAACCTGGTCTAGTAGGAGGTGTCCCTGCCCATGGCACGGGGCTTGGAACTAGATGATCTTCATGGTCCCTTCCCACCTAAACCATTCTGTGATTAAGGTAAGTTGGAGCAGAATGAATGAGATTCCTTGCTCTCGGTTGTGATGGCTTGTGCCAAGGTCTGCTTCTTTTGGACTCAAGCATTTGTTCTTGTTGAAACACATGCAGCTGTCTTCATTCTCTCCACCCTGCAGAGAAACCCCAGTTTTTAATGGTTTTGACAAAAAGTTTAATTATGTCCTGTATGAAGAAGGGTCTGTGTTCTAAAGTAAAGTTTTTTGGACTAAATTATTGGGAAAAATTGTTAATGCTGGCTGAAGAGTAAGAGGTGACTAGAAGTATTTACTTGATCAGATTTGATAGAGAAGACTAGCATGGGGCGGGGTGGGGGTGGGGGGGCAGAACAAGAATCCTGCTTCTAGGACAAGTGGGGTGTTTGTAGTGCATTCCAACCTCAGCAAAGATGTCCTGGTGTTTCACTGTTAATCAGCACTTATGTTCCCGTTAAGACTGTCACAAGATACTTGCAAGTGATTTTTGGCAGGACACAGCAGAACTTTAGAGATGGGAAAACCATATGGGGTTGAATTTGTGACAAAATAAACATACATGATTGTTTCCAGTCGGATGAGTTCTTCTACTGGCATCTGTTTTTGAAGTACAAGGTGTCTTTGAATTTGGGATTAAATGAAATACAGGCTATGAAAAAGGCTACAGACTGTTTTGTGTCTTGCTGCCTCTCAGTACCTGGGAGGTAGGAGACATCTGATATCTAGGATGTCCCAGAAAATAAATGCTTGTTTAAACCTCTTAAAAACTGAATCCAGTTTCTGATTCTTTGAGTATTACTGGTGCTGATGGGAACTTACTAGTTGCGTGACTATTAGTGTGTTTGGAGAAAAAGAGCTATAGGGACTGCAGTAAGAGTCTTTTCTTCAAACCTTCCCCTATCGCCTCCCCCCCCCCAAAAAATACCCAACAAAAAGAGGCAAAATGAAAACTGTGGTTCTACTTGTAAAAGTTAGGACAACCTGTCAACTGCCTGAGGAACTGAGCTCCACTTTGAGCAAGAGGAGGTACTGGCACTTGGAGAGATGGAAGAGAAATGAGTAAGAAAAGCTGAGGCTCACAAGAGGGGAAGCTATGGAGCCTGGGAAAGGGATGTGGCAGCAGCATCTTTAGAGGTGTCTGCGGGTGACGTGAAGGAGGTGGGAAGGGCGCTGCAGGGTAAGCAATAGACCAGCTCTTTGGTCATGCGACCAGTGTGAGGTGGGGAGGGCAGGTTGTTTGACAGAATGGCAGGCAGTGTGTTGTCCTAATTCGGAGGCGAAGGAAGGGTGCACCAGGGGGGGCGTGAGCTAAAGCAGTTAATGGTTACTATTAACCGTGGTTACTGCTTGGGTCGAGCAGCCCTGTGGAAGGTACCCAGCGACCTGTGCTGAAGCGTTGGGTCTCTGTGTAGCTGCAGATGTGCTCTCTAGTGCGGGCGATGGCCTGGTCTCAAACACTGCTTGTCTCGGTACGTGGGACACACAGTGGGGGGATGTACTGGCCTTTGAACGGGTTTGGGGTTTTCTTACATCAAGACCAGCTCTATCGTATTGGCAGGAACACATCTCTCTCCTGCTGGCCTTCAGCGGTTTGTGCAGCTGTGCGCAGCAGCTGGTTGCAGCGAGGGGTCAGCAGCTTCCCCCGAGGGACCCCCCAGCTGCTGACAAACGGCAGGAGAGCCCAGGGCAGGGTGCTTTGGTCCTGCAGGTTTTATTGCTGAACACGGTGGGAGCAACTACAAAGCACCAAGTTAAAGGTATGATATAAGGCAACGAAGGAGGGCAAACAGCCTGAAATGGCATCATGTTGTACTTAAGACAGCAGCGTGTCACTCCCTGTTCTTCAGTGGTTTGCTTATTTTGTTGTGATGATCGGGACGCTTCCAGCTTCCGAAGTTTCTTTCCAAGTTGACAACTCCAACTTTTCAGCTCCAGCTTTTTGGATGAATGACCCATCCACCTCTCTGCAAACTTAAAAGTTTGTGCAAATCTGAACACCGTGTCTAGTACAAAGCAGAAGTTCCCCTTTAACAAATGCTATGATGTGCCAAAGCAGCCTCGGTGATGCGTGTACGGTCGAATTCGCCCCTGTTGCCGAGATCTCCATTTATGCCCATCCATGAGGCTGTGGCCTTGGCTAACCATGCTACTGCTTTCTCACACAGTATGTTAGAACTATTTGTGTTTTCCCAAGTGGCGTACTTTCTTGGTTTATATTCTTTTGTGAGAGGAACTTTCCCTTGTGAGGGAATATGTATTCTCTGCTGCTTTGAAAGCATTGAGGAAAAATGCTTGGAGCAAGACAGATCCCCATCAAAACTAGCCACTGGTTCGAAGACTGTCACTACAGAGACATCCGTGCTTCAAGCAACAGGATGGTGTGGCTGCTGGTATGTTGAGACTTGGGGGGCTTTGTTGCTGTTGTTTTGGGATTATTTTTTTTTTTTTTTGCATTCATATGTGTTAGCCAATTGCAGAAAATAAAATAGCTGGTCTCAGCTTTTAGGAGTTGAGTTCTCAGTGCTAGGCTGGGTGGAAGTGGGGAGGGATGTGTGTGCCAGTGAGGATGAGGAAGGTCATGCCTCAAGCCTGGAGGAAAAATGTACTCATCAAAATGTGCTTTTATAACCGTTGCATCAGTTGGGATACTGCAATTGAAGCATTCTTGTGTAAATCAGCAAATCACTACCAACTGGCAGATGTGATGCTGTGTTGAGATAGTAGTGTTTTTACCGACTCTGCTGAACCTGCCCCCTCTGTCCCTCCCGCTGGCGTTACCCCATGGATACCCCGACTGGCAGCACACCCTCCGTGCCGTGCAGCGGCAGCAGTGCGGTGCGCCCACTCTGCGAGCGGCGGGTGCCTGAGGTGCGGCGGTACCACAGGGGCAAGGAGACTGGAGCCAGGAGAAGCTTCTCCTCTGAGAAGGTTCCACAGGCTTCACCTGCAGGTTGGAATTAAAAATTGTTATTGGAATTCATTTGACCAGTGAGAATGCTCTCTTGTATTTGAAAATGATTTTTACTCTTTTCATATTTTTTTAAAAAAGAACTGTAAATTAACGCATATTAATTCAAAAAAACTAAATGAACAAGTGATTTTACCACTTTCAAAGCTGGCTGGCTAAATGAATCACAAAATGCTGAATGTACTTAAAAGAAATTTTAGTTCCTTTTAGCAAAATTGTTTTGGTTTTTTGAGCAAGCTCACCCCTGGTGTTATTTGAATAAGTAAACAAATACATGCTGTTCCTATGTCCTAAGCATGGAGCATGCTGTTACCCAGCTAGTGTTCAGCATATTGCACTTGGCTACGAAAGACTGTGCACACAAAAAAAATAATCCAGGAATATTTATAAGCCAAGCCAAAAACACTCCCAAATTTCACGGTGTTTTAGTAATTTCTTTTTTTAGCTTAGAAAGTAAGTTATTTCTTCTCTTCAGATATAGGAGGTTTGAAGTTTTCTCTCCAGCGGACTTGCCTGGGCAGTGCGGCAGCTCCCTGTGCATCACAGGTTCTCCCCTTCTTTGAAAGGGGAAGAGCGATGCAAGGGAAACTGAAGCTGCTTTTGGATGATGGCTGCAGCCCAACCCATAACACATCGAGCACTACAGCTGTTCTTTTACAGGTAGGGTAGAAAATATTCAGGCACTGAACTTCCCTAAGAGTCTTCTCTCCCTTCCATCCCTTGTTCTCATCACAGAAGAAAATGCATCAAAAAAATTAAGCAGAAGAAAAGAGGCACCAACCCCTGAAAATGAATTCATGGGAAGAATCATCAAGGTCAGCTTAGCTTCTGTCAGGAAGACTTTTTCAGTTTCTATTTTTCTCCACTATTACGAACTTGATTTTTAACTGGTAGTACAACATATCTCCCTGTTCTGGCTCCCTTACCTGAAAGGGTTATAAAATCTTCTTTGTCAGGTTTCCATGAACATCTGCTTCACAGCATTATGGGGTTTTTTTGTTTGTTTCTTTTTATTCACATGACTATACAGTTCTCAGATACCAGCCCTGGAATTATAAGTGCCTTTATCTGTATAGGAGCAAAAGAGCTGTTACTAATTCCACTCCGGAGTCCACTGACTACTGGTATGAAGACATTCTAGAAGTCTGTCTTTCCTATATATGGAAATCGTTAGGCTTGGTGATTGAAATGTCTTTATTCACAGGAGTAAGAGAAGAACTGGCTCTTCCTTTTCTAACCTAGTTGCCTTGCAGACCTGTTGGAGGAAAGAAAAATAATTGAGAGTCAGTTCACTTTTGGTCTCTGACCTTTCCACCTACCCTGCTGCAGTAGGAAGGTGATGGTATGTGGCAGGCAACGCGGTGATGGGAACTTCTGGCCACTTAAAAAAAAAAGGCTGAAGGCACAAACACCAAAGAACTGCTTTTTAAAAACAAACAAACAAAATACTTTTATTAGTAAAATATTACTTGGGCTTGAGTCAGAAATCTATCAATGAAGAAACCACTCTGTGTCCCAATCATAAAACTAGCAGCATTAGTCTTGTAGCAATTAAATGGTCGATAACACTGTTCCGTGTCTCTCTACTGGTTTAAATTTCATGTCTCGAGCAGGTAAGTTTTGGGCTCCCAGCCTGTATGCAGACATGTATTCATCACCCAAAAGCAGCGAAGGGTGCCTCTCCCCAGCCCCACCTGAAAGCGCACTTGCCGCGCGTGCATGGGCAGAAGATCTGCAGTCCCTTTGGCTTTGCGGGCCTGCGGCCGAGTGCCCAGACCTCCTGCAGCATCTGGGTGGGTTTGCAGCAGGAAAACCTGCAGAGAAGGTGGGTTGGTTTGCGCTGACCTGCTAGCCCTTGAAGGGACAGTGCCTGGAGCCTTCTCCTACCAACTGGTACCAGCAGCGCGAAGAAGGGTCAGGCTCCGATGCCGGTTTTCCCACCAGAGACGGCGCTGCAAGCCCAATTTCAGCCCCTGCCCCTCCCGAGGCCGGTGCCCGGCATCCACGCCCCTCTGCCCGCCTCTGGGCGCCCCACCGCTCCCTGGGGAAGCCGGGCTCACACAGGTACCGCTCAGTTCGAAGGGCTGCTGAATTTCCGTACTAGAACCACCTCACCGAGAACCCAGGAGGCACCTCGCTTTGCCACTGCCGTGTGGCCAGAGGGAGCCGAACCCTCTCGGCGCCAGAATGGCGGCTGTTCATCCAGCTTTGCAGCCACGAGGCCGGTACCGAAACGCGAGGCCGCAGAGAGTCAACGTCATAATATTTACCAAAATATCTGGCTACGCAGGGCGGATAGTTTCTGATGTACTTTCATTTGGCTCTGGTTTAGGTCTCTGTCCCCATGTGCTTAACTTGGAGAGAAAAAAGCAAACAGATGGGGGGAAAAACCCACCTTGCGCACACACGCACGAGGGGAGGGGGGAAATATCGGCTGTAAGGTTGTGTGTTGCGTAAGTGCCCCTGGAACTAATCTGGTACATCTCCAAATAAAACAGAAATCTTTGATGCTCGTAACTTTCTCTCGGGGGGGAATGACAATAGTTTCTGTGTTTGTTAACTCTGTAAATGTTTGCTGTAGATATTATCAATGGGCATATTTTATTTAAAGGAGTATATTAAAATTTAAAGCAAAGAAACTCTTCTCCCAGCCTGTGAACGCAACAAATGCAACAATCAGGTAATAAAAACTGCACTGAAAGTAGTCCTAGCTGTTAGTCTGTGCATTTTACGGGTGAGCTGGAGGGATAATGTGTCCAGAGGCACGGCCGGCATACCCTGGGATGGGTGAGGAGCTCTCCCTGAAAGCCCCAGCAGCCAGCAAGTGCCAGCTGGGGTTTTGCCTCAGGTACAGCCAATTCTTGCCAAGTGACTGGTTTTCTGTGCTGTGGAGGTGTGGAGAACAGGTGGTGGCTCGCCATCTTCTTTTACTTGGTATCACGCACTGGTTTGGGGAATAGGATAAAGACAACCTGCGCTGCCTTCGGGCTTTGGACCCCGGTTCAGCCTTCTGTAGCCTGTGCTTTCCCCAGGAGCTGGGTGTTGATGATGAGCCGATGGAGCTGCTAATACCAGCTCGACAGAAGGGCACAGCGAGCCATACCCATCATCCAGCAGGGAGAACAAAAACATGATGCCATGAAAAGTTGTAAAGCCATGGAAAGGGTTAGCTGTGCTCAGACTGGAGCAATGGGACGGGCCATATTTGGTGCCGGACTTCTGTATGGATTGAAATAGGCCGAGCCTCTGGTCCACGGTCAAATGGATATGGAAGAGAGACTGGAATGGCTGTGCAAAGGCTTGTTTCCAAGTACAACTAATTCAAATTTATTATTCCCATGCTGTGAAAAATTCCAACGTGTAATTAAGTTTTTCTTCTGATGTGAAATGAAATTTAGACATTTTGAAATTTCCTTTTTTTCCACCAAAAAAGCCTGCTAGCAGGAAGCCAACAGGCTGCCAAAAGAAAGGCATTTGACAGACAAGACTTTTTTGAAAGCTCCTGCCTTTGTACAGCTGAAAGTTTGTTAGAATCATGTTTCCATAGGACACTTGTTTTGATGAATCTGTGTTTTCAAGTGAAATTGTTGCACTGGAAAATTCTGGCTAGCTGGAGTGCTGATCTCTGTCAAATACGTGCATCAAAATGTGTCCAAAAAGCTTACTGCATGTGCTTGGACCAGGGATTTCAATGACAGCCCAGATGGAATACCCCAGATACACAGCAGCAAGGCAAGAGGTTTGAAACGTGGAAGGTTGTAGTCACTAAAAGGAGATGAATCATCCTCTTGTTCAACTAACATTAAGTATTGATCTGCCTATACTTAGTTTATATCAAGAAGGAGAGGATATTTCTGCCAGAATTTCCAAAGACTCTGGATGATGATGAACTTGTTTAGGCAAAATAGGTTGCAAGATGTACCTGCGTCTAGTTCTGGGTGTCATTAGAAACAAGGCTGTTAAATGTATCCTTTGGTCTGATGCCATACGATGGTCTTATGTTCCAGAAATTGCTAATGTCCCTGTAAAAAGTGAGAATGCTGTGGAATAATAATTACACACCCTCTTTTTATCTAAGCCAGGTTCCGTATATGACTTACACAGCCACGTATTTTGAGGAATTCATCACGGTCTTCCGATCTGCTGAAGCCCTGTGTGTCAGTAAGCAGCAGCGCTTGACTTCACCTTCAGAAAGGAGCGTCTGCTCGCGAGCGGTAAGCGAGTACTTCACCTTCTCACCTCGAAGTCAGCAAGATTTGGACTGTAGCTGCAGAGGGGGAACCGAGGGAACCACAGGGACTGCGGTTTGTGCAGCCTGCGATGTCTTTGGCTTAATTTCCAGAGATGTCAGGGAAGCTGCATCCCCTTGACTATAAGGGTTGTATATCCAAACGTTAGTGACCAGATCTCAAAATGTTACTGTGAGCATGCCGTTACAGTATAGCCCTGTACTGCTGGCCAGCTGTATCAGGGAGGTGCAAGAAGAGAGCAGAGGAAGGAGGTAGTGGAGTTTTCAGTTTCCCACAGATAATTATATATAAAGGTTCAAATAAACAACATGCTTTAAGAACACATATGTGGAGGAAGGCCATTCAACTGTACCTAACTATCCTCCAAACTGTAAAAGCATTTATCGTCCCCTTTAAATCCTATAGTGTTAGAGTTTCTGATTATTTCTGTCGTTTGGAAAGCGTAAAGGAGTGTGAAGGTATTGTTCTTGTTTGCAGAGGGACCAAACCAAAAGAACTCCATTCCGAGATGAGCTGTCTTGGCCTGGTCAGGCACTGCAGGGGAGGGAATGTACTCCGGCGATATCGTGATTACAGCAGTTCTAGAGGAGCAGCATGCATAGTCCTGCAACCCTGCAGGGATTAAGGTTATTACAGTTGAGTTATTTTGTGCTGCTTGTCAAACTGCTGGATGGAGCAGCGTAATGGATCACTTATCTGGTGTCAGCAGCTGAAACTTGCATGAGAAAAATCTGTGCTAGCAGTGACAAGAGGAAGCCTGTCCTGAATATGTAAAACACGAACGTAAACCAAACTCTTCTGTTTCTACTATTGTTAGAGTGTTGCTCCAAAGAGCCAAGTGAAGTCATGTATATTGTTTTGGTGATATCTAGTTTGGGATACTTCAGTGCCAAAAACTAATTTATATACAATTTAAATAGCACAAAAGGTGTTTTAAAGTCGTTATGGTGCCAACAGCCAGGTCAGCAGAGTACGAGCGGAGTTACTGCCTCTCGGTGTATTCCTGGTAGGTACAATACACGAGGTGGTTTGTGCGTTCTTCTGTGGTGCTCTGGCCATGTCCTTTCCACACCACAGCGAGGAGAGCATTACCTGCTGTTGACCCAGATGTCAAAAATGTCAGCAGACACAGATAACCACTGTCGTTCCCATCACTGATGGGGAGTTGTCATAGAGACGCTGCCAGCCAGGCTTGCAGGGGAAGCTGGCTGCGATGCTGAGAACCAGTCTCTTGAGCGGTAGCTTGACGCACAGGCCATCTCGTTCCGAGCTGTCTGTTATCTTGCAGTGTTACGCAGTACAAGTAAAGCCTCTTGTAATTACGTTGGCAGTGTATTGTGGCAAGGAAAATCTTTCAACATGAAGCACAGTTTAATGCAGGTAAGGTTAAAAGTCTTTCCCAATTAGTACAGAACTGTAAAAAAGAAGGGGGGAGGGAACAAAATTTCACCAAGAAACTAAGAGCTGCACTTATTTCTTGTTCAAGAATGAGTTTTTGTTACCCATACAGTTGGTGGGAAAAACCTAGCCCCTCTTCCCTACAGCTGCTGTGAGCTACCACAGCCGTAGGAAGGGGAGTGCTTGTGCTGGGGAAGCTGTATGTAGGTGGTGTGGGCTGCCCAGCACGCGGCTTCACCCCACGGCGTGCAGAAGGAGTGGAAGCACTTGTAGACCAGCGTCTCCCAGGCACCTCATGATGCTCTCCCGTACAGAGAGTAGCTCTGTCACCTGGAAAGGGGAGTCTTTTCCAATTAATAATCCGCCCCCAAGCTGCCGTGCTTACCCAAATCGTGTGTGCTTCCTTACATTGAAGGATTTTGAACTTAGCCTGGAAGAGCAGTGCAGCAAAGGCCCTCCCGGCCACCCTCTCCTCCGTCTCTGCCTGCGCGCTCCTGGGAGCTTTGCACTTGCTCTTTATAGCAGCGCTGAAAGGCCGAAAGGGCCTGGGGGAAAGACAGGAACCAGGCAGCCCTCACCCGGCGACAATGTTTGGGAAGGGTAAGAAAAGGTCCCATTTTTATCTTTGTTCTCATGGAAAGTGTCACAGGATGTTTAATGTCCCTTCTGAGCAAAGACCTGCTGTTTTCCAGATCTTGTCTGAAAACCCATGCAGTATTCAGCAGGCCACTTAGTTTATCTTCCTTGGATAAACAAAAGGCTGCTGGAATTTGAAACTTGTTCCAAGAGTCTAGGGTCCAAAGCCTGCTGAAATCCGCCTGAGTCCTTCCCCTGGTCTGGGGCTTTGAATTGAGTTTGAAAATTTGGAGACCAGCAAGCAGCGGCAGCACGACTCCTGATGGTGTACAGGGCAGGCAGGGCTGGTGTGTGTGGCAGCGTAGCCCTGTGCACGAGTTTTGGTGTTGTTTCCACTCTTGAGTCTTGCCTGACTTTGGAACAGTTAAAAAAATACCTTCTGAAATGCCGGAGAGCACTGATCCAGAAATCCCAG
>VZSZ01008040.1:702618-749930 GCA_013398815.1 Ibidorhyncha struthersii
GGCTTCTGCTGGGTCCCGGCCCTGCCCGCATCGTGGAGCCGAGAGCTGCAGGAACGTGGGGAAAATAAATCCAAACAAATGTAAACCCCGCCGTTAGGTTGAGGAACTGTATGTGCGTGCGTGCGTATAAGCTGTCGGTTAGACGAAGTGCTAGTCGGACGGCTGAAGAATAAAGAGCGTTTCAGGTGCCTAGATGGCATGGAGGAAACTTCACTCTCTATTTTTTTTTCTGTTGTATAAGCAGAAAAAGTGTACCTGTTGAGCGAGGGCGGGGGGGGCTGGCGGGGGGGCTGCCTGCGTGCGCCCTGTCCCTGGGCACAGGGAACCTGTCGCTGGGCTGGGCTGTGGGACCCGCTCCCCAAAAAGCCCTGAAAACCAAGGTGCAGGCTGCTCAGTGATGGAGGGGCTGGAGTTGCCGGTCTGTGGTCTCCCACAGGACTAGTCCCCAAAGGGGCTCATTGCAGGGATCCCTGTCCTGAACAGCTTTGATGCTTCTTCTGGGGTATTAACAGAATTCATTTCCAGGAGAATACTTTGTCCGTTGCAGGACTCAACCAGGTGTGCAATAATATACTTAGGGCAGGTGGTATTATGGGCATGTGTCTTACAGGAAATTTCGTGTTCACAGGAAAGCTAAGTTCAGGAAACTGTTCAATAAAAAAAAAAAAAAAAACAAAGCCAAATGGTGCAATGAGTATTACCCTTATTTTGAACTTTCTGATAATTTGCCGGTCATTTATTGATGCGTTCTGTTTAATATCTCTAGGGGTAAGTTGTTAATTTGGTATTTGGAGTGAGTTTGGGTTTGTGTGATAGCCTTTTGACTGAATTGATTTCATTACGTTAACAAGCTGGTTGGGGTAGCTGAGTCTGTTTGTTGTTGTAAGTCCGCTCCTGCAGTGGCAATGAGGAAACATTTCTGTTAGCGCTGGGAAATTGGAGGATAACATGAAACTTAATGAAGTGAAATGGGATTGCATTTTGCTGAGAGTGATTCTATTATGCCTGTTAGGGCCATATTATTACCCGCCTCAAATCATTAGCTGTTGCTGTCTTTTTGCATTTATTTTTGAAGCTATACGTAGCTCATTATGTGTTTTTTGTTTCACATGTTTTCACTTGCATTATATTGAATTTTTACTTTTCCATCTTTTGCAATAGTGTAACAGAAGCTGTATTTTAATGGAAGGTTTCTCAGGGCTTCCCTTAGGGGGTTCCGCCTTAATGCCTTTAAAAATCAATCGTTAACTTTTGCCTTAAACTCAAGTTGGAAAGCGACGCTGAAAGACAACGTAGCCCAGTGGGTAACTTAATTTTACAAAGCTTTATCAGAACTGATTTAACTGATGTGTAGTGGGGGGAAACCTCAGGAACCTTCTTTTCCCTCAGCTTGCACATTCACTTCAGCTTCAAGCTGTATTTCGTTTACCTAACGAGTGACTTGCTACAGTAGATCTCCTGACTGACTGGAGTCACTGGGTTGGTTCTTGCCTGCCACTGCGAGAAAGGGGTGACCCCCAGGGATCCCTCCAGATCCGTATCTTAGCCTTCCAGGCCAAGATCCTACGGACTGAGCACAGGGGGGGGAAGATTTTTCAGATGTTTTGGTGCAAACACAATCGCTTCCTCAGGGAGAAATTTGGCATGCGTTTCCTTAGAGAACCGTGCTTGCGTAAGCAGCCCCCTGCCACCCTCTGAGCTGTACTAGTACAGCCATTCGTGGGGCTGGTGGGGAACCGCATCGGGGAACTGCCGCGGGTTCAAAAGTGCCTTTTCTTCTTTGGTTATCCGTTCCTTTTAACTCTAATCTGTCTGACCGTGGGGCTGCTGTGTCAGGGCTGAGAAAGTGGCCTGGGAGGAGGGAACGCGTGACAGGGAGTGGGAGGTAAGGGCTGTTTCTGCCGGCATCGCTTCTGCTGAAAGAAGTAGTTGCTTATCAAATTGTGGCCAGCAGTAGATGGCACGCGGTTAGGGTAGTTGCTTGAAAAATGCAGCTGAATGCTCAGGTATCTTAATACAGTTGTGTGTGCAGGCAGTTAGTCGTATACGCAAAGGATTGATTCTGTATTTTGGTTGTAATTCTGTCCTCACCTAATGATTTTACTTTCGTGATGTATAGCTAGGTGTTTTCATAACTTAAGGTTACATTTCCTATACTAATCTCTTCTGCAGTATAAGCATTTCAAAAGACTGGTTTTCTGGAAAATAGACGTAGGCATTGTAAAGGTATGACTTTTATTAATCAGATTATATTCAGCTGGATAGGTGGATGCCTAAAATTCTAAAAGGGAAGATTAAACCACCCCTAAGGGGGTGCCTCTAATCCTAGAGAGCATAACTGTCACCTGCATGCAATTTACTCCCTTTTATGTGTACAGATAATGTTAAGTAAACTTTTGAATGTAGCATAGACCTGCTGGTAAATTCTGAATGGCAGAAGCGATTAGGCAGACAGCACTGTTTTAATTGGTATGGTGAGACTGAAAAGTCAGTGGAGTGTAAGCTTTCTGTAGTCTGCTATAACTTATTTCAGCCTGAAAGCATTGATGCTTTTGTTCATTGTTCTCAGTCTTACTTTAGACACCTTGTTTCTCTGTCGTGATCCTGTTGTAGCCAGTAAGAAAACAGAGCACATCAAGAGCTTCTGCATAGCATGTGTGCATATTTAGAGAATGATGGTACATTTTCTTATTCACAGAACTTGAAGGAGTAATTACTTGCTAGTACAGTCTTTATTCAACACAGAAAAATCACATCCTTTTTTTTTTTTCCTTCTAATCTAAACCAAGAAACTGTATTAAAGAAAAATGTTACCTTTACTGTTTGTCCTATGGTGGGTCACTACCACTGCAGTTTGGATTATCTTAGTCTCATGTAGATTTAAAAAAGCAGATTTTTTTTAAAAAAAATCTTAATTTTATCATTCTTTCTAAAAGGAAAGTGGTTACTTGCTAGCAGCCTTAGGAGAGCCAAATACATCTTTTGTGAGCTATATTGTTGCCTGTACTAATTGACATGTGTTCGTGTGTCTGTGAGCAGTAAAACTGCAAGCTACAGCCTGCCTGCGGGCAGCAGGCTCGCAGCCTGGGGGATGGACCAACTTGGAAAGGTGCAATGCTTTAAAACTAAAACCAAGGACATCCAGGCTAATCACTCGGGTTTTCTTCACTGAAAATGAAGGTGTTTTCTGTTCGGCTTATTGAACTGCAAAGACGGTTTTGTTTTCTTCTCTGGAAGCTGTCTGCGTTTGCTATGATGTGGTAAGTGGAAGAGCCGTTGCCAACAGGACTATGTACCAATCCAGCTGCTCTGGATGAAGATACCTGTGTGGAGACTGTCTTTTTCTGGATTGTCTCCTTGTCTCTCTCTTAGGCTTGTAGAATGCTGGATGTAACTACACGCAGGGCAAGCTATGGTCTTCTGAGTACGAAATCTTTGGTGTTAAAGTCCCTCATCCTTCTGCTTTTGGAAGAAGCGTTCTCCGTTTTCAGTGGGGCTGTACGCCCAGCTGCTCAGATGCACCTGTCTGGCACGGACACAGACACCGTGGTAGCACAGCTCAGGATCCCGCACAACGCAGGTATAGCCAGGAGGCACGTACAGTATCTTTCCTTGCAAAATCCATCACTTTCGTCTCTGCAGCATTTTAGGCTGTGCAGGCCCCTGAGGCAACAGGTCATCGCTTGGGCAGCAAGGTGATTTATTCAGTGGTAAGATTAGTGAGCAATTTGTGGCAGACTTCTTCCCCAGAGCCTGTGGCAGCTAGGAATTGTGCAACTGGCTTGAGGGAATGAGCCAATATATTTTATTAGTGAGTTAGGATGAGTTTAGTCTTCATTAGTAAAACCCTATCAGTTACTCTGCGTACAATACAAAAGCCATTGATCAGCTGTTTCTCAGCTGCAGTTCGGTGTTGGAGAATTGCAGCTTATCCACAAAGCAGGATATTCTTGCTGCTTTTCCGGGGGATGTAAACCAAATGAAGCAGCGCTTTTTGTTGTTGCTTGGTTTATGTATCATATTTATTAGTTTCTGCTTGTTTCATTTGATGGGATAATAAGGTGAGAAGGCAGTAAATGAAGTGGTGTTTAGTGTTTGCTTTTAGACTATGATACCTGTTTTCACTGAAGGATTGCTGGTCTCTTTCCCCTTTTCTGGTGTTTTATTGTAAGATGATTTTCTGGGCTTTGGTGTGAATGCTGTCTCGGTGTGTTATGTAAATAACGGAGAAAAATGAAGCAACTGTCTTTTTTTATGTGTGTTGTATTTCTGGTCTGTGTTGTGGATGTACCTCCATACTCGTATGCACCAGGAAACAGTTTGCAAGTTGATGCAAAGTGTAAGTTGGGTAATGCTATTTAAGTGAGTAGGGTTAAAATTAATGAAAAAACAATATATTTCAGAGAAACTGGGCTTCTTTTACTATTAAACATTCTCTTCTTTAACTGTTTTGGTTGTCACAAGAATCTGTTCGGTTTCTGGGGAATTTAGTCCTTGAATGCTTTTTGAATGGTAAGTACATTAGTTGCTGCCAGCGGATTGTCATAACAGTGTCCAGAAGTAATGGTAATGTGCAGCCCTAGGCCATATGTGGATATTTAGTTATAATGTACATTATTGTTCTTTTAACTCACTGGTAGGTTATTTATGGAGCACTAATTTGTCACCCTTTTCTTTCCAACTCTCCAAGTTTTTTGTGCGATCTGTGAGGGACTGGGAATTATAAATTTCCTTTCTGTTAGATGAGAGCTGGCCTGTGCTTGTCGAGAGAAATGTCTCTTCTCGTCTTGACACTTGGTGATACCATCAAAATGATATCTATAGCTTGCCAAGAGACGTGACCAGACTTCTGGGATTCCTCAACTGTCTCAGTTTGCCAATGTCCTTGCCTACACACACCATTTATACTCCATTTCTTATGGGGTAAAACTGTACCTAATGTTTGAAAGCTTCTCTTGAATTCATTTTAAGCATTAGGTAAGAGTGCAAATGAAAATATGGTGAAAGAAATTTCAGCTCTTGATTGCAAAGATTGGAAGATTGATTGGAAGAAAAGTTCCAGATAGGAGACAAATAGAAGAAGAAAACATTGTCTTCGGTGATTCAAAAAGAAAAGGTGTTTCCCAATCACTGCAGAAGATCCTAGAGGCAAGTTTTCAGTGCAAAAACTGAGCAGATGTTTCAGCTAACAACCACCAAACTCCTGCAATCCCTTTTCCGAATAGAACCTGAAAGTAGGTTTTAAGTTGTGAATTTAGTTCCTTGTCTTCAGTCCTCTGCAGGACAGTGCTGACTTCTTTCTCCCCCTTTGTTCAAGATGGAAACAGTCTCCTGTCTTTCACTTATTTTTTTAAATTCAGAGCTTCCTTCCTTCCTTCTGCAATTTCTGGATTTCTCCCAATGTGGATGTAATGACTCACATTTCCCAGATGTGAAATGCAAATGTGGGAAGTGGGATCTTTCCCCTGCCTCTCCAGGGGTTTCTCAGAGTCTGTGGTGCTGTCGAGTTTCTTAATTAATTTGTCCCTCCTGATTCAAATGGTTTTCCTGCTGGCCACAGTGGTTTGGGGGCTGTTACACTACTTAATAAGTAATATCTGAGAGTGCTCATCATTGTACATTAATCTTAAACTTGGTTGGCTTTGAGAGCTTCTTGAAGACCACACAAAACTTCTCAATTCAGTCCATTGACGTAGGCAAATACCTCCTCCTCCTGTCCATTTTAGGGCTTATCTCGCCAAGGTGATGTGTTTGACAATATCAAGTTCCTTCGACAGCGGTGTTTGGAGCTTGTTCAGGCAACCTGCTGGTTGGTCCACAGTTGAGAAGCTGGTAGTTGGGGGCTGCGCCCTGCTTCTCTGTGGTCACTGTCTCAGCTCCTCTCTGCTCTGTCTTCATTTGCTGATACTGTGATGCGCTATGTGATCCCACATGAAATCATATGCATTATTTGTATGCTTTCCCCAAGGTATGTGGTTTAGTAGTTTCTTGGCTTTGTGTTTGTTCGTCTCTTTCAGAGGCCCCTGTAATCAGTCCTTCAAGCTCCTAGAATCATTGAATGGTTTAGGTTGGAAGGGACCTTAAAGATCATCCAGTTCCAACCCCGCTGCAGGGACACCTCCCACTAGACCAGGTTGCTCAAAGCCCCGTCCAGCCTGGCCTTGAACACTTCCAGGGATGGAGCTTCCACAGCTTCTCTGGGCAATCTGTTCCAGTGTCTCACCATCCTCAGGGTGAAAAATTTCTTCCTAATATCTACTCTAAATCTCCCCTCTTCCAGTTTGAAGCCGTTACCCCTCATCCTATCACTATATGCCCTTGTAAAAAGTCCCTCCAGCTTTCTTGTAGATGCCCTTCAGATACTGGAAGGCTGCTATAAGGTCTTCCTGGAGCCTTCTCTTCTCCAGGCTGAACAACCCCAACTCTCTCGGCCTGTGTTCATAGCAGAGGTGCCCCAGCCCTCTGGTCGTCCTTGTGGCCCTCCTATGGACCCACTCCAACAGGTCCATGTCCTTCTCATGTTGTGGGCTTCAAAGATGGATGCAGTACTCCAGGTGGGGTCTCACCAGAGCAGAGTAGAGGGGGAGAATCCTCTCCCTCAACCTGCTGGCCACACTTCTGATGCAGCCCAGGATACAGTTGTATACTTTAACAAACAAAACTCTTTGTTTTGGATAATGGCAATAGGCATTTGGGAAGCTTTTTCATAAAGTGCCCTCTGCCTGTTGACTTCCTTCTTCTCTCTTTGCTAAACTTCTGTAATAGCATTTCTTTAATTAGTCTGAACGGTCCTTGGGACAGCCATAGCATGATAGCAGCAGTAGAGAGCAGAAGTACCTTTTTTGAAGGGGGCGGGGGCAGAGAGAACATTGAAATGGAAATCAGCTGAGCAAGGAGAGCCAGCTGAGAGGAGCAGCACATCTCCTCTTGAAGGGACTGAGTTAATACAAAGACCAGGTAATTTCTCCACTTCAGCAATATTCGTGCTGTGCTCCAGTAGCATCTGGCACTGTTTGTATAAAAGCCATTTTCATTATTAAGTATAGAATTAATATTTTCTGTTTCCTCGCCTAAATGAGTTCAGACGATTTCTCTGTGCATCTGATATTTTGAGTTAAAAGTGGCCCAAATATTTAATTTGGGAAATGCAGCTGCCATAAAATACAACTTGATGACAGCAGAGAAATTGGCATTGGATGAAGACTGTACTGAATGCGGCATCACAGCTAATCACAAAGGGCCCTCAAACTCTCAGCAAAAATATGCAATTTGTGTCATTATGTATTGAAGGACCTGGCTTCCGCCCTAAATATGTGAAAATCTCAGCAGTCAAAACAGGATGTAATTGGAGAACAATTAAATTGGTCGAATTTAATTTTCATTTTTGCAAATTGACATGTGGCTGCAATGCAAATTGGCAGGGCTTTGTAAAAGAGACACTCCTGTGCATCCCAGCCAGAGACGGCTTCCCGTAGAAGCAAGCCCTGTTATTTCTATACCCTGTTCTTTAGCTCAGTAGTGTGCAGCACAGGTCCTGAGCTTTGACCAGTTACCATTTGGGTTTGCTTAGGGATGCATTCAGTAGAGCAAGGGAGTGCAGGAGAGAAGGGAAATTTAGGATGAACTGGCACACATCCCCTGCCACATCCACCTGCATGAAGCCATTCTTTCATGTCTTTCTCATTTGTGGTCAGAGTTCATTCTATCAGTGTCTATGTAATTTAGCCTGACGGAGTAGCAAGTTGGAAAGAATAAAAAGAATTATCCCACATAGCTAGTTTTTTCTTAATGAAGTTAATGGAGTGGAGACTAATCTCCGGGGAGTTGCAACCCATATGATGTAAATCTGCCTTTTGATTATGGTGCACAGAAGCAGCCCACACATGACTGATGGTAAAGTGACACTTGTCAGAGTTTCCAAGTTCTACTTGTTTGCCAGAAAGGATGGGATAACAAAATACTTCAAAGAAAAGCTCTTGCATGGGCATCTCGAGCATATCAGCAGAGGCATTTTGCAGAGGACTCCTTTAGTAGGCAACTTTACTCTTTTACTTTTCTCCAGATGAGAAGGTAAACCTTGGGAGACAGTTGTGAAAACCTGCTACACAAAGCTACTCCTCGGACAAACTCCTTGAAAATTAAGAGTTAGTTTTATTGCTCCTGGAGAACATAGCAAGCATGTAAATGATGTTGTCAATGTATCAATGCCTCCTGACAGGGAAGGACTACGCAGTTGGAACTGAAGCGCTAAATAAAAGCGGGGTAGGGAAAAAATGTAAAAAACCCACAGGATGTGATAGTGGTGACAGGCAACATGTGAGACAAGTAGAGTGTGTTTTAGGGTGGCTGGGAAGGAAAAAAAGGAAATCAGCTGGCACTTGAGGACTGACTGGGGTTTAGTTTTTTTCTTCAGGTGAATTTGAAGGTTTGTAGTAATTTAAAATTTATCAAATGCCACCTGCCCTAATGTGAAATGCCTGGTCAAGAAGAAAAATGATCTAAGGATGCAGGATTTGGAGTGTGCAACACAGCTCTGTTCAGGACGGTTCACAGGCAGACACTGCTAGCAGTGTCTTTCAGGTGGTTTTTAGGCTACCAACACACACCGGTGTTACTTAACTGGAAATGGAAACTCAGCTCAGTGAGAGATCTCTTAGCTGAGAAATAGATTTCATTTGACTTTATTTTTTGTTTATCAGTTTTAATGTGAGATCAAGACTATTCTTTTGATATTATGGTGTCAATGAACTTATGGGCGAACCAACAGTTCCCTGTAACAGCTGTTCTTTGGGATACTCCAGGTTACTCTTTCAGGTAATTCAGAAGATGCAATTTTTAAATAATTCTATCATAACAGCTTTAGTTTATTGCTTACAATTTCCATTGTAAATAGATGTTCTTGAAAAAAACGACTAGGGCCTGTTCCCTTTCATGGAAAAAAAACTAATTTCACCTAGAGAAGATTTTGAAGAATATCATCCTCTGTGTATCAAGATATAAATATTGTTTTTAGACAGAATTTTTGTTGTCTGATCATTCTTGAGTTATTTTTGCTTCTTTTGTCATTGATGTAATAAGCTGTTTAAAGTGAAACTGATCCCACTAAAAGGATTATTGATAATGGGATCTAGTTAAGGGACAATTACAAGGTTAGCTGGAATAACAGGATAAGAGGATAACTGCTGAGTCCTCCTTTTATGTCTCTTGTTTTTTTGGTTCCCAAGTTGACTTGTGGTGAGACTTTGACCAAATGATACTTGTATGACTGTCCAGTCTGAACAGGTAGCAAATGCATTTCTTCATGATGGCTCCTTGACCAGTAATGTCAATAATTGGAAGCTGAGATGGAGGAGCCAGGATGCCTTTTTTTTGTTTGTTTGTTTGTTTTTGTTTTTGAAACTTTCTCATAACTGCTATGGGAGCATGGTACCAGGCTGAAAGCCTATACTTATTTCTACAACCTTTTCCTGAATTTCTTAGCCAGGTGTTTGTTTTTATAAACCTAATGCAGTGGCTCAAGATGCTGTGATAAATGGCCTGCAGGATCACATGAAGCAGCAGAGCCAGCATAGATTGCTTCTGAAGTGTTTCCATTTGAGAGTTTGCCGATAGGAGTGTTTGGGTGTTTTGTAGGAGAGTTGGCAGGCTGGGCTGTGTCTGGGGTTGTAAGCGCTCTGCTGCTCTCAGCTGCTGTAATTAGGACTGGGTTTAATAGGAAGAAGAGATGGAGCATTTTTATCAATTCCTTTATGACCAGTTCTTTGATAAATTTCTATTTTTTTTTTCTCAGATAGCATTAGTCTCTTTCTCTTTTTTCCCTTTTCAAGTCCTTTAAAATTGTACCTTTTGTGGGATCTCGTATCATTACTGTGTAACATTTAACAAGATGACTCTCTAATGTCTTGTCTTGCTGCTCCGTATGGGTTCTTCTCCTCTTTCTTTTATAGCTATTTGCCTTTCAGTGTAGCTGTTGAAGAGAAAAGACAAGCGCAAAAAAATCTGGGGAAAGCCGTTTCCTCTTTCTCTATGTACTGTCTCGTTACTCCTAATGTAACTCCAACTCCTCATCTGTAAGATTTCTGCCCTCTCTACTTACAGATTATTTTTCCTGCCAGAGGGACCTTTGCTGCACAGTCCTCGGTCTCGTGCTTTTTATGAGTTAAGCTAATCCCAGGCTTCTTGTGGTCAGCTATTTTTTAAGCATTCTCTGCAGTCACCCTAAGTTCCTTAAATGTGAACATCAGCAAGTTTGAAGACTGACTGTAATATTCTGCTTGCTGACAGTTCTGTGTGTCTATGGAGCCAAGAAGATAGGAGCTGTATGAGAACACCAGAGAAAATGAAAATGGAAATTAACTTCTAAAGAATTAAAATAGCCAGAAATCTGGAAAGCAAAGGTAAAAAACATACTTAATAGGACAGGTAGATACTCTTTTTTTCGTGTTTCACTTACCAAAACAAAAACATTCTCTATGGACAGAAAAGTTCTTTAACATAAAATTGAGAAACTGTATTTCTGGGCTGCAATACTAATTAGCAGAAGTACACCCTTAAGTAGCATGGAAAGTTCCTGCTGCTTGTTCCTGAAAATGATGTAATGAAGCAGCTGCACCAGTATTCACTCAGCAGAGGGAACTTGAGGCACTTTCCTCAAAGCTTTCATAGCTTATTTCAGCTTTTAGGGAATCTTTAAGCAAGGATCTAGTAGAAATATGGATGGCTTGGTGAGGCTGAATGGAAGGCTGAGCATGAAGAATGTGCTGATCTGCCCAAGACATGTTGGTTGGTTGTTAACTTTCAGTGTGTGATTTCACTAAGACAGATGCATGTTTTCTTGATGTGCGTGCTGTCAAATACGTTCTTCCTGGTCAGAGATTTTTTTATTTTTTTTTATGGCACGCTTGGAGTTTTTTGTCTTGACCTCCATCTGTTTCCTTGTCTTTCAGTTTAGTATTTGATGTTTCTTTCCCAGCTTAGTAGCTTCCCTGTTGTTATTTGCTGGAGTTTGTGTGCAGTGACACACTTATAAGGCTTCTTGTAGAGATGTGTTCATTGGTATGTACCTATAGCTTTANGTGCAATGACTTCTCAGAAATACCTAACCCCGTAAAGCAACACTCATCAGTGGTTGCTGTTGGAAGCCTGTTTCAGGAAACAGCAGGCATTCTGGTTTTTGTCTTAAACTGTTGTCTTTCAAGTATTTGGAGATACTTCTTCCACTCCTGCTGGGGATTATATTAATGCACCATTGTATATACAATAATTATATATTATCATTATTAAAGGGAAAATTAATAGTGGCTTTTAAATTATAGTAGGGCTACCTTAATTTTACAGAGTTTCAGGTTTCAGCTGAAAACCTCCCAAGAAAAATAATGGTCACAGTGACAGTTTGCTGTCATATGGTGCGTACTGTCCATTAGAAGAGCACGTATGGCATTAAGTATCCTAATAGCTTTGTTTCAGAACATAAGCTTGTATGAACGAAAGGAAATAACCTGCCTTGCCTTTTCATGCCTGATTAGTTTTTGCAAACAAATCTTGCATATTGAAGGAGAAGATGATGAATTGACGCAAACAGCAGCCCTAGAACATCAGATAAATAGAGGCAATCTTCTGGATAGCTTGTTCTGTAGGTACAGAACTTATTTTCTAAAATAGTCATCTCCTTTCCCTTTAGAAAGCACTTGTGTAAGGTTCACGTCTCGAAAATTAACAGTGAAAAGTATTTTTCTGTGTTAAAACCCCGACAGTGCTGCTCAGGCTCTGAACACTGCAAGAACAGGGGAAAAAGATGTCTTTGCTCAAGTGCAGTTCCTCATTTTATTAAGACCCAGCCAGGAGCCTCAAGGACATTATAAACCAAATTAGTTTTGCATAACTCGAATAAGGCTTTTCCATAAACGGAAGGGCTGAAAAGATGACAATTGCAAAAGAGCTCAAAGTACAAATATGTTTTCTGTAAGTACATCACTGAGATTTCTAGGTGAGGACATATCAGTCTCCCGTGGTCTTGCCTCCTGCTTTCTTGGCTTCCCCTCTGCTGAGGAGTGTCCGAGCGCTGGGTGGCAGCTTTCCCAGGACACCCCAGAACGGTGCCAGCACTTCCCCAGGCTGTGACCCCCCCACTGGGGATGTATGCTGGAGTCGGTGCCCATCTGCACTGATTTCCTGTCAGAGATGAGGCATAAAAGCTGGCAGCAACCACAGCTTTTTGGGTGGCCTTTGGTGCTTCCAGGTGTGTGCAGGAAGACGTGTCTCCATAGCCTTCAGCCCCTCGGTTTTGTGAGGCACAGCTGCACTGTCGGTGCCAGATAACGTCCTAATTTTCTCTGGAGGGACCAGAAGAGCATTTGCTTGGTATCTCCTTCAGCAGGTCATCTCCAGCTAACCTGAGAGAGGTTGATTATTTAATCCTGATCATCAAAGCAGAATCTGGGCTGCAGAATCTATAAAAGAAGAGTAGAATAGTGATATCCACAGACCAACTGTGTAATGGTCTAAGAAACAATGTCCTATTCCTACACGTTCCATGGCAGCTTTGCAATGGCATTCTTTCTCAGGGCAAGATTTTCCTCAAGATGAAAATGTTAGTCAACCAGATGTAGGAAAGCGGTCAGCTGAAGACCGCTTTGAATAAAAAACTTTTTCAGCATTTCCAGACAATTATGGTTAAGTATGTTAACATTTCTTTAAGGATATAATGGGATATTATTAAGTGGCTGATGATTCAAAAAATGATTAGACTATCACATACTTAAGTTTAACTGTAAATGAGAATTGCTTGACAAAATGTTTAGTCATCATTAATGATATGTCATAAATCTCAAAAGTAACAGATAAATGCAATGTAATTACAAATCAATAAACATATAGGTAGCTCTGTAAACAAACAAGCAAAAAGAACATCCACAACTGTTGCCTACCCACCATGTATTAAAAATAATTATTAGAAATAAATATTAGAAACATTAGGAAAATGTAGAAATACTTAGAAATTTAGAGATAATAGAAAAACTGCTGATGTGCTGCCTCCGCCCCCAGCAGCGTGGCTGTTGGCTATCCGTTAGTAGTGTTCTCCTTTCGGGGAGAAGATACGTGTTTGATGGAACATGCGTGACCATAACCTTGCTAAGGGTGTGCACGCTGACGGGCTCAGCTCAGATTTCAGTAACAGCCATGTACTCAAGGAAAGTAGTTGAGCCCTCTGTTATTTCCATCACAGTGAAAAGTGAAATGGTGAGCACTGCACTTGCTCGTTTAAAAACCTTTCAGAATGCTGATCAAAAGTACACATTTCCAGGTGAGGTTTTAAGTAGGCTTAGGTCAAGATTTCTGTGCAAAGGGGTTTTCCTACAAAAATGTTCCTTTGTCATTTTTTTACCTTCTGTAGTTAACCTGCATTATTTAAGGACTAACCTAGCCAGAAACTACGTTAAAGGATCCAAAGGTTTCCCTTATAATTTGCCTAACCTATTGCTGTAGACCCCTTCTGTCAGGCTGTTGTTTTTCTGTTAGCCCCATACAACAGTTTCCAGAGAAAAGGGAAGTTCACATTACATTTTTCATCTGAATGTTACCAACTCAGCAGACAATAACTATTTCTGCTGGGGCTCTAGCCGTGCCTTTTGGTTTAGCAATTTCTGGCAAATTTGACAAATTAAGGAGGCGGTGTTGCAAAGTGATCGTTGTGGGAGGCCAGCGTGGCTCTTCCTTTCCCAGCGACATGCTTCTCAGTAGGAGAGCGACTAATGGATGTTGTGCCGTTCTACGACCTTTTCTCTTTACCATCCTTTTCACGCTTCTGCTCTGAGTATTTTTGCTCTTGGGTAAAAGGGAGTTTTCTCAAGTCCTGCCCCTCTTTTGCGCCACCCCACTCACCTGTGCACCTCTCTGGCACCTCCCTTCTCTACCAGCTGTTGAACATCCCTTTGGTTTCCATGTTGCTTCTCCTGTTCCCACATCTATGCTCTGCTCAGTCTGTCCCCTTCAGCAGCCATCTCCCTCCCTCCTATGCACAGACTGAAGCAAATGAAGAACGTTTGTTGCTCAGCGTAGCGATGGGAGTTAACAAGCTGGGATCTCATATGATTCATCATCTCTATCTTGATACGTTTTGGATGGCAGGCAAGTTTTGTTAGATATTTGTATGACACCTAGCACAGTGACACATGCTCTGGTTAGAAGTCCTGAAGTACTGCTAGAATACAAATAGGTTATTAATGTTGCTCTTATTTTGTATCACGGGGAAACCCCTCCTTAAAAGTATAAAAGAGATTAAAGATTTGCAGAGTAAACCATCCAGATCTATGCACGTATATTATAGATAAAAGAATGGGAGAAGTTATTAAAATCTGTCTTAATATGCTTCTTATGTTAGTGCTGTGACAGCAATTAAAAATCATGTTGGTTTTTGCTTGTTTGTTTGTTTTAATTATTTTTTTTTTCACTTTGGCTTGGTACAATTCCCTAAGTGGACTTTCAGGTAAGTGGTTCTTCTTGTTAACCATTTGTAACAGTGCTGGGCGGGTACTGAATTTACGGAGATCTGAGAAGCTGAATGTGTATCCTGCTTATATAGATACACATAATCCTCAGGCTTCCTGGCTTGCACAAGGAAAATTTCAGCAGACCAACCTGCCCATCTTCTTAGAAAAGCATAGATTTCGGTTTTATCAAGAGGCTGGACAGAGATATTTAAGCAGAGAAGAAAGCTGAGGATATAGAGTAGCGGTCTTAAGAAGCTCAGTGGACTTATTTTTATTTAGGAACATAGGATTGGAAAGGATCTCTTGCATTGTTTTAAGCAAGTCAAAGTCATAATCATACAGCTCTTGATAAATAGCCTCTGCTGAAATCAAAACAAGCTGTACTTTTCCAGTTAAATAGCTAACCCAGGCTGCAGAATGGGTCGGCTCTTTGTTGGAGAAAATATATTAGATTAGAAATAGCCTTTGAATCCCAAGAGCTGTACAGAATTAAAGAGTCTTTACTTCTCATGTATTTAAGAACAACTTGGAGTTTAGCTGCCTGCCAGACTGCTGATTGTAGTGCCTACCATGGTATGCAATTGCTGGAGGTGGGGGGGGCAAAAAGAGGCTGAAAAAGTGCTGTTTCTTGACAATCCAGTTGACAGAAGCTTCTGCAGCTGTCAGCGTCTTCTGTGCTCATATCAAATACCATGTCCCACTAAGTGTGCTCTACTGTATTTGATAAGATGTAGGAAATGAGTTAAGGGGCAACCAAGCCTCTGGGGAGGACACTGGTCAGGGAGAGCCTCGACACTGTAGAATTAGAGAAACCTGTGACAAGAAGGTAATTGGCTACTACTTGGTAATCAGTGTTCTGCCAGCTTTCCGTCTTCCCTTTAACCTGCTACGGGGTTTAAGCTCATTTCTCTGCTGCAGATTGTTACAGATAAGGCCATCCTTGATCCTTTAAGACCTAAAAATTTAATTATTTCAAAACACATTAAATATTTAATCTTACACATTTCTTATGATCCATTGTCACACAGAACGTAAAATGTTTCTCTTTGTTATCTAACATTTTTCTTTCTCTCTCCCCCCTTCTTGTATCCTTTGCTACTCATTCTGTGCTCTTTTTATTCTTTTTTTATTCATAGTTCTATTTTATTTTTTTTTTATTAAAGATGCAGCAGTCAGAGGAAAGGGAACAGCAAGAAAGAGTATTAAAGCAAGAGGTTAACTTGACTGAGTGTAGCGAAGGACTACAAATAATTGATGCTTGGTACAATCTTAAGGTCAAGAAAAGTAAGAAAGATAGTAGAACTGTTCTAGAGCTGTATGAATAGGGTAAATATAGGACAATATTAAGACTGCCATAGAACTAGGTGCACAGGGTGGTAAATGTAGTAAATATATGCAATTCCACTACCTTTCACTCTAAGCGTTAATGAATTTTCTCCAGCTATGCTTAAGCTGCTTTATACTTGTTCTTCATAAAATTCATCTGCACGAATGTTCTCAAAGTGACTTTGAAAGCCTTGTACATTGCTGTTCGCAAGAAAAATAGGGTTTAAATTCATTGGTGCGAATAAACCTGTTCTGGGAGTGTGTCCTGGCGTTCTGGACACAGACTGTCACAAGTTTCTCAGGCCTCGCCCAACTCATCATCACTGTGAAGGCAGCAAATGGCGTGTACAGTTTATGTGTATGTATGTATCTTACACCGATCCGGAAAGAAAATTCTAGGTAAGTCTCCTTCTCATTCTTCTCTCACGTGCATCTTCATATTATCTCACCGCTAAAAATAAGTGTTGGATTCTGTGCTTATTTATGCTGGTATACATATTTGGGCCAGCTCCTTTGGGATAAACTGCACAAAATCCTTCCACGCAGTTCTGAAAAAAAAAATTGCAAAGGCATCTTGATACGCAGCCATTTTAATTTTGTGTAGCTAGGACAGTGCAAAAAAGCAGAAACTAGCGGAGTGAGAACCCCCAGTATGGTCGGGGGGCTGCGTGCTCCTGCCGTGGGGCAGCTGTGATACAAACCTGACCTTGTGCCCGTTCTTCTGCCTGGAGCCATATCCTTCTACAAACGGAGTGTTTTCAAAAAAGCGTCCAAACTGTTTGGCAGGTGGGGCGGCATTTCTTGAGATGATGGAGCTGCCCAGGTACGGCAATGCTGTACAGGGAGCAGCTGAACAAGGTTGAAAAAAAGCAACTCCCTGGTCCCCAGGCAAGCCAGCGCGACTGTACCTGCTCTTCCTCCGTCCTTCATCACGCAAATGCTTCGCATCTTTACTTCACGCTGTTGAGATATTTTATTGAATCATTTTGTTTAAAGGAGAAAATCTTCACGGTGGAAGGAGGGGCAGGTGGAAGGGGCAGCCAGTGCTTTGCTGGCTGCGTGCCGTGTTTGAAAAGGTCAGTGGCTCCCGTCGCTGTGCTGGCTAGTTGCTAGGCTGCCGTGGATTTCTGTGCTCCTTCCCTCGGCAAGGGGGACCTCGTGATGAGGTGCAAGGTTATAGTAGGGCCTTTTTAGTAACCTCACCCACTCCTTTCTGCTGGCTGAGCAGACCAAGTAATGGGGATGCTCTCAGGAGCAGTTGTTTTCTTTCCAGGGTTCTCAAAAACAGCTGCTGAAGTAACTGATAGGTTATTTATCCTGCCAAATTAGAACCTCACGTGTTAACCTGGGGAACAGAGTCACTGTTCAGTGAGCTGTCAGGGCACGCTGGGTAACTAAGGCTTTCTTAGGGATCAGCAGAATTTGTTGCCACCTTCACCTCACTTACATTTTCTTTGAACCCACAGCAAAGCACACGTATTTAATGCTCGACTGAAAATTACCTAGCAAAGGTTGCAAAGTGCAGAGCTCTTTCATGAGCTTTTCTTTTAACCCTGCTTTCCTTCAGCTGGGTCAAGCAGCAGGAACTTTTATGTGTGTCTGAGATGTGTTACAAGAGCAACCAGCACTGCCAGTGGGGATCAGGCCCTACAGGGCTACAGGTGGAACAGATATGCAATAAGAGTCTTATCCTGCACCAGAAAGGTTAAGGAAAGATGCAGCATGAGAGCAAACCAAAGTAGGGCTGGGAAGGGGAGGACACGGTTGCTCAGACAAAGTATGTGCTTTCTGCCTGTTGGACTTGCAGAGTCCACAATCTGTACTATCCATGATACGGATAATTAGGAAACAGCAACAGGGTGTAAGCAAAGTTTTCTAAACTCGGAATAAAATGCCATAATAAGTGTTTATTAGACACGTGCAGCAACAAGAAGTCTCATTATTTTACTTGCCTATTAGTTTGGTGGCGATGACAGGCACAGTACTCCCTTGAAGCAAGCATGAAGTCAAGGAGATGAGGTTTGCACTGATGTGAGGAGGCTGGGTGGCCTATTTCTATGTTGGCCAGGTATTTCTTACAATGTGGTCGTTTTCAGTTGCTTGTAACCTCATTAAATATTTGCCGTTCATGTGTACGTCGGCAGGCAGGATTCTGTGAAAATAACAGCAAGTGATCATGTAACCAAATACCTAATCTATGTTTGCTTAGCCTGGTATGTCATCAAATTCTTCCCAAGTATGTTAACGTACAGCTAAAATGGTAACTAGGCTCCCCGACCCGATCTGAAGCTTGCCTGGGAAGTTGGGCCAGAGATTTAGGCTATTGCTGCATGTACGTTAAAATTAGTTAGGGCTCTGGGTGTGGAGATTGTTGACTCCTCTGAAAGTTTTTGTGTATATTTCTGCTTATTGAAGGGTTATTATCATCCCATCTGCCATTTCTGGAACTTATTATTAAACTTGAAATTAAATCTTCAGCCCTCCAGAAGGAGCAGTGAAAGACACTGCTCAGATCCAAACTGAGAAGCTTTGCCAAGACTCTGTGAAAGTGTTGAGAGATACGTTTGAATTGCTCAGGATCTCTCTGTGATGTATCATGTGCTTATGCAAACTCCACGAAACGGCATTACTCGTGATTGCTAGGAAACCCTTGAGCGAAATATTTGGAACTTTCAGTGCCCTGTTAATTCAGGTGGCTGTCTTGGATTCTTACGGGCTATTCAGTCATCCAGGCATTTGACATACTAAACTTGCAGTAATACAACACATCCACCTTTGAGGCCCTTCGTGTTAGATGCGAAGTGTGGTGGCCACATGGTGCGAAGCACTGGTACTTGCTCTGCTTGTTCCCGTAAATTTGGCAGGATAATGTAATGGGAGACTTTATTGCCAAATCAGGGTATAATCTCTTTGTGGCTTCATGCTAGACTGGATATCAGCTTTTTTTGTGGCTAGGTTAGACGCAGACACCCACAAAAGTGTTGAATTTTGTTTTCCATCTAAGTAGACAGGGATGTGGTGGTGGTTTGCATCAAATTGTACTGCTTGAATATGTGGTTGTTCACTGATCCAACATGAAGAATCAAGTAACCACTGGCTTAGCCATCAGATAACTTCTTGATCCAAGAAGTGACATATTTAATAAGACAGTTGTTGCTTGGAGCTCTACAGAAAGGGATGTGTAATTGACCTGATTAGTTAAAAATAAAGAATTGGTCATTAGTTCATGTCAGCTTACTCAAAATGTAACATACCCTGCAAAACTGTATGTCGTCTGGATGGATTCAACACACAAGATGTATGCTCTACTCACAAATTAGCAGTGTGTGCTGGAAGGCAAACACACAATGTGTGTGTCAAGTGGCAAGTCTATGGATGTGTCTTCTGTACTGTGTGCCCACCATCCTCTAACTTTTGACTGCAGGCATGGTCAGCCTCCCTCCTAGATTTTGTGAATAATGCCATACTTGCCTACACATGTGCTTTCTTATTTTACTGCTTTAGCCAATATGTTGTACCTTTTTTTCCCCTCAATTTGTCTGTGTTTGTGTCAGCGAGTTTGTTTCAGAACATAGCGGGGAGGGAAGGAAGGTGTGGGTACACACCGGCACTGCTGTATGTTTGTCCTGAAGCAAACAGGTAAGGTCAAAAAATGAACTTTACACTTCAAGCAAAACGTCACAAGGCTTGTGAAGAGGCCAGTGATGTCCTTGGGGTCATGTGGGCACCTGCAGGGGCTGCTCAGAAAGCTCCGTCAGCTGCATTGGCATTTTTTGCTATTAGAAAGTTGTGTCACAAAAGGCGCTGTCCTGGTCCCCATTCCAGAGCTTTCATTGATCTTTTATGTACATAAGTCCTAGCAACTGAATACCTTGAAGATGAGGTTTGAAATCTTAAATTCATTTGGATATCCTTTGCTTTGTGTGTTTTTTCTAACCAGCTGTAAGAATGAACTTGTAAAGACTACCTCCAGCTGGGACCCTTTAAACTCACTGAGGAGCCTCTATGCACGAGGTACCAGGTTCGGTGGCTGCTTACAAAAACTCTTGTAACCCCAGCCGTGAATTCTTGTTTGATCTTTGTGAGCTGCCACGACCATCACTATATAATCCAAACCGTAGCTTTGTCAGATGTCCCATTTGAGATGTGGCCTACTCGTTACTGAAAGAGTGAAGCATATACATAATCAGGCAGAGTGGAGCACTGTGTACGTCTCCAAAGAGCCACAGAAGTGACAAGCGAAGCAGGGCACGAGAGATTTTTTTTATCATACCTGAGCCCTTTTCTAACTCATTAGTGCAGGTTATATTGCAGTAGTACTTCGTGCTGCAGTGGAGATCCCTGTCGTGCTAGACTCTGTATAAACAGAGGGTAACATAGACCTTTCAAAGACTTTACAATACAATTTAACTTATGATGAAACAGATGTTTGCGATGATGAAGAGAATAACGTAGACTGTGTTAGTACATGTTCTAATTCTGATCGTGGGCATTGCTTTGGGCTCTGAATCATTAGAAAGCTTTATACAAATATTTACTTATAAATAAATATTAGCAAAGCCCGTTATACAAAGAGACAAAATAGGACAGGAACTTTTATTTCCAAATAGTATACAGCATTTTTGGCCTAAAGTAAAATGTGTGATAGCTAACAGGCTGATGAGCACACAGGCACGAATAAATGCTACTTGAGGAATACACAAAGACCTGGAACAGATATTTCAGATGTTTTATCTTATGTAACTGGAAGGCAGTATATAGTTCTGGCATCTTTTGTGGACATTTTTATTCACTGATATTTTTCTTCAAACATGGTTACCTTAAATCACTGCTCAAAAGCGTTGACAAGCACATATTTTGTTGTGACGTTATAAATGGTTCTGGTCACTGTTTACTTCCCATGGCAGTTCAGGTGCCTCATATGACAGCACAGCCACTGGCTTTTGAACTTAACCCAGGTCTTCGAAAACTGCAGTTGGTTTTTCTCTTTTTAACGTTTATGGGCTGAGTTGTGTTAGCATATAAGGCTCGATCATGCCCTGTAGGATCAGCTGCAATTCTTGGGCTCTGAAAGCCAAGCTGGTAGATGAGGATAATGCTTCTTACCTTTTTAAATAAGATGACTATCAAACCCTTTTAGAAAGAGTCCACTGATTCTCTTGTACGGTGTTGTTACAGGGTATTATTTACAGCCTAGTAGAAATTCAGCTAAGCTTTCAATATGTTGTGGGTTTTGTTTGTTTTGTCATTCCTGTTTTCTCCTACTTTGTTCACCTTTAAGCTTGGCAATGTGTATATATTTTCTTGAAATAATTTTGTAATGGTTTTGAGATGAAACTTTGGATATCTCAGGGAAGGCAGCTGGTGAATACTTCTCAAAGGTTCAGCTGTGGTGGTATTTAGTGTTGGCTCTGGGGTGCCTTGCTGTTTTGGGTCAGGGAGCTCTGGGCTTTGCAGAGTCAAGCCTTGAGCATCACCTATCTGAGCAGCTTCTAGGACTGAGAAGGCACATTATTAGCCATGCAGCTGCTTTCTTGAATTGCACTTCTAAGTAGCTCTGCAGCCTTCCTATATGCTGTGACAGGTGACGTTTCCTGGGAAGTACATGGTTCCTATTAGTGTGAATGTTGCATATTCAGTATCTGGCATAACAGGTGATGTACAAGCTATCTGAGGTTTCTCTCAAAGCAAAACCAAAAGACATCCCAGATGGCTCGCTTATTTCTGAAGTCTTTGATTGATCCAGGGGCTCGGTGCCTGCTCGTGGTGGCAAAAACATGATCTGAAACCCAGCTCTGACAGTCAGCACTGCGTGTGCCAGCGCTGAGCAATGCAGGGTGTCTCAGGTCCCTCGGTCTCGCCCTGCCCTGCAGTCACTGATGCAGAAAGGACTAAAGGCTGTTGGTCCCGTGCTGCTGGTGACACCCACAGCGTTAGCAAAGCTACTCCAACACACAGGACTCAGTTAGTCATCTAGGGTCCCCTGGGTGTCGTTTGGTCTCCTCTGGTGTCCTGCAGCACTCAGTGTGCATTTAGAGCCCATGTTATGGCCTGGATGCAGACATTACTTTGATTTAAGTGGATGGAAGGGGGGACAGGCCGGCTCTAACCTTCAAGTGAGTTGTCTGTGCTCGGAAAATGAAGTCGCTGTGTCCTGCGTGATTACACCTTTATCTAAGGTTTGGCTTGTGAGGAGGAGGAGGTCATTTCATCACCAGATCTGCTCTGACTTTGCAACGAATATTCCCTTTTCATACAAATGTGAAAATTATATTCCCTCAAACAAAAAAAAATGCCCTGAATTGTGTACAGGGAAGAAGAGCTACTTTGAACGGACACTGCAGTTGAAAATACAATCCAGGCTGGGGAGCGGGGGGACCCCACTGAAGGTAAATGAGCTGCAGCGGTTGGCACCAGTGAAGTATGTGATGTGTACGTATGGGGATAAAAGGGTATGAGGTGCCAGGATGTAACTGCTGGGCAAATTACTTTGAAATGAATGATACCGGAGCGGTATGTCCTCACTCAGCTGTGTGGGTTACAGCGCGTGCCATGTATCCTGATTCCCTCTGTGCCTGTTTTTCTCTTTCTCTCTCCCTTCAGATGGCCAGTAACCCATGTGCCGGGCAGCCCCGACCCATGCTCGGCGTGCCGGCCGGAGTCGGCCCCCGCGGCTGAGGCGGGAAGGAGGGAGGAATCGCCATGGCCTCGCCCCGGCGAGCCCGGCATGCTGGCCCTCCTGATGGAGGCTGGGGGTGGATGATCGTTGCCGGCTGCTTCCTTGTCACTATCTGTACCAGGGCCGTGACGAGGTAAAGGGGCTGCTTCTTTGTGTCCTGACCTGTTCGTGGTGTTACCCTCCTTTCTTCCCCCCCACCCCCCCAGCCTGTAGGAGGAGGCTTTGGGATCTCCCCTGATATTCCACAGCTGCAGAGGTTATTCTGGATAGGTACAAACCTCTCTCCTGATACATTTTTAAAGGCTTCCTGAAATCCCTAAGGCTGTGGGGATGGTGGCGGGATTATGAGCCCTCTGGTTTTAGTCTTGCCTCCTCTGACAGCTGCCCTATCTCTCAACACCCTCTCCGTGATTTCTTGCAGAAGCAAAGCCTGGGGCAGGCGGCGTTATTTCAGGCTGTGGTGGTTTGGTCGGGGAGGGAGGAATCATGCAGGGTCTCTTCAGGTCCACTGTGTCCCTCTGACCCCACAGCCATGTTCATTTTTGCTATTCCCAGTGGATTTGCTTGGCTCCAGAGCCTATCCGAGAAACCTGTAACTACCCCCTTCTCCTACTCCAAGCATTTCAGGCTCCACTCTTACTGAGAAGGTCCGTGACCTAGAGAGGAGGCCCCTCTCTATACCCTTCTGGTATCCGAAATACGCAGAAAATATCTTTCTTAAAAATAGAAAGAACAGGAATAGACTGCTGCCTTGCATAAACATAACATATACATCTGGAGTGAGATGGCTTCCACAGCTGCTGTTGGGTGACTTTGATGTCGACTGGAGGCAGAGGAGCCTGGTGTGTGTGAACACAGACGTTTAAGATCTATTAAGCAGGGAGATAGGCACCCTGGTAAGTGGGGAACACGGAGACAGTGTCTTGTTGGACAGTCAGTGTAATGCAGATACAATGTTTCCTACTTAAATTTAACATTTCTTTTAAAATAAAGATGACAGGTTTAGGAATCTAAAGTCTAGGGTCTATAGTCAACAGCATAAAAGGGGTGTGGAAACATTGTCACAGTGTTAGTTTCTGTATGCAAATGTACGAATGCCATAATAACAGTAGAGATTTTCTAGTGGATTTAATTCTTTTTCTCATGTGAAATGTGTTATATACAAGAAATCATGTAATGGCTGGCACACATCTAGAGTATACACAAGAATGAAGTATGTGCAAGAAAAAACCTGAAGAAAGTGGTCATTTGTTGATTTGCAGGAGGAAAAAAGAGAGGAGGGGGAAAAGGCTTCTCTTGCTGATCCAGAAACCAGAATGAAACTATGCAGCCTTTTAATCCGTTCCCCTGCAGAGACAGGTAGAACAGTAACACTCATTAAGCAGAGCAAAGTAGCCTCTCCTCCATTTTAATAAACTGTTGGAAGTCCCAGGGGCTCCTGCTGTGTTTTGATTCTCTGTTCCTGAGGAGTCGCTTTTCACTTGTGCATCCATGAACACATAGCTACAGGTGGTGTGGGCTCTATAGGTACTATGCTGGCCCTGCCCTGCCCGTTTGTGCAGATGCGAATGTCACCATGAGCAAGCAACCAGGTCAGTGAAGAACCAGGCAGCTGGGGCTTTGTGTACCAGGGAAGCAACATCACGATGTGGGCGATCACATCACTGCTGGTGATAATTACAATTTCAATTTCATTTCAATGTCAAAAATAATATGAGTTACAAAAATCTAGCAGCAGATACCACAGTGAGAAACATGCGGTATTATAATATTCATAATCTCTTTGGAGTAGTTATCTGTCTCGATTAGATTCTGCATCAGCCTAATTGTCTAATCCTACTGTTGGGATAATAGCTGGACACCAGTTTGTGATTCGGTTGTTACCAGTGCAAAGCAAGGATTCTTCTCTGGTTGCATGACCCTCGCCTAGGTGCCCTACACAGAGTGCTGTTGGAATTATTCAGCCTGCACACATCATTTCATGTCTTGTCCCTCATGCATTAAGGTAGCCCTTCATTCCCAATATCCCTTAGAAACTGTGTAAAAATTGCTCCATCTCACTGGGATTTAGGCAAACCGCAGGTTTGATTTTCCTGGGAGCTGGAGAGGACCTTCAAGTAGGTACTCTTTATACCTGAAGAGTGAGACCAGTGTTTTCTGTGAGGCAAATACCCCATGTTCAACAGGCTGGTGTTCGTGTTTTCTTTCCTAGGTGCATCTCCATTTTTTTTGTGGAGTTCCAGGCATACTTTGGGCAGGATTATGCCAGAACGGCTTGGATCCACTCCATTGTCGACTGTGCTACGATGCTCTGTGGTGTGTATTACCCTTTTAAGACTAATATGTCTGCATTTTCTTCAGCTCTATCTGGTTTTAGCATGTTCACAAGTTGGTGGAGTCAACTGGGAAAGAGAGATACTGTGTACTTTCTGGGTATGGTATATCCAAGCTGCTTCCCCCAGTGTAGCTGTGCAGAAGGGAGTGTCTTCATACTGTAGAAAAGAAGCAGAACTTTTTGTCAAATGATCTAAGTTTTCAGAAATGTATTTTTGTTGAGGTCCAGTGGGACAAGTCGTGTTTGAGAGCTACTAACTGAGCACTTTTTTTCTTTTGCCTTTTGATTGGAATCATATTTGAGACTTAGCACATGATGTACGTCTGCCTTCAGCTCAAGTCACAGTCATCCTCCTTTTAGCAAACTTGCATGTTTACGAATAGTCTTTTCCCTTAAAAGAAAGTTCAGTGTTACTAAAAATGACGTGCATCAATACAGCAGTTGTACTGAATTTCTCATGGGTTTACTTGAAAACTGTGCAGCTAGGTGAAAATCCATGCCCTAATCCTGTGGAAGGGGGTTAATCCTTGAGAACTGCTACCAAGGCACAGGGACACAGCTGGAATGAGACATAGCTACTCTCCTGTGTCAGCCAGGTTATATCTTGTGGGGGTGGGGAGAAATAAGGATAACCTTGCCCTGGTATTGCAGGGAGAGAGAAGGGGGGAGGGCTGGTGATGACACCCCATGGTAGAGGCAGTGCGATCTGGGAGCCATCAATGTTGGAGAGGCGCAGAAAAGGGGTAGTGGCTCTGGAGATGGTCCAAAAGATGTGAGACCTGTCCCGTTTGGGTCTGATGCAGAGCCCACAAGGCCAGGGAGGAGTGAGGAAGGACGCCTGAAGTTACTGAGGGCTGAAATGCAAATTCCAGGTGGGGGAAGGTCTCAGTGTTGTAAGTGTGGAGTAATGAACACTGTGGGCTGTCTCTGTGGCCTCTCTTGACCCTGAAAAACTGCAGAGTAGCTGTGTCCCGTAATGACTTTGACATACTAAAAATGCTGCTGAGAAAGCTACTGTAAATTTCAGTTTTATCCTGACTTTCAGGAAAATTACTTTTAGGAGTTTTTTGGTGCTCGCACAATTGTGATAGGGGTGATTTTGGAAGACCACTCTGCATAGCTGTGATCCCCATTTTCTCCTGCTTGCCTACTGCTTCCTTTTCCTTGATGACCGTTGCAACGGACTGTGTGTGAGGACCTGCCATTAACTACCAGCTTTATTTGTTTCTTTGAAGCCCCGCTTGGGAGTTTAATCAGTAATCATGTATCCTGCCAAGTTGGTATCATGCTAGGAGGGCTGCTTGCATCTGCTGGACTAATTTTGAGTTCATTCGCCACCAGCCTGGAACATCTCTACTTATCATTAGGAGTCCTTACAGGTAGGAGGCATTCAGCCCCTTTGTTCCTGCCATCAAAGCAACATGGGAATGTTAAAAATGATGGTCCTCCCTTTCAAGAGGGGTGATCTCTTCTTCATGTCGTATTGCCACCGCACTGCTCACCAGAGATGCGCAGACCTGTTCCCTTCATTGTAAAAGAGAGGCTTTGGCTGCCCCTGTGAGGGCTTCAGCACTCGGTGAGTCTCCTACAGCCCAAATGCAGTGTGCTGCAAAGGCAACTCTTTAACTTTGTTGAAGACTGGACTATGGAAAAAGTTGTGAAATTATGGGGAGTCAGGAAGGACTTCTGTTGCAGGTGATACACAAAAAGGTTTCTTGGTTTTGCCTGTGATTTGGGAGGGGTTTGTTATGGCAGGAGTTCTAGACTGCCCCAAGAAATTTGCATATAAAAAAAAGTTTAAATCAAAACATAAGAGTAAGTGGGGAGAGGAGCACTGGGTGAATACCTGATACCTCAGCTGTGCACCTTATTTTTGCCTGCATTGCATCCCATTTGAAAAGCAAATAAATTGCTGGTTGGTAGTGTTGCTGTAGCAGTTCCTCCATTTACGTTCAGGTATGGTGGTAAACAAACATCTTTGCTCTGCCCTATCTCCCTGTGTTTGGTGTGCACAGAGGAACTTGAGAGGTGCCCATGGTCACACTGACATTCCTTCCTCATTAATACTGACCTGGTAGCCACGGTGATATAAGTCCTTGTACTTGGTCCCCTGCTGTTTAGTAACAAGTTGGTGGAATTACTGCAGTTCACATGCTGCCAACGGCTTACTTGTTTAAAAAAAAAATAAAAATAAAATCCTTATTGTAGTGCATGTCATTCCTGTATTACAATGTTAATCTTTGACAAATGTGTTCATTACAAATAAAAAGGCTCCTTGTAACTTGAGGGACTGTGCCACATACCATGCTAATGCTACCGAGGCTTCCTTAGCAAGAACCGCTGGGAATACTGAGGTGGAAAAGCAGTTGCACTTTGTACATGGAGTTGTAAAGTGCCAATTCTACAAGCACTGAACTTCCAGTCTGTGGGGACTGATTAACAGAGAGGTGAACTGCTGGTAAAGGCTAGAGGTGGCGCGCCAACCCAGAGAGGAGGTGGGAGCATAACTGGTGAATGTCTAAATCCATAGAAGCTGTAGGGCTTGAAAGTGTGAGGAGTGAAGCAAAGGTGGGATGGGGGAGGTGCCACTAAGTAGCAGAGTTACTTCTGAGAAGTCAGAAAATGTTTTCAGCCCCAAACTTTTCATCTCCACTTTTCACATGACGTTTATTGGCTTTTTGGGGGACCTATTTCCCCCTGCCAATTCACTAAAAAATAAGTGGTGTGTATGCCAAACAGAGTATGATTTTCACAGCTCTTGAGTGATGATATCTAGCTCAGGGCTGGCTGCCCACAGAGGTTCAACCCCAGCTCTGCCCTGCTCCTCCCCTCGCCTCCGGAGGGGTGCCAGAGCAGGCATCCGCCGCCCGGAGTCCCTCTAATCCACTTATCCCGTCCTGGCAGGCTTAGTGCACGCCCGGCACAGTGTGGCCTTTGAGGAGGACGTGGCAAGCTGGCTGCAGCGCCAGGCGATTTTTTTCTCGTCTGTTGGCAAGTTCTGCCAAAGGCAGTGGTGACCATTTTACTCTCAACGTAGGACATGCTCCAAGAACCTAGTCAGGAACTCATTTCTGCGGCTGATTCAGAGCTGTATTAGTGTTAGGGCAAGCATTTGATGATTAAAATCTGCTCTCTGGTTCTGCAGCAGAGACCGCAATCTTTTTACCAGTACACGAGACGGATCTTATTCCTTTGCTAAATTGGACACGGCTTTGTTTTCTGAGGCTTTTTCCTCCCTCTTTACTTGTAGGGAGGGATTTAAAATGGTCAGGACTCCAAACAGCTGCTGCGTGGAGTTTGTTTAGCTGACTAAAAAAGGTGTATTGTAGAATATTAGTAACAGAGACAGACTCTTTGTGCTGTGTTTCAGAGACCTGAAAATTAATGTTCAGGGTTGCAACAGACTGAAACACAAAGTGGTGCCTCATCAGAAGAGCGTGCCCTGTGCCAGCATCTGTGCAGACCCAGGGGCACGACCTCATCTTGCACCCAGGAGAGGCTAATGCACCATTTCTCTGATGTTTATTGATCGTCCTTGCCCTTGTTATCAAGAGAACCCCATCACTTCTTTCTGAGCCTTGTTATCGTGCGTTAATGGTGATCCGTTAGGTTCGTCAAGTCAGTGACCCTGGCAGCCCTGGTTTCTCTTCACGCTGTGACTGGGCTGCGTGATACAGCATCAGAAGCAGCTTCCTATTCATTTGTGCTAATGAAAGTAGGTTATGTGGTTTAATTTAATGTGTTCCACATGTCGTGTTTAGTATTAAGCCATCTGCACTGTGCTTTCTCTTCTAGGACTTGGGTTTGCACTCTGTTATTCTCCAGCCATCGCGATGGTGGGCAAATATTTCAACAAAAGAAAAGCACTGGCGTATGGAATAGCCATGTCAGGAAGTGGAATCGGTACCTTCATCCTGGCCCCTGTGGTCCAGCTCTTAATCGAGCAGTTTTCCTGGCGTGGAGCTTTACTCATCCTGGGAGGTTTTGTTTTAAACCTCTGTGTCTGTGGTGCCTTGATGCGGCCTATTGCTCTTAAGGAGGACCGTAAAACTGCTCCTGAGTTTCTTGAACAGGATTATGTCCCCAAAGCACAGGAACGAGACTTAAAACGAATGTCCGCCTGTTCACCTTTAATCAAAGCGTGGTCTCATGAATGTTTATGCTACTGTTCATGGAAGGAATATGACTTTTTACTGATGCCAGGCTTCATGGTGCTGGCAGTGTCGGTTTTATTTATGGCATATGGCTGTAGCCCTCTTTTTGTCTACCTAGTGCCTTATGCTTTGAGCGTTGGAGTGAGTCATCACCAGGCTGCCTTCCTCATGTCCATACTTGGTGTCATAGACATCATTGGTAATATCACCTTTGGATGGCTAACAGATAGAAGGTAATGGCTTACGGCTAAGCAAGTGCAAGCTTTAGCTGGTGGGAGGCTGGATGCACGTGAGGTGTAATACACATAAAAGTTAACATTATGGACTTTTTTTGTAGCATGTGTAATTTAAAAAAAAAATAATCAACAACCCAACAAAGCAACACACAGTTTAACTTTCAGAAATGCTTACTATTTAATGTTTTTGTCTTTTCTGAGTTTGTTCAGTTCTGCTGGTTTAATTTCTTCTTTTTCCTGAAGAAATGATGTGTTTGTGCAAAGTGGAAGTGTAAGCCCATGCCCGAGGTTGTTTGAGTGTGATCCTTTGTACCTATTTCCTAGAGGATCTCACTCTACTTTCTCTGCCTTTCCATCTCTTTTGTGCTGCTGAGGAGGCATAGAAGTTATGGAAAAGGGTCAAGGGTCTGGCCCAGCGCTGTCAGGCAGATACTCAGAAGGACTGACCTAAAATTGTTACACACTTTCCAGTACGTAAGAACTCACCAGGCTTTGCTCACTCCAGACATCTGTGTACAGCATCTGTAACATCAGTTGGGACTGGCTAAATTAGGATTTTGATTCTAAAGGACACATTCTTCGTGCTTGTTCAGTTTGTGGGAAAAATCAATTACTGGTTTTGTGGGGCAGGGAGAAAGGGAATTGCCGTCTCACTTAGCTCACACTAACTCCAGTGTTTAAGGGCTGATGTGAAGCATCAGAGCTAAGAGAGGTATACTGTAATATTCTTTGCATGGTACTGGGAGCACCTCACTGAGCTGGGATGTAAAGCCCGATGAAATACTGCTTTGAACATTGACACTTCAGAGGGCTGCAGAATCCTGGCAGTAGAACGGCACCCCTTGCTGAGGGCAGCCTGAAGAACACTGCAGGCAGCATGGGCTGCTGCTTGCCAGATGTTTCTGCAGCTGTAGGTGGGCAGCTTTCCCTACCTGGGCTCGTCAGTATTGAGCTTTTCGTCTTTAAGACTGTGTTAGAAAATTGACTTAAATTTGAGCTATATAAGAGAGAGAGAGAGTGAAGTGCTGCATGCCAGGGCATCGAAATTCAGATGCTGCGTCCAGTGATAATCTTTTATTTTCCGTTTTGGAATTTGCAGGTGTCTGAAGAAGCATCGGCACTTCTGTTACCTCTTTGCTGTGGGAATGGATGGCCTCTGTTGTCTTTTCCTGCCAGTTCTCCAAAATTTCCCCTTGCTTGTGCCTTTCTCATTTACCTTTGGCTACTTTGATGGAGCCTATGTAACGCTGATCCCTGTCGTGACGGCAGACGTAGTGGGAACTTCTTCCTTATCATCTGCACTGGGTGTTGTGTATTTTCTGCATGCCATACCATATCTAGTGAGCCCGCCTGTTGCAGGTCAGTTCACAAATGACTTTCCTGTAATCCTATCACTGCTTCAGATTTACCTGTTGGTGTGATGTAGAAGGGGAGAAAGGACAGCAAATGCACACTGAATGTGGAGGTAGTCCATGGGCAGAGAAATAACACACCTAGACCTTCATAAGACTCTGGATCCCACTTAAGCCCTGTCTTGATGGGATGATTTCTGCATATAGAGCAAGCTGAAATTTAAAAAAAAAAAACAAAACAGTATGGAATGGGGCTTCTAAGAGATGTTACATCACCACTTCATGTAGTTCAGAAATTGTGCAAGTAGAAGGAACAAAAGATTTCACTGTGGAATTACATGATTTTGAAAATGTAACCTAAAGAGAGTTTCTTTCCAAGGAGGGTTTTTTTTTTTTTGTGCGGATGACTTGATCTTTTAATCTCCAGACTGCTTTGAACAGGTAGGTGAGTCAGCTTTACAGCTGTTTGGTCACAGGCTCATCACTGTAATACTTAACCATCTTTTTTCCCTCTCAGTTCCATTACAGTGAAGTAAGGATGAGACCTGTACTCCTATTATTCTTTAGAAAGAACTTGACACAGTTTTGAATATTGTGGAAGGACAGAGATCTTTTTTCAAACAGCCATGTATATATGTCTTGCATATTTTGTCTGTTGTTCACATCAATTCCGAAATAATCTCTGCTTCTGAAGCTTTTAATTTAGTTTTTTATAGCAAAAAACATTGCAAAATGGAATTATTTTAAGTGATGCGTGAGCCTAGGGAATAACTCGCTAGCTGTTTCTGTGTGAGGATCTCATGCACGCGATACTTAATCCCAGGGCTCTCTAAGCATGTCTAAAACCTGCCAGTTAAATCCATGCAGTTGAAAGATGTTTATTTAGTATTGTGGTGATGACTGCTGTGCCTTTTCTCATGGGTTTGACCTCTAAACAAAAGCCCATAAAAATCTTATCTGCCTGCTGAGGACAAATCCTTCCCTACCGCAGGTGGTAAAAGTACAGTGCTGGTGATGTTAACCCGTATTGTTTGATTGTATTTATATGTGATAACTCCCGAAGTTTATAAAACTCTCGTTGATCACAGGACTTGTAAATTATCAGAATTTTGGTGGGCCTTTAAAAGCCCGTGATTTGTTTTCCTACAGGCTGGCTTGTGGACACAACTGGCAGCTATACTGCATCGTTCCTGCTGTGTGGATTTTCTATGATATTTAGTTCAACGTTATTGTGCTTTGCAAGACTAGCAAAGAAAATCAAAAGAACGCGTTTGCGGTCGTTCACCAGTGAAACTGGCACCAAACAGCACATCTGGACAAATGGAGCAATAGCTTATTCTGTCACAGCAGAATTAGACCAAAAGGATGTTGAATTTTTGGCTGCGGATACAAACAGCTACAGCAACAGATGACAAGTGCCATCAGGATTCAGCTCTGCACAGCTGTGACTGAGGCAGAGGTGGCTCTGTAGTGTTACGCTGTTGAAGATATTACTCCTGTGAAACAAGGCATCTCTCAATTAGATTTTTTTTTTCTCGTGTTTTAGTTGGCTAAAACCTACATACAGCAGCAGTAATATCAAGTTAATGCAGTAATAGAAGAGAGCTAGACTGAAAATAGAGTTTGTAGATATAGATGTTCACAGATTTATTTGAAATGCAGTATGTTGACTCCACAGGTAATCTCAAAGGTGATAATTGGCTATAATCAAAAGAAAACTATAAAGTAATCAGTCACCAAAACTGAACAATAAAGTTTAAATTATTTAAAAAATAGTATTAATGAAATTAGCTTTTTGGTGCTCTGGTCATTATGTTTCAATGGACTAATCACACACACCACCAAAAAACCTCCACCTTTATCAGTCTGCATTAAATTATGTGCAAATAACCATTTCAAATGCCAAAGCCATTTTTTTTTTTAGAAAATCTGGCAGGAAACTGTGAATTATGCTGAAAGTATCTTTGGAGCAGCTTTAATTTTTACAGTGTGCCTGAATTTTGTACATAAGCTGCAATTTAATTTCAAATATGGTTTTAGACCTACTTTCCCAAGCCCCCTACAGCAAAATTTTGAGGTGGCTGCTGCTTTTGTCATGGACATCTTTAAAGCTTGAATTTCTAAACAATGACATTCCAGGTATGATCCTCCAGCTGATCCTTGTCTGGGAGAGTGGAAGAAGTGCTGTGGCTTGTCTGCTGTCTGAAGGGGAGTAAATTTGGGCCAGGGGACTAGGCATGCTGATAGGCAAACCTGGTTTAGCTGCGTTAGTTGGAAGAAGCCCAAAGGCAGCCCAGGAGACCAGAGGCTCGGCTTGGTTGTTTCCAAATACAGAGCCTCTTCCTCCTGTAAAATCAGCAGCTGTTGAAGAAATGTAAAGTCTGTGCAAGCAGGTGACTGAGAAACTGCCCACTTCACAGGCTATGAGTAAAGAGGATGTTGGCAGACCAAGTTGTTTCTGCATATTGCAGTGGCAAGTCTGTCTCTTCTTGGACCCAGGAGCTGTATCTTCAGATGGTGCAAATTACTCGTTTGTGCCAGCTGAAGAGCTGATCAGGTCACTTGTCCTGGATGGCCAGAACACAACAGCTGCAATTTGTTGATGGTTTCCTGCTACTTCTGTGAGGACTATACTACAGCTGGATGCTCAACCAGAGCTATGGACTGAACGTAGCTCATGGGGTAAATTACTGATGTGATGATCTAATAAGTAATGGGATGTTTCTACATGTCCAAAGTCATTGATGGAGGAACTTCACGTTCTGAAATGCAAAGAATTTCTGTGTTTTGATGCTGTATAAAGATGCATTCTGTTCATTAGCAAATTGATCAGAGTCCAAATAATTTTTATAAATGCTGAACTAGCAGTTTTATTAATCATCTGCAGTGTATTCAATGGTTGCTCATGGTGTCCTATTCCACTCTGTGCCTCAGAAGGGAAAGCAAAATAGACTGATGTTCACAAATTGATTTAGATTAAGAGTACAGCCATAGGGGTATAATGTATTTTTTTATATATATGAATAGTACGTGTATCAACTAGTTCTATTATTCATGCATATTTCAAATATAACATATTAAAAGTGTGACTTCCAGTGTCTGTGCTCAAACGAAGCATTTCTCGCTGCCCTGCTTCCAAAGTGTGGTCAGAGCCAGCAGCGTGATTTGTGTGCAAAGACCACAGATTAAGAGATGGGAATGCAAAAACTCCTTAAAATGAACGATACAACCTTTTTTCAGCTTTGCGTGGCAATTGAGTCCTGAGCCCTAATTTTGATTTTAACATATTTTTATAAAAAAAAGACAAAAATTATCCGTGAGTATTTCTTAATGCGTTAGGAAAAATGTGCACATTTGGGAGGAGAAAAAGGTGGCTTTATTAATTAGTAGTGATGAAGATATTGTTTTAGATCTTAATGCAAAAGTTTATATCAAAAAGTAGAGAATAGTGTGGTCTACAAAGAAGATAAGCTATTTCAACAAGTTGTACGTTACTGCTCTCATTTACTTTACAAAAATTTAATTACTTTTTTTACCACATCATGACATGTCAGCAGTTGTTAATGCCGTAACAGCATATTATAAAAGTCTGTTGGAATAATACTATATGCATTTTTATCCTAGTAAATAATACCGTGTAACACATTATTAGCATTTTTGGGAGTCTTTTTTTTAATTTCAAGATATATTTTCATAGGTTTTTCTATTTTGTGTTTAACTTATAATTAAGGCAGTATTTCTTGTTCTAAATATCTAATTCAGCAGAAAATATTGAACTGGTTTTATACACAGATCTTTTGTGGGAAATGACAGAATTATTTCAGGGTTTCCTACCACTGTTTCTGCTCTGAATTAAGCCAATGGACAAGAGCTTATATACCAGAATGATGCTTTCTGTGTGTAAAACACACAGTGAAATATCAGCCCTGTCATGAATCTCCCCACTAAGAAACAGAGAAGGGAGGAAGCATAACAAGAAATGACCTGCGTGTGCAAGAAATGCGAATACAATCCAAGGTTTGGAGAGCCTCATGCCAAACTTCTACTCGCTGGTCCATACAACCTAGACTGAACAGCTCATCTTCAGCACTCATCTTCATCCTGCCATGTGAAAGGCTTCAGGCGGTGCTTTATAAAAGTCTCTGGATTACATCATTTAAAAAAAATTATTTATTGTATCTGCAATGTGTTTTTTTTCAGAGATTATAATATTCAGGCTGCTCTCCATAGAGGATGTTTCCTGGCATGGCACGGTGTGGTGATATGCAGAGATACCTGGGCTAGCTGTGAACAATTTGCCGAGCTAACGCTGCATGTTCCCACCGGCCCTGTTGCGTGCTGATGGATACAAGCTTGGATGGAGCACTGCACCACTGAGCCTGTCCGGCTTCCCGGGACAGCGTGGCCTGACTTGGCTGGGGTAACATGGGTCCGAGATGGGAACAGAGGGATCCTAGCTCAGATGAATCCTGCCTGGGATAATACTCTATTCTGCACAGGGAACGGGAATTCACTGTTAGTAAGTGAAACTGCTTACAACTGCTGAAGGTATCCTATCTGTTCCCACTGCATGAGGTTTGAAATGAGGAAATCGTCATTCTTTTGAAATTGCTTGCATTCTAGTGAGAGTTTTTATCAGATCAGTTTTAGAACATTTAATAAATTGTACCTTGAAAAATTGTGTGAAAACAGCACTGGAAAAGTCAAGTACCTTCTGCTGAAAAATAACCTTGTTTTCAGAAAAAATTACAAAAAAAGAAAACTTTTGAGCCTGAAAATTTCTGCCACCTTGGATGAGAATTTATCTCCTGAGAAACAAAGGTTGTCTGTGCTACTATATGGTGAATGTGTTTTATATTGCCACAACAATTCCTTGTTTGCTTTCTGAAGTGTTACAAATTTATGTGAGAAGGAAGAGCTTGATTAAGTTAAGCTGTAACAGTACTTCATGGTCAGCGCAACGAAGTCCTCAGTCGGGATTGCCTCAATAAATGATACCTTCTATTAAGTGACTATTCTGGTGTATTCTAGTAGTTTTCTATATAATTTAGAAGATATTTTTGATTCATAAATGACTATGTCCTGCAGGGTTATCTTCACTCTTTTTTTCCCTGCACCGCTATTGTAGGCTCCAGTGATGTGTTCATACTTGGGTGCGAATGAGAGGTGTTCAGCTTCTGTGTGATTCTGGTTTTGCCCATTGGACTTGAGACTGCAAAAACGTGTGTTTCATTTCATCCGCTTCCCGAAGCTCAAGCTCAGCCTGTGTCGCCACGCCAGGCAATGCAGCAGCACCACCCTGTGGGAAATACCTTTTCTCCTCATTTACGAGACACTAGGCAAGAACTGGAAGGCAGTGTTTGCACTCAGCATCCATCCCTGGGTGGTACTGTGGTCCAGTGCAATCCTCCAGAGCCCAAAGTAGGTAAAGCACAATACGAGGGGGAATGGCTTCAAACTGGAAGAGGGGACACTTAGATTAGATACTAGGAAGAAATTTTTCACTTTGAGGGTGGTAAGGCACTGGCACAGGTTGCCCAGGGAAGTTGTGGATGTCCCATCCCTGGAGGTGTTTAAGGCCAGGTTGGACGGGCTTTTGAGCAACCTGGTCTAGTGGGAGGTGTCCCTGCCCATGGCAGGGGGGTTGGAAGTAGATGGTCTTTAAGGTCCCTTCCAACCTAAACCATTCTATGATGCTATGGTTCTATGAAATAGATTTCTTGCATCTCTACGCCTCAAGGTGAATTTCTTTGCTGTGGTGAAGACTGAGCCACTCTCACTCTTAAAAGTTCAGGCTCATGCTTTTCTCAAAATACTTTACTGCTGCTCCTTATTTCTGCAAGGTTCATTTTCCAGGAGAGAAGCAGGAGAGGCCCTGGTGGCAGGGTGTGGAGGGGACCATGGATGTGCCACCACAGCTTCCTGACTTCAAGCCTACTGTTATTCCTGCCAGCTTTCAGGAGTGATGTGTCAGACCTGCTCCCTGTCCTTCCTGTTGTCCTCCCTCCCCACTCTTTCCCCAGGTAGGGCCACCTTTGTTTGTAAGAGAAAAGCTGGCAGGTGGCTGGAAAACAAGAATGGATTTTGCCCCAGTCCTTTCTTAGGAAGAAGGTGCGGTTGTATTATGTACACTGTTAAGCTCCTGACCCTTTTGCCTGTATTATGAAAGATTCTTTGAGAGAGCTGAGAGGGGAGAAGTTTCTTGATGCTTCATGATCTGGCATCGTTTTTTACACTCTTTCAGGCCTATCGTCCTGTCTACGTGGGGCTGCTGTTGTGGGGGCAGGAATGCTCCAGGATGGCTGGAAACAGAAGTGCACATCCTTCCTGATGGGCTCTGTCACCAGTTTGCTTCATTCAACGCTACTGGCTAGGGCTCAGAAGCGTATTGGAAGTACGGCGCTAGTTTTCCCTTGAGCACCATAATCTATTGTAGCAAGGTACAGTACTATGTAATTAGGCCAGCCTGTTGTAAAGAATACTGGCTCGTAGTTGGATATCTGAAGAAAATCATCTCCTCCACCTGTTCTCTCTGTCCTTTCAGCCCTTTCTTCCATTCATGTAGACCCTGTGGGCACCCGCCCCTTTTCCCACATGCCCCTTGCTTTCTGCTGCCCTGTTCTGCAGTGCTCCTGCAACTGTTTGCTCTGGCAGCGCTCTGCCCTCCATGTCCAGTTCAGTACATTTCTTGTGGGTGTTTTCTATCCCTGGCTTGTTTCACAAGCATGGCTGCAGATAGCCATCGCTTTGACATCTCAAAGATTGCCTTTCCTTCCTCTCCAGGTGTTTGTTGTAGTGGTTCCCGAGAGCACGGTTTTGGGTAAACTAGACAGATGTTGTTTTGTACTCAGTTTAATTCTTTGCTTCAGCACCTCTGAAGCCCGCTTTGCTGAGAGTTCGGGAAAATAAGTGGGGCTAACTCCTATACCTTTCATACCCTGCCAAAACTTTATCCCTGTTACTTTTTCAAATGGCCATTTCCCTTTCTTTCATCTACTAACGTGAGGATAGAGAGATACCAGAAGCAACAGTTGATGAACGCAGTGTTCTTTAATAGTTCACAACAGTAACACACGTTTTGTAAGCTTCCCAGTGAACTAGCCAAACACTGGTTATTTTTCTCAGTTAAACAACATACAAGGTAGCAAACTGAACAAGTCTTCAACAAAAGTGTCTTCTAAATAACACTAAAAAATACATCTTTTTAAATATTTTTAAAAGCATCAGAAAATCCATCTGTGTATAAGCATGCCTTTCAAGTGGATAGATGAAATACTGTAATACGATTCCCTTTTTCTCAGTAAAATATAAGGTCTGATTTAGATCTGACCTGATTAGAAGCTCTACAGATCATCACTTAAACCCAACTTTTATACCAGCGTTAGCATTGAAGACTAAGATAGCTTAACTATTATTTAGTTTTCCCAAGCATGCTCTCTGTTGGTGAATGAACAAATGAACAATCGTCATCTGCAGTTTCTGCACTATCACCAGAAAGTGATGCCACCAGATCTTTCATCTGCTTATGACTTCAACGTTAAAAAATCAAAAAAAAAAAAATTTTGAGAGTCTGTTGAAATGTCCTTGGGTTTGGGTTGGTTTTTTTTTGCGTGAAGGATTTTTGGGAACTTTAGATTGAGATGGAAAGTCGTAGCTCACATAATGCACTCAGATATTCCTCATTGTCAGGACACAGTGCAATGGCTTTCTCATAGCACTCAATTGCTTTCTGTTTCTCACCGTTTAGATTATGAACGAGTCCAAGTGTCCCAAAATCTGTTGCATCTCCTACACCTCTCTGAATTCTCTGTTCCAACAATTTCTTCAGAGCATTTCTGCACTTATTTCTTCCGTAAGACTCTTTTTCAATTTTCAGCCCTTCTAGGTAATACCTAATGGCTTCAGATTCTGATTTCATATGAAAACGCTGAAAATTGCCATAATGGTAGTAGAATTCTTGTTTATCATCATATAATAGAATGTTTATCTGAAACGCTTTCTGAAATGTCTCTTCTGCTTCTTTATACCTCTTTCCTTGTGCATACATGTTTGCTAGGTCCATATGGGCAGAAAAAAATTTTGTCTTGTGGTCAGTTGCTGTTTTAAGATGAAAAATAGAAAGTCGGATGAGTTCATCCACTTGCCCTTGAGGTGGGTATCTTGTGGTGTTTCTCAGTTGAAACAGCTTTGCTCTGTAGCAGATTCCTAGTTGGTGATGCAAAAAGACAGATTTTGGTGTCACTGCTAGGGCCTTTTTCAAAATCTGCAGTGCTTTGTCCACTTCTCCTTTCCTTCTGTAAAATTTAGCAGCATACCGCTGGACGTAAGGAAGATCAGGGGTTATCTGTATTGCTTCTTCAATGTACTTCTCCCCTTCATCAGCTCGCATTAAGTCCTGAAGCTTTAATGCAAGTAATGCCATAATGAAAGTATCCTTTGGATTCAGTTCCACTGCATGCTGCAGGGGCTTGAGGGACAGGCTTATATCTTCACATTGTCTGCGAGAAAAATCTTCCAAACGATACATTGCTATTGCATAGCCGGCCTTAAATCTTGGGTTATTGGGGTCATTCCTCAGAGCAGCTTCAAAGCAATCCTTTGCTCTTATGTAGTATTTTCTCCCAAACTTTAATAACGCCCATCCTTGCTCAGCATAGATCTCTGGTAGCTCAATCTTCCATTGAGCAGTACTTGAAAGCTTTTTGCAGGTGTTTTCCACTTTGCTTACATAAGTTTGAGCTTCTTCGTATCTCTGCATGTGGTAATAGGTCCACGCGTAGTTCCCCCAGGTAACAAGAATTCTATGGTCGGTTTCGTCAGGATGATTTTTTTGAACTTCTTCTTCAGCTTTTTGGAGATTTCTCAGGGCTTCCTCATTTGAATCCTTTAGATGGCATACATAAGACAGTAGATTATAATTTGTGATGTTGGATTCTATGAAAAACTCGATCTGATCAGCTATTGTTTCTTCTAGGTCATCGAGATCCACATCCTGCTTCAGCAAAGCCCATGTAAAATGACATTCTAGCTCCAGCAGGGAGCTTTTCAAGGAATTCTTGAGAATGGTACTAGAATAAAGTAAAGAAAAACATACTTATACTTCATTTGCTTTTTGCTACTCTTGTTTTTAAACCAAGCATGATGTACTTCAAAAGCAGGCAATACCTCACCTGGTGCCACTAGTCAACAATACTCCAAATAAGCCAAAGCTGTGGGAAGGCATTGCTTAAATGAGCAGAATAGTTTAGTAGTTGTCCTTGCCAGCATACAAGGGCACCGATTACATAGGAACAGAGCTGGTGGTCTGGATGTCAAAAAGGAGGGCTATTCTCGATGGTAAAGCTGGCACACCTGGGCCTTGGGAACATACTTCCTACGCTGGGGAAAATCACTGAAGCCTACCCAAAAGAGGTAATGAAATAACAAAACTTCCCCCAAAATATAGAGAAAGTGATACGGTGCCTTTCCCATGTCTCTATATATGTTATGGTTTGGATTATAAATTTCATTTTGAATTTCCTGCATTTGTACATCCTTGGTTTTTAGATCATAGTGCCATTTTTATGTTTATATATAGCTAGCTCCCCGACCCTGCCAGACTCCCCAGTTGCACTTGCTGGTACAGACCACTTACTCGCTAACCCTATGGATCCCCAGCAGATGGCTTTGGACGTTGGGTCTTTTTAGTCTGGAGAAAAGACGACTCAGGGGAGGATCTCATCAATGCTTATCAATGCTTAAAGGGAGGGCGCCAGGAGGATGGGACCAGTCCTTTTTCAGTGGTGCCCAGTGATAGGACAAGAGGTAATGGGCACAAACTTGAACATAGGAAGTTCCATCTAAACACGAGGAGGAACTTCTTTACTTTGAGGGTGGCAGAGCACTGGCACAGGCTGCCCAGAGAGGCTGTGGAGTCTCTGACTCTGGAGACATTTCAAACCCGCCTGGATGCCGTCCTGTGCAACCTGCTCTAAGTGACCCTGCTCTGGCGGGGGGGTTGGACTAGATACCTCCAGAGGTCCCTTCCAACCCTGACCATTCTGTGATCCAGTAGCTGGTCAGGAATCCCTTCTCTACCCAGGTGCCTCACCTCTAGACACACACATGCGTGCAGACGTACTGACCGGACCCTGTTTACATACGACTGGTCCTTAATACCCCTTTATCCCCCTCTATTTTAAAACATTTTTTCCTCCCCAAATCACCCAGATCTATCGTTTCCCTGCCTTTGTTCCCCTCCCCAGACATCCCATAATAAGTCTCGCTCAATCCCCAAATGCTTTTCCCTGCGTCCCATCCCATCCACCATCCCTGTGTGAGGTGTGCCATATCCCGAGGCAGTTCAGACTGTAAGGCGCTCCCGTGGACCCCTCATGCTGGGCGTCCCCCCTGGTTCGTGGGGCCAAGGGTCTCCCGGGGCAGCCCTGGGAGGGCCGGCTGGGGGCTCGTGGCCTTGAGTGCGGCATTGGGGAGTCCCCGCCTGCCCTCATGCCTCTGAGCTGCTCCATGTGCCTGGGGATGGGCTGATGGCTTTTGGGACAGGGCTGGGAGCAGCCGGGACAGGGTGGAATTTGGGTTCCCCCTCCTGCCGTTGCCTGCCTGTGCCCCGGTGTGGGTGTGCAAGACCAGCTTTCAGCACACAATCTATCAAGGACAAACCTTTACAACACAGAGAAGATTACGCTTTTGTCCGGTTTGTGCTCCCCTTTAAAGAAGGAATTATACACGATTTTATAACCAAGGCGTCTCAGTCAAATCCTTCTTTGTTAGAAAGGCTCCCCTGCTCTCCCTCCTGTAAAACCTAGAGGGTCTAACAGCATGTGGGGTACAACCTGTGCTGCTGCTCAACTGCACAATCATGTAAAAGAGATGTCTTTTGCGTAAAAAAAAAGAAATAATAAAAAAAAAGTGAGTGGAAAGACTGGAAAATTACGAGGAGGCAAATCAAGGAGGAATTGGGAAGCAATTCTTACAGGTTCTGGGACAGTGGGAAGGTCACTGAGGAAAGCGATACTGAATACACATTTCCACATCTGACACAGAGGCACTGGAAGAAGCTCAGACAAAAACGGTATTTATAAGTGCTGTTTATGCATAAGTTTGTCTTACGGACTTCTTTGCCTTTCTCAAATAATTTTTTTCTGCCTAACTGATGGTTTGGGGTGGTATTAACAACAGTTCCTAATTAGAAAGCTGTATGTGGAGTAACTAGAGTTCTTCTGGGATGAAGGGGAAATGAGAGCAAGTTCCTGTTGTTATCACTATCTTGTTAGAAACCTTTGGCTACAAGTGAGTATCATAGAACAGATATTGGCTCCCAAATCAGCAGGAATAGCTTGAAGCATTTAAGTAGTCTCATTCAGTTCCAAATTAAACGTGTGCTGGTTTTTATTGCCTCAGCTGAGAACCGTGACAATGTCCGTGGCTGAGAAAAAACAGTGGAAAGTAATTAATGAAAAAATTTGTGGAAAATGAATATTCATGAGTGTCACAGAACCAGATTTGTGATGCAGGTTAAATACAGTTTAGCTTAATTCAACACATAACTGGTATGTGCAGTTTTCAAAGTTGCCATAAATATCTTGGCTTTGCCCTATTTGAGTGTGTGTGCGCGCGCACGCCGCTGTGCACGCCTGATGCTCTTCAGAACGTTATCCTCTTCTGCTGCTCCCAGCTGCAGCCCAGAACCTGCCCTGCCCTGTCTGCTGCTCCTCGCAGTAGCAGAGGTCAGAAAGTAAATTCTCAAACGCATCAGCGCCAGTCACCCACCCGGCTGAGCACCAGCTACGGCTGCAGCCTGGGTTTCAGCCCCGAACTGCACGCACACAGTTTTTCTGACCGTCAGTTCTGCTCACAGAGACTAGCCCTTGTCGGAGAAGCAATAACGTTACAATAGTCAATAGCACCTTTATTTTATATTGATTCTTCCAGTAAATATTCTGTAAAATATTTTCCGCTGTTCCCTCACTGCTCACATTTATGTAAATAATAAGTATTATTTTCCCATGGCATAGCAAAAAAGCATCTTTCAGAGACTGGGTTGCTCACTTACCTCATGGTTTTCCTTCTCTGCTCACTTGGCTTAAGGTAGCTTCAAAGCCAAAGGAGTGTTGCTCACTGTTGTTATCCCTTCCCTTTTATGTGTTCCAGCCCTCACGTGATCTGTGAGCATTTTAATAGGAACCAGAAAGTGAAACTTCAGCTTCACTTCAGCTGTGCCTCAGTCTGCAATAGAAGCTGGAACTGCAGCCAGTAGGGGAATAGAAACCTGTGAGTCATGAAGCTGCTTTTTTTTCAGCCTGGCTCCGTGCCATGCAGTATGCTGCTGTGGGGAATGTGGCAACAGCTCCTAATAGCTCCCCGCGTTTACTTTGTTCACATCCAGAGGCATCCACAATAAGGAGAACAGAACGTTTCAGGCTAGTATAGGCTGACCCGGTTATCGCGCGCAGGCTGGGGAAGGGTCATTTCCACCTCCTGCCTCTGCTGAAGCATCTCTGCACAATTCTGCACCACGCTTTAGGCTCTGTTTTATCGGTATTGTGTCATCCATGTAACACTCCCCCAACGTCTTGTAGCCTCTGCCTGCACTCCTTCATCCTGTGTCTCCCCATCGCAAGGTCTCTGCTGTTGTACCAGGCCAGCATTTCTCCACTCCATGCCATTCCGTGAGAGTACTAAACCTCTCATCCCACCCACAGCAACCGTTTGCTGCTGCTCTCTACAGGAAACTGCAGTTGTACAGCGCAGAGATAAACGAAAGTAAAACAAACGAGAAACAGACAGTCCATTCCAGAAACGGCTGTCACAGTTGTGCAAGCAAAACAAAGCCGCAGGCAGGTCAGGACAAGCTCAAACAGAGCCTGCCTGGCAAGCCACGGCCCCGAGGCCACGCAAACGCGGTGCAGAGCTTACGGCCTGTCGCTAGCAACAGCAACGCCGGCTTACAGGGCTACCTACACGTTAACTAGGAGATGGGGCACGGGTTGGGTACCAGAGCACCTTTGGATATAAACAACTCACTCACGCTTAGTGAGATCAAAGAAATAGTATCTAACATACGTAAGTGGCACTATATATAGGAAATTCAGACGTAATCTGAAGTTGCAAACCCGCGAGGAAGAAGAAAGGTGTAAAAGTGTGTTAGCAAACATATAAAAATGACCTTGTGGATGCTGGGGAGAGGAAGAAGAAATCACCACCATTAGCATCATGTTTCTCCCAAGGACGGACACCAGCGGCTGACAGCTGTTGGTGTTATTCCCTCCAGCAGCCTGAAGCTACTGGTCCGGATGCCCAGAGCAGCACTCTCTAGGGGAAGGTACAGAAACGAAGTGTCCGTGCACGCCCACGTGTGTGTAACGATTTTAACCATAACATTACTATTATTGTGACTTTTTCTGTAAATAAGCACTTTAACTGCATTATTATTCTTTCTCTTTTTGTAATAATTAGATCTAGACTAATGATAATTCTTGCATTAGACTAAGATTTTCATTATACTAACAAAGAAATTCTTGTCTTTACCTTTCTGTATAAGATTTGCTTCCTCTTTGCCTGTAAACAAGATCTTTTACGTAACATCACAGAACCTCTCTCCACTCTGGAATCCATTCCATTTTAAAGTGTAGGAGCATCTGGTTAAGAAATATGTTTAATTAGATACTGTCTGATGTCGTTTCATAATTAACATCTGTAGAATTTGAGGCCTCCCCCCCCATTTTGTAGGAAAAAGCAAATAAAAATGCATATAAAGGTGCCTCATGAAGCTTCTCCTTGTTCCTGGTATATGACAGTGTCAGCTCCCCTTGTTTTGTGAGGATTTTAGTGGAGGATGCACAAGGTTGTCCCTCTGTGCTAACAAGCCAGAAAGTCATTTATATCAAACCTCATTATTACCTCAGAACTGCTGCTGCTACCATCGTGTTCAATCTCAGCAATTACAGACAAGAATTAACAGTAATTCCATGTTTTTATTTACAAATTTATATAATCTCCGAGCATCAGTTTGTATGTTTTCATGAATCTTATGTTCTGACTCATAAAAGTTTGTCTTTTGCAATATGAAGAGTCCGCACCCTCACGAGTGTGTAGGAAACACCTACGTAGGGCAGAAGCTCTGGGTCTGGTGGTGGTGGGAAGCTGCACTCATCCTCTGGGTTTGGCCAGGTCATGGCTCTGTCCGGCTGGCTCCAGCGACCCTTGGGCTGTCCAGGGGGAAGCCAGGGTAGCCCACAAGCTGCTGGGGAAGCAGTCTCTGGGAAGGTTCCCGGCGGTGTGGGGAGTTTCAGCCCACATGGAGTGAATTCCCAGCAGGCACGGACTCTGCAGGACAAGGCTGTCCTTTGCCTTTCCCTTCTTTCCATTTCCCTTCTTTCCCTTTCCTCTTCTTTTAAAAACAAAACAAAACAAACAGTCTTACATTTGAGAACTTCTGGTTTCTACAAGAAACTGGAGAGCTTTAGTAACACACACACGCACATCTTGTGTCTCATTTAAGTGATTTTGTGTGTGGGTTTTTTTTGTTGTTGTTGGAGCTGATGTTTCAGAGCTCAAGATAAAGGTTAGTACAGCTACTGCTCTGAGCAGCATGCAACGTTGGTAAGCGGTGAAAAGAGGCAGTGAACAGAGAAGGTAAAAGGATTAGGGCATCTACACAGATGCATGTATTTTATGGAAAATAAAGGTTGCAGGTAGTTGTAGAAAAACGTATTTAGAAGATTTCTGCAAGGCCAAAATCAAATGTGAACACTAGTAATTTACTATGCTACTAAGTACCTATGGGTTTCTTGTCTCTGCTTCTGTCCCCGGTGTCTGTTTTCCTTGGTACCTAGCTTGGTACATATGGGAAAATGCAGGAATTTTCCTTCTGCAATGCAAACACTTGCCCTAGTATCCATATTTTTATAAATCTAGTCTCATCTATACGCTTTGGTTTGACACAAATGTCTATTGAATAAAATGAGCGCAGAAAAGTGCTTAAAATAGAGTAAGGGAAAGTAAGAGAATAGTTATGCAACGTCTTTCTGCAGCTAGCTTTGTAACGGGCTTGGCGCAGCACAGGAAAATAAAGAAATACATCACTTCGGGGAAAGCTGCAGCTGGGCTGGCTGCCATCAGGGAGAGCTGCACTGCTCAGCAGCAAATGCAAGAGCTTCTTGGAAAACACTTGTCCAGAAATGGGCTGGCAACAACAACCGCATTCATATTTAATACAAAGACTTTGTTTACTTGACTGTTCTGTACACATACCAGAATAGGGAATGGCTTCAAAAATATCTACGCATTTTGGGGAGAAAACTCGTATCTGTACATTTCCTTGAAGCTGCAATGGATACCTGCTGACAAAGAATTCTCCCCTGGTATCATTAGCACAGCCGACCAATTGCCTGAAATGCAGTTTCCATTATTAAAATAATGCAAATTAACTATACCATAGTAAATGACAGGATCTCTTTAAATATCCTATTTTATGCTCGTTTCAGTTTAGCCTAGTTTAGCATATAATTGCTATGTTTGACAGCAGCAGTTGTACCATTTTATAACTTGGGGTTTCCTCTAGGTGTGAAGAGTACCTTGTAATTAATTTGATAGAAAACCCAAGCGAATCACTGAGCAATATTTTGGCTACCCAAGTTCTTTAAAACCAAATGACCCTAAGAAACGGGATCCAGGAAGGCAAAGGGTCGCACAGTGTCACTTGTATCGAGTGGTGTATCCATGTATTGAAACAAGGGGATGCTATGAGAATGTCAATGATTTTTCAATTGAAATCTTGATGCTTTCTAAATAAACAGAAACATTTCTCTTCTTGACACACTCCTGCACTATTGCTGTGTATTTTATATCAGGTTTCTGTATTGTTCTTAAGACATTACTATGGACCTGAATGGAGTAATATGAGTATTTATATTCTAGGATTGAATTTGGTCCAAGTTTTTGCAAGCCTGGCCACACATCCCCTGACCACAGGCACGCTTCTCTGGGAAATTACAGATATGGGACACAGCGATAATTAGTTGCCTCGGAGAGCGTGAAGACAAAACAGGTTTGCAAGAAGCTGTGACGCTAACCCTGCTGGAACTGTGTGCCTGTATGTAACGTAAGCCCATTTCTAACAGATTTGACATATTTAGAGTATGTTCAAACATGAGGTAAGAACAGCAGTGATTGCTGACAACGTGTTCCGGTCATAGAATCATAGAATGGTTTAGGTTGGAAGAGACCTTGAAGACCACCTAGTTCCAACCCCCCTGCCCTGGGCAGGGACACGTCCCACCACACCAGGTTGCTCAAAGCCCCATCCAGTCTGGCCTTGAACACCTCCAGGGATGGGGCAGCCATATCTTCTCTGGGCAGCCTGTGCCAGTGCCTCACCACCCTCAGAGTGAAAATTTTTTTCCTAACATCTGCTCTAAATCTCCCCTCTTCCAGTTTGAAGCCATTACCCCTCATCCTATCACTACATGCCCCTGTAAAAAGTCCCTCCCCACCTTTCCTGTAGGCCCCTTTAGGAACTGGAAGTCGGCTGTAAGGTGTCCCTGGAACCTTCTCTTCTCCAGGATGAACAACCCCAGCTCTCTCAGCCTGCTCCTCACGAAGGACCGGCTCTTCCCGAGGTGCAGGTGCTCGCCACCCGGGCCAGGCCGTCCCCCGGGGATGCGACCGCCACGGGGAGCGACCGCCGCGGCTTCGCCCGCCCCCTGCCGCCGCCACCGCCTTCTCCCTGGAGGCTGCGGCG
>VZSZ01008040.1:754077-782018 GCA_013398815.1 Ibidorhyncha struthersii
AAACATCAATGATTTTTGGTTTTAGTATTAACGAACTAAAAACCTAAAACAACTGCATAGCATGGGTAAGAAGGGCATGGAAATAAGTCTGTCTTCAACTGCTTGGGGGTGCAATGAAGAGAACAAAATGTTCTATAGTGGAAAGGGTAGTTTAACAACCTACTTTTCTTATTCCCCCCTCTGGGGTTTTTAGGATCAGAGGTGATCCAAAATTATTATTGTCCAAGTCAGTTTGTCATATGATTGTGGAATTCACGTGCAGATCTGATGACTGCTTGGTAAAGTGAAAAGGAACCGGCAGAAATTGGTGGCTAATAGGAGAACAGAATTAAAGAAATTACACAGTTTTCCCCTTGCTATGTTACGAAACATGCAAGTAGCAGCTTGGGGAGAGCCTGTGCTTCAAAAAAACAGAAGTTGGTTGATCTGAGTTTAGTAAAGGGGAAGAAGGTATCAAAGCTAAAAGTGAACATTAATTACTGAAACCAAATTTAACATTAGGCTTGAAAATCCTGCACACTGTTGAGATGGCAATGAAGCATTACTGCAGTGGAGGAAACTTGTGTGGAACTGTACTGTCTCCAGTGCCAACTTGGCACTGCTGGAGATTTGCTATGGTTGCAGGGACAGTATGCAACAACATGTTTTTTTTTAACAAAATGGGAAAAGCAGGCACTGAAAAGGTTCCTCATCACAGGTATGAACGTTGCCAGGAGGGAGGAATATTGCTAATTTGGATTTTGGAACTCACAGCAAACATTTATGGACGTAATCTGGAATGGAGGATGTAGGTGGCTGAAACAGTTGTGATTTGGCTGTTTCTGCTGAAAGATCCAAGTCTAAATTATCAATGGAGGAAGTATTGTGTGAGTTTAGTATTGTAGTAGAACGATGTGTCATCGGAGGAGCTGCATTCCTGAGTAATCTCTAGCATTGAGCTGAAGTTTGCATGTTATCAGATTTCAGTTATTAAAGCAAAAAAAAAACCTGAAACACCTGTGCTACTGCCGGATCCAGAGACAGGTCTTTGGATTTTCTGAAGGTCATGTTCCTCCTAAAAGATTATATGTTAATTTATTTTCTTTGTGTAGAAGCAGGAACCTTCAATGTTTTTAAATTTGCCTTCCACATAAAGGCATCATTTCCCTTTTCAGGATGGGGAAGTCAGGAGAGAGGCTTCCTAAATTCCACCTGGGTCTTGACTGTGGTTCTTTTAACTAATGGCAAGAGGAGAAAGTCCTTTGAAACACAAATTCCCTTGTAGGCTACCTGTACTGCTCTTCAGGTTCTACCAGAGCTTTGGTAATGGGAGGGAGCTGCGTAGTGATAATATCAATACCATTTGCAGAGATTTCCACAGCTCAGCACCTTAGTTTGGCATGGTCTTAATTGGAAAAGAAAGATCTCAGTAGCACGTAAATGGGAATGCCTTCGTCAGGTTTAGGGGCAGGGCAAGGGTCATAAGTAGTTTTGCCATCTCTGTGTTTGGCCCACTTTGCTGAGTATTTGTGAGCTTGAAATTTGTAATGATAAAAAGTAGGTTTTGTGAAAAAGTGATTTCATGGCTCCATGAATATTACACAAATTGCTAATCTTAGTAGATTAAGTCAAGCAGATTAAATATTCAAAGTGCAAATCTAAAGCAGACTTTCAGTAACTCACTTGAATTATTCTTAGGCATTCCATTCCAAATGAACAGGAAGCTATAATAAATGCTTTATTTTTCAGGTGCAAGGCCTGCTGTGTTTCTGCAGCATGGTTTGCTTGCAGATGCCAGCAATTGGATCACAAACTTGGATTACAACAGCCTCGGTTTTATGCTGGCAGACGCTGGTTACGATGTGTGGCTGGGAAACAGCCGGGGGAACACCTGGTCCAGGAAACATACACACTTCACAGTGAAGCAAGAAGAATTCTGGGTTTTCAGGTATCCTCGCCTGGCTAGAGAAACTATTGAAACTACACAAACTGTTTGCAAGCAAGCTTCTCTTCCTCTCTTTGCCCATCATCTTAGTTCGGTCACATTGGGAATGTACAAGATTTTTTTTTTTTTTCTGGTTACGTGTGCTGTCACACATGTAGGGACAGTAAAGGGGAGTTTTGTGGTCAGTATAGTGTCCTGAGACAGCCTTCATATGTGGTCAGTAGAACGTTAGTTGCTTTCATTGGTGCTTGGTGTGAAGACTCAATCACCAGAGTGTTCTGCTTCATCCAAAGGAAGCTTTTCTTTATGCCCAGACAACTGATCTGCAGTACAAAAAAGCTCTGTGCAGCTGTTCCACACTGATAACTTTACTTACACAACTGACTTTTTATCTTTGCTTTGTAGCTTTGATGAAATGGCCAAGTACGACATTCCAGCCTCAGTGGACTTCATTTTGAAGAAGACTGGCCAGGAACAAGTATTTTACATTGGCCATTCACAGGGCACTACAATGGGTATGTGAAGAATATATTCGCTAGAAAATANGTTCCACATATGTAGTTTAATGATGAAAAAACAGGGCTTTTGAAAGCTACTGCTTGTGATTTTTAGCTGCTTCCTGGAATATTCATCAACATTAAAAAGAAAACACTTAACCTTTCTGTGTTTACTTGAAGTGGGAGGCTGTTGAAATGATAAATTGAAGTTGCAGGTAGCCACCAGTACAGTTTCTATTAAAATAAATTGATGAACTGTGTATAATAGAATTAGAATCCTCAGACATGTAGAATAAAGATTCCTGTTTCCCGAATATTTTGTTGTATGTAAGGCCTGGCTCAGATGCTTTTAGACCTGTAGACAGAAAGAGCTGGAAGAGTGTTGGCTGAGTTAGCACAAACTTGTTTTTCAGAAGAAAACAAATCCTTCTGATTTGCCTCATTTAATTTGTGTTCCATAGTAACTAGATTAATTTAAAATATCTAAACTGATCCAAGAGACAACAATCAAACTACTAATCTGAAAATACTTGTGCGTACTCAACATATCTTAGGTTTTACAGAATCACTGCCAGGTAGAATTCTCATTAGCTTGTGTCAGTGAGGTTTGTTAATTATTCTCATATTATTTGCAGCTTTCGTTGCTTTTTCAACTTTGCCACAGCTGGCTAAGAAAATCAAAATGTTCTTTGCCCTGGCACCAGTAGCTACAGTCAAGTTTGCCACTAGCCCTCTTGCAAAATTGGGAGTCTTTCCTGACCTGCTACTCAAGGTTTGTATTTGAGTGTGTTTTAAGCCAAATGAAGTGCCCCCCTTTCTAGTTGAAAACAGCATAGCAAAGAATGTTAATAGCTGTTATTAGATTAGCATTTTTGGCAAGAATACTGGGCCAAGTTTTCCATAATAATGCTATGGAATTAAGCAGTGGCTTCTCTGGCTTTACTGCTGCCTATTGAGGCAATTTGCATCAGTTTGAAGTAGTATGTTACAATTACAACTTAATAGATGGAATAAAATTATGTTTCTCCATTTACACGTTTCTCGAATTTACACTACAGAAATTACATGATTAATTCAATAGTTGGTCTGTTTTAGAAGAGTCGTATGATAGCTTTATACAGAATACTTTTGAATTGTTGTGAACTTTAACAGATTTGTTTCACAGTTAACCATTTAGTATTAGGAGAGGATGCTTCAGAGGGTGATTAAGAGCAGCAGCTTTATTTAGATGCTGTGAATCATCCTCTGGGGGAGTTTACCTTTCCCCACTAACATCAAAGGGAATGTAGGCAGACTGGCAGGCTGCGGTAAGTGCCTGAAGTCAGACATTGTGAACACCCTGCTATGTGTCATTTTTAACCATCACTTTTCTTTCCACCACCCATGGAGATTCCCGCACAGAGCTGTTTGTTCTGTGAGATAAACCCTTCTCTAACTTACCTTGTACAGATTTAATGCATGTCTGTTTGCATTATTAGTTCCCCGCTCCAAAGGCAGTTAACATAAAAGTGATACTAACAGTTGTGATCTTGCGTTCCTTGCATAATGAACTTTGTCTAATGAGAACAGTAGCTGATTGGTGCCCTGTGCAGATGTTCATGTTGTGCTGAGGAACTTGATTCTCATGGTGACTTGCAAAAAACTGGAGTGCAGAAGTACATGACAGTGACTAATCCGTGGGTCAGGCATATCCTTAAACAGCTGTGTCACTTCTAAGGAAGTTCTCAGTGGGCCATTTTCAAATCCTTGGACGTTTTAAAAATACCCATCAAGAGGAAGTGGCCATCACAGCTCATGCAACTTGTTTTTCTTACATGGTGTAAAGAGAGGAAGTTGCAAATACAAGGCCATTTAACATTAGCAGATGCAGCTTAAAATATTTTAGCCTTATCAGTTCTGATGACAAGAAGCTGTGTAGTACTCCTTTTAAAACACTGAATTTAAAACTGGTTAGAATTTGAGGCTGGGTTTGGAATTCTTTAATGGTGGTCCCAGTTCCCATGTAATTTTTGTGGGGGTAGTGGCCTGCATCATCTGTAGCAGAAGCACTAGCCATGACCTTCCCATTGGACTGTAAACAGGGTTGATAAGGGGATAAATAATTTTTGTGTGACACACCTGTCACCAGTGCAAATGGAAAGAGTTACCTCAAGAATGTTGTAGTATAAAAACTAAAACCAGGTCATTCTATGCAATTACATGTTTGGCCAATGTGTTTGTTATTTTATAGGACATGTTTGGAAAGAAACAGTTCCTCCCTCAGAATTCTTTGCTGAAGTGGCTTGCTACCCATGTTTGCACCCACAGAATACTTGATGACCTTTGTGGCAACATATTCTTTCTTCTCTGTGGTTTTAATGAGAGAAACTTGAATATGGTATGTTTTAGTGACTTTGAATAACTGAATTATTTTGAACTCTTAACACAGTATTGACTGTGTATCGCTGTACTGATTGTCCTTGACATGTAATTAGAAAAAAAATAATGCCGCCTTCATCATACTGAGTTTGGATGAATATCTCTCCTTGATATAGATGTAGTTGCCCAGCTTGGATGGATAGAATTAACCTTTTAAAATGTTACTGGAAAGCTAAAATACGTTATTTTAGATCTGTTGGGGAAGTGGGTAAGAGAAGGGAATTAATACAATGGTGCAAGTATTTAATTCCTTTTGCAATGAAGTGAGGAATAAAGATACAGTTTTCAACCATTTTCAGGAGAGATTTTGACATTTCTGGTCTCTGGGTGGACGTGTGCTATTATTTTCTCTGGGACCAATTTCTGACCCTGCTGATGGCTTCATCTGTGGTTCTAGTTCCAAGGGACTTGTTCATAGGACTTGTTTTGTTATCTAAAGGCTAGTTAAGAGCAACTGGTGTGAGAATGCCTTTTTTCATAATGCTTCTTAAAGTGTTTCAAACTCTCTGAAATCAGTAGAAGCTGGTATCAGTTCACCCACAGCTGGATGAAAGCTGAGAATTTTTTTACTGGAGTGAGATAGAATTAACATTATTTTTCTCACCATTCTGTGTGCAAAAATGTACATTTTTTTATTTTAAATCAAGGTGAAAGTGCAGTTTTTTGATGTTTTCTTGCCCAGCACATAGAGTTTTCATGGTTTTAATGGTGGATAATATTTAGTTTCTGCCAGTATTTAAGTTTCCCCTGGGTATTTTGTACTTGTAAACTCAAAGTATATGAAGTTCTGAATCACTTTGGACTGACAGCTACTAGTTTAGATGTAGAGTAACGCAAGGTTTCCCTGGAGGTCTATTTAAATATTAGTTAATTTACTCCCAATTCTTACAATACTAGCACTTTTAAAAAAGATATTCTGAATATATAAAAATGCTGAAGGGATATCATTATTAGGTTTAAAGTTCAGCTTTAAAGTTCTGCAGTTAATTGTAAGTAATCCCCAAAACATTTCAGCCTTTTACTTCATCTGTATATGTGGCTCCAGTTAACTTTTGTTTATAACAGTTTTAAGAAGAATGGAAATTTTTCTGTTAGTTGCTCAAGAAGCAATAATGGCTGCACTGTGAGGAGTAAACCGTATTAATTATCTTGTTGCAGAGCCGAGTGGATGTGTATTCAACACACTGCCCTGCAGGGACATCTGTACAAAACATGATCCACTGGAGCCAGGTAGAGTTTCCAGAATCAAAAATGTCCATGACTCTAGCTGGTTTGGAGAATATTGATGTCGCTGATATTTAAATGGAATAAAATGCCAAAATATATAGGTAGTATAGCCCAAGTGAGATTCTGGAACTGCCAGTTGTCAGAATGGCAACTGTTCACTGCAGCTGCTTTGATGATACTGACTTATGGTGGCTCACCCCTCTCCCCTATTTCTTTGAAGACAGGCTAACTGGCTTCATTTTCTATTTTATTTTGAACTTCACCTCAGTGCATGATTTCATGCCTGTGATGCTGTTATGCCTGAAGCTTGCTCAGCAGGCTGACAGATACGAGAAGACATTTGCCATGGACCAGTGGTCAGTGCTACTTGTGATCTTGTAACTGGTCATCTATTCAGAAGCAATGTGTTCCGCTGTACGTAGCTGTTCAAATGTTGGCTTGGAAAGAAATTTGTGAATACTTTTTTTTTCCAGATCCCTGTTATATAGACTTCTGTTTCTGAAAAATAATAGGTGGTAAATCATACAGAGCAGACTTTCTAAGAAAGCTCCATGCTGTGTTCATAATCATGTACATTTAAACAGCAAGGTAAATATCTCAGAAGTAAGCATGGAGTTGCCACATCCTGGCTTTGGATACGCTAAAATGTTTTACTTAATCTTTCCTACCGTGGCTATGAAAGAGCGTGAAATCTTAAGGGACAAAGTCTAATGGTACTGAATGTTAATGTTTCCCACTCCTGTGACACTGGGCAAAGCAGTGACATTTGTCCTTGTTAATACTTGGCATTTCACTTGTGCCAGTTGCCTTTGACAGTTCTCCAGATGACCAATACTTTTTTATTCCTGCAATAGAAGCGTTGCAGTTCTTCTTTGTATGTGTGAATATTTGTTTATTTCTAGGCTGTGAAGACTGGGGAACTCAAAGCTTACGACTGGGGAAGCAAGGCTGCAAATATGGCTCACTACAACCAGGTAGACATCTTTTATAGATACATTATAATTCTTGAGTGTCACAAAAAAGTCCTTGGGCACTTCTCTGGGTACTGTGTTTATGCTGCACTCTAAAGAGTCAGTAGTAATCAGACTGGAGATCTGCCTTCCCCCCCCCCNGGTAGTCCTAAGTCAGTAAGGAGCCGACGCCTGGATACGCAGTTGTGATGGCACACTGTTCCTTGAGGGTGGTCCTGCCTGCCTGGATCATGGGATTGCACTGCATTTCTCCCAATAGGGCATAGACTGTCAATTCATGTGTATTGCTTATCTTCAGCCTGTTTGATCTCCAATGTTTGCTTCTAAATTGCTGTGTGCAATACTAAAAATATTTTGCTCTTGTCACTTCAGTGACTGGGGAAGATTGCAGTATCATACTTTCAGAGTAGCAATTGCTTCTAGTATTTGGTTAGGGTTTAGAAATAACTTGAATGGGATGCATTCTCTGAGACTTCTGCTCCCCTGCTGTCTTATAAACTCCTCAAAGCACATCTTTACTGCTATGCGTGCTATAATATTGCAGGACTCTTGGAGCTACATTTTCTGTAGAGTCAGGACTCCATCTCCATCTCTAGCTGCCCAAGAGAGGAAGAGAAAAATGAGGATCTGACACATTCTTGCATTTGCTAGTATGTTACAGTGCAGTGTAGTATCACAGTGAAGACTTGTTCTTTCTAATGCCTTTGTTTGCACTTTCCTCCTCTTCAGTCTACTCCCCCATTCTACAAAATAAAAGAGATGACTGTACCAACTGCGGTGTGGACTGGTGGACAGGACTGGCTGGCAGACCCAAAGGATGTTGCTATGCTGCTCACTCAGATCACAAACTTGGTTTACCACAAAAACATTCCAGAATGGGAACATTTGGATTTCATCTGGGGCCTTGATGCACCTTACCGCATGTATAATGAAATAATTAACATGATTAGGAAGTATCTCTAAACTGGCATAGTATTTCAGAGTATTAGTTCACCAGGAGTTCATCTTTTTTTGGAACATATGCTTTTCTGGCAATAATGCTACATTGCTTATTTATGATGCATTTTTAAAATGCCAGCAATGACTACTGAATTGTATTCATATTTGGTTTGTTTTTCACAGTATTATTTCTCTCTCCTGCAGAAATCCTCATTGTATCCTGCTGATTTTGCACACAGTGGCACAGTACTCAAAAAACAGCAGTGTGACTCTGCACAGGAGGAGTATGTCATGCGCATATAAATTTAGTGACATGTCTGAAAGACAAGTTAGTCCATTCAGCACCTCAGGTGCTTGACAATTAAAACAATAAGTATTTCACTGTGCATAAAACACTGCCATTTCTCAGTATGTTGCCATTTCTGAGTACCTTTCAGAAGTACTCCTTGTACTGCAGTGACCCATTTGGTGCTGGTACTTTAAAAAGCACTTAGTGACTTTTTGCTGCGTTATTATTTTAGCCATCACACAAGCTAACTACATCAGATGACTTTCTTTTTCAATATTGCCCAGAAGAATTGTCATGAAGCCAGAGAAGATCACCAGTTGTCAGTTGAAATCTCCTATTTTGAGACTGATTCATTGCTGCATTTTTCTTGATTTAATGGTGTCCCTGAAGCCTTTCACATTTCATGTACCAGCTATGGATAAGGATCGTTATTTGCCTTGCAGATTCCTGGAATGAGAAGCAGTTAAAAGAAATAACACTTTTGGTTAGCTTTGTCAATAGGTTATGGCTTTCAAGGAGAATGATGTAACATACTCGTGTTTTGTTTTCTTTGCACTGACCACTAGAAAACAAGCTCCCCCAGTATACTACTGGTGAGGGAAGAGCCAAAGCATTAATTCTGTACCTTGAGTGACTTGCTTTGTGTGGACTTTTCCCCTTAGTCATCTGCTGCTTTGAAGATCTGTTTACGTCTTAGCTGCTTATATGGTGTTTGCCACCATTGTGTTCAGGAACCGTACAACACCCTGGAGAAGCCTGGCAGTATTAACGGCAGTTTCCATTTGTCTCAGTTTCCACTTCAAAATGGGGCTAAGCCCCCATTTAATGGGGGAGAGGATTCATGTCTGCTTCAGGGGTCTGACTTTGGAGCTGTAATTGTCTGTGGTATAGGTGCCTTGCTCTTTCCATTGACTACACAGAGGACTCCGGCTCCTCTGAATTGCACAAAAGTTCCATGCCAAATGTAGATGTAGGAACAATCTCCAAAGTCAGTTGCCTCAGTCCAGATGATAATTTCTGTGCTGTGGTTGCATTCAACCCAGATTTCTGTCAGTAATCCCAACAGGATAAAAAGCCTTTTCTACGTGGCATAGAAAATAGTGCATTTTAAATGGAGGCAAACTTTTTTTTTTGTTAAAAAAAATAAAAATTGCAAAAAGTTGCCTAAGCCATAAATTGGGGTTGGTTTGGTTGTATTTTTTTTATTCCTAATTCAGACTCAGGGAATCCTCAGATTTTGTTTAAGGAAAAAGTAGTTCGTGATATTTCAATTACGATTCCTAGCAGGACCTCTAAGTTGGCTTTATATTTGTAGCAGCCATATTTGCTTTACTTTGCTGTGCTGAAAGGAAGTTTCTGTAGGAATCCAAAGTGGCTAACTTAGCAGTTGTGAGGGTATGTGATACAGCAAAAACCGTGTGCATCATGTTTATTAAGCTTGAGATATTTCAATAAACGTGAGACCTGCCTGGAGTTCGGAGCGATGTGTTGTGATTCACTTCTCGTTTCATGAACCCATGTGAATCTTTGGGATGGAATCCAGAAGGCTGAGTCTGTTTTTCACAACTATTCATCCATAGAACAAGTACAATAAAAAAGTAGAACAGCCAAGTAAGCTTCCATTTTACTTTTATCCTGAAAGAGGTTTTTCCTAAGCCTAAGAGGCCTTTTGTGTTGTTTTGGGGGACTTCTCTTGTGTCTTTTAAGTAAGGTACAAGTTTTAAATAACTGCTCACAAGGCAGAGTCATTTTCTAAGCCTTCAAGTGAGGCCTTTCAAACCACTGACATGGTGGAAAGCTTCTTGTATCCCATTCTTAAACCTTGGGTAATTGGATTGCTTAATGGACTGTCTGGTAATCTCATAAACAGCATTTAACCACAGAGTAAGGCAGGGAACTAATAACTGCCGTGGTACATTGGCTGTGATCCCCCAGCTTGTGACCTTTGGCATCTGCAATAATAAAGATGCTCAGGCTGTACCTTTCGCTGCATTCTGAATACAGTCGATGTGCAAGATGTATAAAATCCTATGTGTTGCCAGCTTTGGCAGCTGATGAACCCCCCGCACGCCTGGAAATAAAGCCAGAACAGTGGATGCTTTACACAAGAGCCATTATGGAGCTTCTCTGCTTCACTGGAGCAGGGATGGCTATGGGAATCGTGAGCTGCTGTTCTCTCCCTGCCCTGCTAAAGTTACAAGCGCTGTGTGACACAAACTTGTAGAGGTGTCAGTGGAAAGAAATGTGCAAAATAAGACACCTTGAACATAGAGGAGAAGGGTGAGAAGCTTGGTCTAACAAGAATGAGCAGTGATGAATGGTACATTTTTCCAAGCAGATCTTACATACTTTGTGCCTGTTCTATAGACATCTTTGCGCTATGGGTGTATATATATGATGTTGAAGCTTGGCTGAATGTCAGCTTTGTGTAATATAAAAGTGTACTAGCATAACGGAGGGCATCAGACATCTTCTGCTGACTTAGTCTCAGCATTTAGTGACGTGATCAAACTATGCTAGAAAGCCAGGAGAAAGTGGCCCCCGTTCAGCTGTTGGATTGCCACATTCACAGACCTCTGCATCTGAAGGGAATGCGCAATCCAGGGCTTCGCCTTAGAGATGTACAACACAGTTGGGCGTATGAGGGCAAACACAGACATAAGGGCATGTGTTTTTTTCCATGTGTTGTGCTTGGAACTTGAAAGTGATTTTTTTTTATAGTCATCTGCAAGTGTATTCACAGTGTCCACGTCACGCAGAAGGCCTAAGGATGGTGGAGTGCGTGTATGTTAGCGCTGCGTGCTGAATGATGTACTAGCTCAATGCAGAGCATTTTTACACCATTTAGTGATGCTGTAGCTAGTGATAACACTGGCAAAAGTTTACACATCAACTAAAACAACATAGAAGCACCTCAGCATAGGAAGCAGTGGTAAAACAGAGCGCCTACCCCCTTGGGCCCTGTAAGGGAAACAGTTTTGTCAGTCTGGGAACAAAATAAGCCTGTTTCCAATAATTACTCTTTATGGTGAATGTGCCGTACAAAATAAGGAAACATGAATACCTTAATACCAGGAAAAGTCACAAATTACTCTAATCCAAACGATGTAAGAGAGAAACCTTGATGGAGGAATAGGTTTTCTGATATATAATAAAATGTGGATTTTTGTGGAAGATTTTCCTGTAGTGAAAGCATTTATAACGTCTTCTTATAATGTCATCTCCCTTCTAGTGCTGCAGCATTGCCTGCCATGAGAGTGCTAATAATGGCCTCTCATCTCTAGTCACCTATTTTCAGATAACTTTATATGAACAAAATACTACTGACATTGCTACCCTGCAGTCAGATTACATTGAAATCATCAATGAAATAAAAAATTATGGACAAAAAATTACAATGGAAATTAGCCACACCTGTAACATGATTGCCTAAGTCTTATTTTCTGAGGATACTGGGCTGAAACATACCTCTGTTGCATTCTGACTCCTCCAGAAATGATGAATGTGTGTGGCTGTAGAGGATGTGAATCAATTTCTCACTATGGAATTGCAAATTGTGAATGAAAGATTTCTAGGATCTTTTCCTGGTGGTTATTATTTTGAAAACTGAACCTGATAAGGTAAAGCTTGAGAATTCACCATTTACTTCACCGGCAGCTTTCCATCACTAGCTATTGTTACGAATTAATTAAAAAACCTTTGTTAAAGCTTTCTTCCCTTGTTGGCTGGAGAGGTTTTTCACTGAAGCTTGGTTGGGCGGGTGGAGCATTGGTATGAAAATATTTTGATTAAGAAATGTGTTGGTTCTGTTAAGAAAAGTATTTGGTGTTTAGGCTAAGGTTTTTCATCAAAACTGAAGAGGAATGTGTTGTTCATCCTCACGTACCCAGCATACCCGTGGGCGTGGGGTTCAGGCTGCTTACCTGGGATGTGAGGAGTGGAGGCTCATGTCCCTTCTTTGGATTCAGATCCAGGGCTTGAATCTCGCCGTACCTAAACACACGGAGACTCGGGGTTGAAATGATGCACATAGGCAAAGCTCCCTCTTTCCCTCCCAGCCTGTTAACACCTGTAATGCCTGTGGCAGCTTGCCCTGCTGCAAACCGGTGTACCTTTTTATCATCCCCCAACATTTTACCAACGTCTAAGGGACATAGGTGCTGGTAACTGTCCCGTGAAGAGGAAGCGAGCCCCGGGCTGGCGGGGCAGGCTGAGCGGGCGGCGGGAGCGGTGCCTGCGCTGGGGGGTGCTGTTGCCCGCGGAGCTGAGCTGCAGCCCGGCGCCGGGGACGGGGCGGGGGGGCGCATAAAGAGCTGGCAGAGACCCGCACCCTCGCAGAGCTGCCATGAGTACTGCTGAACACTGTGTCCCCTTGCTCTCAGGCTCTTGGAGTAAGGTGAGTTAGGATGTGCGGACCTGAAATTTATTGTGTTTTTCCAGCATGGTAGCAATTCCTTTTAAAATGAGAGAAGGGACCGACTGCCTCTGCCTGCCTTTGCTTTGGTTACTATCCTGCTTCCCTGCTACTGTCCTGAACAAGTTGTCAACCCTCTTCCCCAGCGCCCTTTTCCTGGTAGAAGGCTCAGCGTGCACTGGGATGTTGCCTTATTGCTGGTACATCAATAATCCTAGCACACAGAGGGGGAGAAGAGGAGGAGGAGGTAAAAAGAAATTTTGCCGCTGCTGCTGTGACATTAGTTTCAATATATTGATCCTGGTTTTCCTCCCTGCTAACTTTTCCTCATTTTCCTACCCACGTAGCATTTTGCTGTTTACCTTATAGCTTGTACCTAACCGTGCAGCCTGGGGTAGGTGCTCGCATCTTGTGCTCATGTGGAATCTATTTAAGACCCTTTGCGGGGCCTCATTCCAAACTATGTGCCCTTCAACCTAAACTCTGTAGCAGGAGTCTTGATTTTTTGAGAGAACTGTTTAGAGTCTTGTAACACATGGGAAAGTTTGGCAGCATCGCAAGTTGAGTGAAAAAGGCTGGGGTTGTATTGCTGAACGACGTACAGAAAGGATTCGCGTGTACTTTGTCTTTTCTTCACGTTGTACCTTGCGCTGATGATGAAACCAAAGCAGAAAGATGTGATAAATGCTTTGTGGTGGCAGAGCCAAACAGCTTGAACTCGGTTTCTGGAGGATAAGGGTTTGCCTTCTCTGATGCGTGAGGGTTCACTCTGCTGAGCCTGCCCCGGTACCTGCCGGGGTAGCCCTGCCTGCAGAGCCCAGCCTGCGGAGCGCTGGTGGATGGGATGGCAGCCCTGCAGCGTGCCCAGCCCTGCTCAGGGCTGCCCCAGGCTCCCAGGTAAGTTCTGTTCACCTTGCGCCTTGCTTGGGCTTTATGTTGCAGGATATACTAGTAATAAGACTGCAGAATTCCGTTATTTTTCCTTAAGGGACTTAAGAATATTTTTCTATGATGTAATCTGCAGGCAAAATGCCTATTCTTTAAATTTTAGCTTATAGGCAGCAGTGGTTCTAAAACTTCTTGAGACTTTGCATGGCTATGAGGGATTAGTTGGAGGAGTGTCTTTAGGGCAGCTGAGCAATTTCTGTTAATCTCCCTTTGGGCAGATTTGGAATACGTTATAGAATAAATTCAGTCCCTGCATAATTCTAATAAAATAGAGAATCATGTATCCCATCTGGGAGGCTTAATTTCTGACTGTAACTACATAAATCAACAGAAAGCATCTCTCTCAAGAATATTTCCTGACCCAGACGCTGATTGAGTTACAAATGCATTTTTCATGTCCTTATTGTGAAATAGAGGTCAGGGTAAAATACAATCAGAAGATTGAAATGAAGCTCTTGGATATAGATCCTCATCCATTAAATTAGTGTCTCTCACTGGGTTTTGGTTTCACTACATTTGACAGTCTGAATTAATGGAGTTCAACAGAACAGTCTCACAACAGCAGAAAATCTGAATCTATTTCTAACATGTATAGGCAACCGGTAGAGTCTTTGAAGGCCGCAGCATACCTGTCTCCAACAAATAACTTCTGATTGCCTGAATAGTAGGACAGATGATGTTACTGTTACAGTAAACTCCTTAAAGTCTAAGAAGAGAGCAAAATCTGCACTTCCTTAAGAGCAGAATCTCTTGAAGAGAAAATCGTTGAGACTAAAAGCAAACTTAAGTATTAGAATTCCATGCATAGTTCAGAAAAGGTCACTGCTAATTAATCACTCCTCATTATTGAGAAGCAAGGAAATTCTGCCTCCATTTCCCCCCATCAGATTTCTGAATAGCAAAGAACTAAGATCATCTGAACAAGGTAATAAAGGCATCCAGGAAGTTGAGCTCATTGCCAATATTAGAATAAATGCTATACCTACAAAAGAGGTGAGTTCATAGGAAACGGATGGCAATCTCTGTTTCCCTAAATGTTCAAAGCTTTGTTTTTCTCTTTCTAAAAGCACAAAAGAAGTGATGTCTCAGTGGTTAAATCAAAACCTCCATCATTTACCCCTGAAATAACTTTAGCAAAATAGAAGTGTTGGGAGTCAAGCCTGCTAGCTTCTGTCCGCTGTGTTCTTGCCTGTGCTCAAAGCAAGATCCTTTAAAGGATGTAGAGCTAACCAGCAGATCTTTTAATTACCTGACTTAGTTTGATACTTGGATAAAGAATTATTTCCATATCATATTGCTCAAAGAGCTGTTGAGATGTGGAGTGAATATTGTAATAATGCAATAATACTTGTCACTAAGTATCTGTTCGGAAGCATAATGAGGTTTTACCTCATATTCATCCCAGCAACTGGGGGATATCTTGTTCTTCAAAAGTTGTTGGCTCAATTTTGCATCTAGTCGAGTCAGGTGGATTTTGCCATGTCAAGTAGGTACGGGAGCATAAAGGAGAACATGACCTCAAAAGTAGATGGAGATAACTCACAGCCACCACAGTGACTGGAAGCACAAGTGTAGGTCTCCTTAAGGTTTTGACGTAGGCTGTTGTATACCCGAGGGATCATTAAGAGAATGCATGTTAGCACCCATCCATTACTCACCAAACATCCACAGGTCAGACCTGGGGTTTGGGTACACATACATCTTTGGTAGCAGTCACATAAAAAAATCAATGGTAGGTTGTATTTCCTTACCTATAAAGGCAAGAGGATAACAAAGGATGAGACAATTTAAAATTAGTAAGAGACAGCAGTTTTTCAAGTGTGTGCACTAAGTGGAACGGAAAATGTTTGTACGCTCTTTCTCTGAATTCCAGTGTTAGAGTTCTGCCTTTCTGACTATTTTTCCTATCATCCAAATCTTTTGCAGAGCTCCAGTGATTGCCCTGGCCAGCTAATTCTGTCCTGAGATTGTAATGCGTTATTCCACTTCTGTATAACAGGAAAGGCAACTTCCTCTTTAAAGCTACGTATTACTAAGCAAGGAGGATTTCTGATGGGCGGAGTTTTCCCTTGAGCAGGCTAGATAAAGGCTTGCAGGATTTACAGACCTCTCAGACTGCCATCAGCATGAACAGCAGCCGGGCAGGCAGAGTGCTGCTCAGCTACGCGATGGATGGACGGCGGGACAGGTTGTGCCTTCAGTCCCTCTGGGACTTTGTCACAGCAAAGGAGCCACTGATCAAGTCACCGTTTTTTCCAGTGCTGTTTTCTTTTACGGCATACATGGCTTTCTGTCTTCCATATATTGCACTGGACTTTTTAAGCACTAGACTACCAAACTTGAGAAAATACAAAATCCAGCCACAGAACTATCCAACTGTTGGAATGATGGTGCCTTGCATTATTCAAAGCGCATATCACCATGTTGTTTTGATCTTCCCAGTGACTTTTCTCCACTGGTACTGGAGACCAATGAATCTACCAGTGATGGCTCCAGAGCTGCCTGAGGTCCTGCTGGAAGTAGCAGTTTGCCTGCTTCTGTTTGATTTTGAGTACTTCATGTGGCATTTGCTTCATCACAAGGTGCCTTGGCTCTACAAGACCTTCCACAAGGTGCACCACAAGCATGTGTCAACGTTTGCTCTTACTACACAGTATTCCAGTGTATGGGAATTGCTCTCACTGGGATTTTTTGCTGCTATTAACCCAGTGCTCCTCGGATGCCATCCTTTGACAGAAATGATTTTCTTCCTTGTAAACATTTGGTTGTCAGTGGAGGACCATTCAGGATACGACCTTCCGTGGTCAACTCACCGACTTGTGCCTTTCGGTTTGTACGGAGGAGCACCACATCATGATCTCCATCATCTGAAATTCAAATCAAACTATGCTCCATACTTCACCCACTGGGACAAACTCTTCGGGACATTCACAGAGTCCCATTCTAATTAAGCATATATACCTGTGGACGAACTCTTAATTTTTTTATAGACTAAGCTTGGACATTCATTTTTCAAAGACATACAGAAGATTGTATATTTGAAGCTGCCTATAAAAGCAATAGCTATTTATAACAAATCCTCTTAATATATGTGTATTTGTATGTATACTTGGAACTGCCTACGTTAAATGACTGCAAATGGGAGGGTAAATATCTGTTGTTTAAATTTTTTCGAGTCAAAGGTGTAAGGGAAGCATTAAGAGACATTCTCTCTTCTTTCCTTCTTTCCAGCTTTCATAAAGCATGTATTGTATTACTGTATGATGTTTTATACATACGCCAGAACAATTATCTTACTGTTGTAGGATGATTTATGATGTAAACAGAAAAGGTACACATCATGGATTTTTGTGGAGTTTAATCTGCCAGAGTATATTATTGCACAATGATGTTGTAAAATATTGCTGCCAAACAAAGCTAGTTGGCTAACTGTGCAATGATTTTGATATTTATATTTTAAACCTTGATGGACTGTCTGTTTTTAATGGAAAATAAATATGGTCATTCTTTTAAAATTAGATTCTGTTTCATTTTATTTATTCTTCTGTTCATGTTAGGAACAGGTATGATTCCTTTTGCATAGGTGTTGTTTATTTGAGTTTCAGACTTTTCTTATTAAAATAGTGTCGTGTTATTTCAAAAGTGAACCATTTACTTTTTCTCCAGAATAAGGTGTTGTTTTTAAATAGTTTTCAATTTTGTAGAAACAGAATATTGAAGAATGCAGTTTAAAAAGCCACAGTGACATTTTATTATTACATTTGTGAGAAGCTTCAGTAATTTTCACTAAATTTATGATGTGAGAGCAGAACATTAGGCAGCCCCTTAGTAAAAGGGAGCCTTGGTCCTTCACAACCACATCGATTAATTGTTACTTGCATGCAAAAAACCTGGTAAGGAAAATCATCAGGGTTTCTACAAAACAGATGATTCTTTCAAGCGGATTTCAGAGGAATAGAATCAAACCTTTCAGGACCCTAAACCATAGAACAAGCCGGCTGCATGTTGCTAGAACAGTTATATATAAAACATTGCCATGTAGTCTCACAGAAATCACAGTGAAAAAAAAAAAGCCTGAAAAGATTAGCAGGTCTTCCACGTCTCATTCAGCAGAGATCCATATGGACTTCTTAAGTCCACTCCATAAGATTTCAATGCTTATAATCTTCTATCCTGTATTACTAATAAACTTCTCAGGATAGTGATGGGAACAGAGAAAGTGCAAATAATGTAGAGAGTGTGTAATGAACACTTATGCATCATCATCCAAAAATGTCTTTGTCATTATGTTATGTCTAGAGGGTTGTGTGACCTTACAGAGGCTGTTTGTCCAGGAGAAGAGAGAGCCCTTAGTATTTCCAACAATGTGAACTTGCAAAGGCAACAGCACTTTTGGACACTGCATCTTTTTGATAACAAGCAATAATTTTCATAAACTTCTTCCTAAACAGTAGGGAATGCTGCAATCTTAATGCTTGCTCTCTGGGTATCACAGAAGAGCACCCCTGCTTTTCTGTGGTAAGAACATGACACATCCTGAGAGCAAAAGCTGAGGCTTAAAAGAATACAAAACTGGAATATTTGCCATGAGTCTATTCAGCTGAAAGAAAGAATTCCCAATCTTTCTGATGATGGTAATCTTAAGTATTTTGGGGTGTGCTACAAAGAGAAGGCAGGGGTTTGGTTTTTTTTTTTCTGTCAAATGCAGGGGGCAAGATGCAGTCTGATTTTGAGGTATCCCAACATTTCCCTCTCAGTTCTAGAAATCCCACTTAATTCAGCTTGGCAAATACTGAGCATCTGAGGGGGGTGCTCTGTGGTTGCAATGAGTTATACCTTATAATATAACTATATATTGTAACTATACATTACAACAGTCTGTTTCAAGTACTGGTGGCTGTCTACGTAAGCAAGGTTAAGGCTAACTGGTACTTGGATATGTTGCTGTAGGAAGCCGATGAGCGAATCCCACCAGAAAAGTTGTAGCTGAACTCAACAGGGACTATTCAGCTTTTTTGTGTGAGGCTTAAGAGTTGATATACAAATAAGTTACTACTAGAGAAAGAGTCACAGAATCATAGGATCATACAATCATAGAATAGTTTGGGCTGGAAGGGACCTTTAAAGGTCATCTAGTCCAACCGCCTCCGCAATGAGCAGGGACATCTTCAACTAGATCAGGTTGCTCAGAGCCCCGTCCAGCTTGACCTGGAATGATTCTGGGGATGGGGCATCTACCACCTCTCTGGGCAACCTGTTCCATAGTCCTCATCAGCTGCAGGCAAAACTATGCTTGTTCTTGTCAAGTCAAGTGAGATAGTCTGATTTGGCATTGCCAGCAAAGCTTAACAGTGGTGAGGATGACGGAAGTGACAACGGAAGGAGGCAATGTACTATGTGATGATCCTGCCTATTCCCCTCTCCCTCACGTCTTCAACATTTGCATGACTTCAGACAGGTGCCAAGAATGCATTTCCTCCAATATGGAATTTCCCCCAGGTTATATCTGTGCTGAACCTCTTGCCAATCAGACCTCTAATCTCAGTTTAAAGGCTCATTATTGCCTGAACATGGAATACTAAAAAAAAAAAAAAAAATTAGTTGTCATACGAAAATTTGACTAGTACATGTTCAGAATGGCTTATTTAATTCCATGCTAGAAATATCTGTACTTTGTCATCATGATATAGCATGCCTCGTCCCTGTCTCTCCAATGCTTTGAAGGTAATTTAGGCTCTAAACCGTGAGGGATTGAAACAGTTTGCATATTGTGTGTACTTTGAGGCACTTTCTGTAACAGTGTCCTATATAACTTTAGGTGTATACATGAGAAAAACTCGCAAGAAAAAGACACAGACAAACATGTAACTTCAGGCCTTTGCAATTCGATGAAAAGCAAAATACAGACAAACCCCATATGTTGAAGATAAAGCAAATAAGAGTTGTTTTTTTTCCTGTTTTCACTGAAAGTTCAGCATATACTGTACCACTGAGAATGAGAGCACAGCGAGTTCTGTGTATTGATGGTGCTGAGATTTTAAAATGGGATTTTACAGATGTTACTTCATATATTTGCATTTCCCCATATTCTTTGCCACAAGTTTTTAGCAGACAAATGGAGCGGCATGACACTCTACTGTAAGGGCCTATGTCAGAAAACCAAAACCAACTTTCTCTGTTTTGTTCCAAAATTCTCCTGGCTTCCTTCCTCATTGTACTGTGACATGATGTGCTAAACAGACTTCCTATCTCATCTACCAAAAGCTAATCTGTTGTCATTTGTGAGTAAATAGAGGATGTTTGTACAGACCCTTGAAGCTATAAAATGAGATTTTTGATGCTGCTATTGTCCGTATATCTTTAAAAATTCTAATTTAATAAAGGTCAAAGAAAGAAGTATGATTTTATGCATTTCTCTTTGTAACTGTATCTTAGTTCTTAGGCACACGGTTAAATATTGAACTATTTGTCTCATCTTACAAATTGCAGGAGTTCCCAAATTCTCACTCGCTATTTAGCACTATACTTCTCTTGAAATTTAGGCTGAGTTTTTCAAATGATACCCAGTTTGGCAATTTTGAGGTAACAGTATACAACACTGCAAAGGGACAGTTTTTTGCTTAGTGGGTGCGTTGTCAGCGCTGCTGGACAGTGTGTTCCTCAGGTGCTTCGGAGAGAGTGTATGAAGTTTAGACTCACGCTGCGTCAATATTCACTTCTGGAAAGGGCTTTGTGCTTATTCACATCGATCAAAGACAAGTATTTTACAGGGGAAAACCAGCACAACCTACAGTCTGCAGCTATGTTTTTTTATGATTTGAAAAATAATCTATGTCATTGATGGATTTAGTGACTCGGTTAATCTAGTGTATTATTTGGATTAAATAAAAACCTAGTATCTCTTTGGGCTATCAGACTCTGCTATCTCTAAATTAGTTTTGAAGCAATTTGTAATGACAGAACACTTAATTGTCATCCATTGCCCCTCAGTGTTATTGGAAGGAGTGAATAACTCTTTGATGCGGCTTTATCTTAGTGGACTCAGCAGTCGATTCCGGAGTTTTACTTATTCTTGCACAAGTATTAAGCTTCCCCCTGAAAAAATCAGTCATCTTGGACCCTTTCAAAATACAAAACTCCCGTGTATTTATCCCCAGATTACCCTGGTTGAGAGACTAATCAGGGTGAGCCTACTATCGCATTTACACGTAAACTGCATCTAAACCCCTGGCTCGCTGTGCTGGGCTTGGCTGATGTGCCAGTTTGCTCAAATACTGAGGCTGGTCCTGCATTGCTTAGTACAACCCAACCTGAAAGGTCTTTGTAGCACAGTCTGCAGTTGTGTTTGCAGTATGTTTTCCTCATAAAAACAACTGCCAAACAATTGTTTTCCAAAACTTAAATGTGTTTCTAATTTATGGAAATTTGAAGCTGCTTAGGACACAGAAAAAAAACCCCACACCCCCCAAAACCAACCAACACAAGCATTCCAGACTTTAAAGGGAACAGAATTAATGCAGAGGGGCCTTTAGCTGTGGAAAACGATGCTGAGGTTTTTCAATCCTTCTTTACAGACTTTCTTAATATTAAAAAGAAGATTTCTAAAGCTTACTAACCACCTTGTCCCTGAAACCACAATGATCGCCGTGATCAAGGCTGTAGGTGTGGACAGGGAAAGGAGAAAGGGAAAAGAATCCGGTGTGTCTGCAGGCACTCCCATGGCTCTCAGTGCAGCGCACGCTGCCTGTCAGGTACGGATGGGGTGCTGCTCTCATCTCTCCTCCCCACCGTGGCACAGATGATTTCAGCCCTCAGGTTCTTACCGCTGAAGCGGTACGGACTCCACACCCACACACAGCTTTTCTTTTTTGTTATCCAGTTCTTTCTGGAAATTTGCACGGCAGCAAAACAGAGCAGCCTGGAAGAGGGATCTCCGCCTTCCGTCAGCATAAATGCAAACATACTTTTCTGTCATCAGGTATAAGATTAAGTTTAAAAAAATATCTATAGGCACATGGACTGGAGTCCCTTTTCCAAGCTCAGTTTTGAGGTAAGAGGTTTTTCGCGTGGGAAGCCAAACAGCTAATAAACCAAGGTGGATGGGTGGTAGGCCAGGCAGGCAGAAACATGACTACTCTGGTTTCAGTCTATTGAGAGAAACTTCAATACTACAGATAAGTGCTTTGGAGGGATGTGAAAGGATATGTTACCTATATTTCCAGGGAGAATTTAAATGGCAGGTACTCTTATTTGTCCTCAGGACTAAGCAGCAAACAATTCAGGGGATTAAGTAGCCTGAAGTCTAGGATGAGCTCTATAAAATCTGGTTTTTAGGTCACCGAGATGTACCCTGTTTATCAAAAGGACATGAAAAAGCATTGCTAGAAATTGTATTGATGTTAGGCTGTTTACACACCTCTTCAGACATTCACAGACGCTATGGAAGATTACACCCCTAAGAAACAACAGGCTTGGGTAATTACAAAGCCCCTTTGAGTGTTTTATTTACAAAACTTCCAGACCTAGTCTAAATAGCTGACACAATGGAATTTGTCAAGCCATCCAGAAAAATGGACATGGGAAATACATGGGTGCTAAAGGCTGGAATGATTTAATATGGTGTGAGCATGCTCCTCTGACTCTCACAGCTTACACCACCTGCGAGCTAGGCAGTCGAGCTTACAGCAAGAGCAAATGCCTACCAGCTGCCTTCCCTCTCTTTGAATCCTAGCAAACTTCTCCCCTGGTATTCTCTTTTCCTGACAATCCCAAAACACTTCCCTTGAGCAGCTGCTGGCAGCCGCCTCCTCCTCCTCCCTTAAGAAAACTGTCAGAGTACTGCCACCTGCTCTGCCAGCTTTGCCGTGTTTTTTCACTTAGGCAATCTGATGATGGCTCCCTCGTGCCTGCATCAGTTGAGAACCCCTCCTGCTGCAAACGGAGCCTTATCCTTCACAACCCGTTCTGGAAAACTACATCTGAAAAGGCAAGCATCGGCCTCTCCCTTTTCCTCTCCTACTCAGCTTCAGGCAGGGTGGTTTGCATTTCAGGTGTTTTCTTTCTGGGTCTTTTCCCCAGTGGGAGAGCCTCTTGTTACCTTCCCACCTGCCTCTCTTGAGCCCACCTCGTCCCGGCTCAAAGGAGCAGGGGAGGAGGCTTTCCCCTCCTCAGTCCTAGCCCAGGGAGGTCTTGTTTTGGCTGTCTGTGCTCGCTGAAGTGAACTCAACTCACGCTGGACTTCGCTGCTGTGCAGAGTGCGTTTGTAGGTGGTGGGGCAGCTCAAACGCTCCCATGCCTGGTTTCTTCCCTGGATGCCCAGCAAGTGCCAGGTCCTCTGGCGAGGCAGCTGAGCAGATGGGTGTGTGAGGGACAGGGTCTCTGGGGGTCTGTGCCTCTTGGGTCAGCGGGGCCGTGCTGGCGTAGAGCTGAAGGACGCAACATTTGAGGGCGTCAAAGTTTCATGCCAGCGACAGTTCCAGCATGATCAGGCCCAGCGCAAAGTTGGAACCTTAAGAAAGCAAGTAATGGCTCGGAAGCTCTGCTACTAATGTGGTGAGGAAATCAAAAGACTATTTAATTACTCATTCTGTGGGGTTGATCATTTCCAGCTAGTGCCTTTCCTCTGTTTCCACGGTCATGGCTCCTCCTGGATTTGGCAGGGTCTGGTGCTTCTTGCGACTCGCCTGTGGGGAATGGCTTTGCCAGTTTACGGCGTCTCCATTTTGTATTATGGGGCGTGCATGTTTCCTAAGCCGGAAAGCTGAAGCAAAATCACTAGCTTGCTAACTGGCTGGCAGACAATTAGTCTATGTAGCAATACCCTTTTGCAAGTACCGCAACTGGTAGTTTACTGTTTTACCTGCTTTCGAGCAAATCCTGACGCTGTGTTTATAACCAACCCCCCCTCCCACCACTGTTGAACCTAGGCCCTAAGCCCACTGTTCTGTGTCCTTTTCTTTCTGGAAATCAATTGCATAGTTTATCCCATACGCTATATGCGTGGTTTTGATTTTTTTTTTTTTTACGCTCTTTTTGTGACTCAGATTTGTATCTTGAGTAATTGAATAATTTTTTAGAAGGAGGAATTTCATGTCCCTTGACACTTGGCACAGTTAGCAGAAAGGCACTGTTTTTCTGTGAAAGCTATGGACAAATAACAAAAGAGCAGAGCATGTTATAAGTGGAAAGGCACACGCACGCAGCCATATCAGCATAACAAGCTGATTCTCTGTTTTATTTCTTTTGCCTATTGAGCTTCAGCTTCCTGCTTCTCTGCTCTTTTCTTAGACCTTTTAATCATAGGGTAATGGGGTAAGTTAGGGCTCACGTACAAGCATCAGTATCGTTTCTAGATGCTAGCCATCCTGATAGACCCTCATAATTTGCAGTTAGCACTATTTCAAATACACAATATAAATATATCCTATAATATAGAATATATATTATATTTATAATAATATAAATATTCAAATTTATAATATAATTTTGAAATAGAATTTTTCCAGAGGAAAAAGATATCTACCAGGAGGCTAGAGGCATAGTATGGACCTTCTGCATTCAGAAATGACTTACAGCACCTGTTTCTTGCTGCCAAACTCTCTTCTGAGACGTAGGCATTCCCTGAGGATGAATTATGTTTCTAATTATTACTGTTGCAAAAAAGCCAAATGAAGAATAAAATCCATCAATATGCAAGTTCTTCATCGGCTGTGAGCTGATGTATTTTTCCCAGTAGGTCAGAGAGTAAAAAATAAAAACCTCCTATGGTTATAAATTTAGTTCTTAACTCAAAAAAATATGATGATAGCAATGGAAACTACATAATTCACTCTTTCCCTCCCAAGCATTTTAGCAGAAAAGTTTAACTGTGGGCTTTACCCTGCTATGCCAAATATCTATGCAAATACTTCTTGGTATCTACACCTTCCTGGTGGCTACAGTGAAGTTATGAAGTGAAGAAATCTATAACGTGTATTTTGTGAAAGCTGTATTCACTTTGTCAGAAGAATTTAATCAAAACTTTCTCAATGCAAACATCTAAATTTGACTTGGCAGAAACTGGTCCTTTCAAATACCTGAAAAGCTGATGTGTGTGTTATCTACAAAGCAGTAATATACAAACAAAACAAGTAACGGGGCTTTACTTGTTTCCCAGTGCTGTTATTACAAGTCTTGATTATTTAATGTAGATGTAGCACCTGCTAAGCTTCTAGCTGGCTCTGGCAAGGAGAGGGATTTAGAATCTTGTTTTTCTTACTGCAATACACATGATTAAGGTGTAAAATCCAGTGTTGTGTAAGGGTTTTCTAATAATTATGCTGTCACAGCTGGGCACTTGCTCTACTTCGGCCTTTTAATGTAAAAAATTCCTGACAGCAGCATAGAAAAAAACTTAATATTGGATCCCAAGCAAGGTTTGGACCCAAGTCGCACAAAGGTAACTGGTGTTTAGTCTAACTACCTTTGCCAGTGGCTTTCAGGGAAGAACTGCATTTTCGTTCTGCTTGGTGGGAATTCCAGAATGAGATTGTTAGAAATGGACGTATGGCACTTCTGGTGATTGTCCAGCAATTTGTGAGGTAGCTCATGATAGTGCGTATATATCCATTTTTATATATGTAAAAATATAAAAATATATTTTTTATATATATATAAATAAAGCCCCATGGGTTGTTTTGTTTGGGTGTGTTTGTATATATATGTACACACAAAATAAAAAACTGTGGTGTATAAGGTATGGTGTAAGAAAGCTGGAGATGACAACAAACCAAAGCCATGGCTGGTGATTTGATAGAAGCAAACTTCTCCACGAAGGACCATGAGGGAGCACTGATGAGGAGATGTGGGTATGCATGCTCAATCTCAGGAGCAACCTAAGGGTTTTCCCCCAAGTCAAGACATGCTGACAGAGAACGAGACATGCTGACAGCTGAAACTTGTGTGGTGGTGATAGCATCGTTTTTCCCTCAGTTTCAGAAGTAAGCAACCGTTACACAATTGCAGTGTCTGACAGTGTCTTCCAGTGATTTGTGGACTTGTTACACAACTCAGCAGAACTGGACAGAGAAGAGGTCCCAAAGATATTAAGTGCTATCACGTTTTATGAAAATCACTAGCTGGGCAGAGGCGAGAGATATTGACACCAATTTATTTACCAGTTTACGAAGGGGCAGGGAGGAACCAACCTGTGTTTGCTCTCTGTGAAGGCAGCCTGCTGCCCCCTGCACAAATATGCAGCTCTGATTAATTGCAGCCTCTACTGTCTGTTCTTTTACTAACGGCCAAAGGAGACAGAAAAGTGATGCTGCGGTGTGGGCGGGTGGTGAGCTTTGGGGACACGGGAGAGGACTGAGGATTTTGTGGGGCAGTGTAGAAAACCTGGAAGTAGCTGGAGATACTGCTGCATCAGGGAGGACCTGGCAGAGGTTCTGTGGTTTTTGTGGTCCGTAGTGTGTAATGCGTAAAGACAATAACTCACAAGAAACAAGGATTTACGGCTCGCAAGCAGTTTCTTTGATTTGAACTATGCCCCTTTTTTCTTCATGGAAAAGGGTGAAGCTAAATGTGACAAAATCAGGGAGCCAACTCATGATCACAACTGAACAGCTCTGCAGAAAAGCCCTAATGATGAGCTCAGTGGTGTCATGCTTCTTCACAAGAAAGTGAAGCCCAGAGCTGTGACCCCCTGCTTGCAAAAAGCAGCTCTTGCAAGAGGTGCTGGTCAGTGCTCTCGGAGGAAGAAATGGTGTCAGACTGACCAAATGGAAAAGCGAATGGTGGGAAGCATGGAGTGAATTCTAGGAGGCAGCTCCTATGACAGATGTTCTATGCATACTAAACACCTATTTCGACTTATTTCTAGAAGTCTGCTTGATGTGTTATAGTACCAGAAATCTTCTATGATAAGAATCTTCTTATCTTTAGCTTTCATTGCACCAAGAGGACTGGCAGTCAGCAAAACTGTGCTGCTATGTTTCTTATTTTGGCTCTCACTGCACGTTAACCAATTTGAATTAGCTAACCCAAATAATGTAATGCATTATAGATACAACGCCCTTGAATGATTTAATGTATTTTCTGTTGGTCTTAAAAAAGTCTGGTGTATTCACAGTGAGAATATGCTGCCCAAAAAGAAGCTCAACCAGTGAGGCTTAGTAACAAATATGGGGCAGATGTAAGAAAAGAGGAGGGGGAAAAAAAAAGAAGAAAAAACCCCAAAAGATAAATAGTATGCCCAGGGATGCTTAACTTCTGAAACCACACCAAGGGTGGAATGAGACAGAAACATGACCATAAATATCAGTGGTAGTTTGAGTGGCTAAAAACACTAGGAGAGTTTCAGTTTACCTGACGTTCGCAGAGAAAGGTAGATTTGACCTTGACTAAATAAGCTTTGTCCTAAAACCAAGTTCCAAAGTCTATGGAGGTTAATGAAGGAAGGACTTCTGTGAACTTCAGAGCCCACGTTATTTTAGGACTGATAGTTGCAGCCAATGAAGTTTTGCTATAGAATAGCAGCAGTTCTAAGTGAAGACTCAGAAATGTTGTGATTTAATTGCATGAATTTGTAATTTCCTGTATTTTTAACCATTACTGGCCACCAAAAAATGTTTGCAGTGTACTTACTGTAACTTTTTTTTCTAGGTCAATCACTTCTCTCTTAATTTATCTAGTTTAGATGAGTTTAAGACCCAAGGTTGCATGATAGTAATGTAAACTAGTATAAATTCTGGGAGTAGAGACATTAATCATTGAATGAAGTAGCCTTTTCCAAGAAGAAAGGTACTCCACATTAAGTGGAGATGAAATTGCTACGAGGAATTTTCCTCAAAATTGCAAATTGCTTTTATTTGTCTTTAAAAAAGTAAGGTCTTTGCAATTTGACTAGACTAGTCAGGAACTATGTGTAGGTTCAGTTCATCTGGCTTTTTCTTCTTATATGTGACTGTCCTGTAGATCCAAACAGATTGGTCTGTCCCAAACCATGTACCTTGGCCTCCAGCCTCTTGGACTGTAGCAATCCATGCTGTCTGCTCCCTTCCACACCTGATTATACAAATATCTGTGAATCCTGCACCCTAGCGAAGCCAGCCCGAGCCTCATGCAGCTCAGCTTTCCCCCCCAGTTCTGCATCCCCACCTCCAGAAAGCCTTCTTGCGCAGGGTAGTTCCAGCTTTCCCCATACTCATCTTCTACTGCTCCTACATGGCTTAGTACATCCCTGCACGTGCCGGAGAAAGAACAAGCCCTGGAGCATATCTGAAATTGAAAACACTCCAACGCCTTTCTTTTTTTTTTTTTTCTTTCTTTTTTT
>VZSZ01008040.1:782024-799204 GCA_013398815.1 Ibidorhyncha struthersii
TTTTTTTTTTTTTTTTTCTTAATTTAGTTTCTCTTTAGCATTTTGCTGTCAGCTTGAGCAAGCTGGATAAAACATTGTGTTACCAGTTCCAGAAATGCTTCCTCTTTTGGAGAGTGGTTGAAACAAGCTGCGCTTAATTTGTTTGAGTAATACTCTGAAAGCTTTTCCCCTTGCCTGCAGGTATTACATTGATCTGAGTTGTGTCATCCCCACTGATGTAAGTTGTTTTGTATCTGGAATGGAAAGAATAGGGGAAAACAAAAAAACTGAGTGGGCTCTAATCCTTTCTCCCAGGTAGAAGCTTGGGTTTGGCTTGCAGCATGTCAAGATGAAGATTAAACCTCCCCTCTGAAAAAAAAAAAAAAGGAAGTGCTGATGAAGACTTTAGCAATGTCTCCTATGAGCCGAAACTAACATCTGAATCTGGAAGGAGGGAAAACAAATACTTACTCAAAAGTACAAGGATCTGAAACGTTTTCTGGGGTTTTCTCAACTTTGTAGTACAAAAGGGGAATAACGGTCTTTAAGGACAGAGAGCGTGGAATTTTTCTTGTGGTAAAGGGGGAGTTTCCTGTCCATGTGAAATCCTGTGTTAGACCTCAAGCAGCATTGTGAAGGTAGTAGAACAAAATCTGTGGAAATGAGTAATCTAAACACTAGCTAGGGTTAACTGTCTTTGCAGCAAGGAAAATTGCTCGGTGTTGAATACTATTATTTTTGTACTTGTAGTTCTCATTCATCCTCTCTTTCTCTTGGGTTTTTTTTTGCCCCCCCCCCCTTCTTTTTTGTGATGCCATACCACTCTGCAATGTTAGTTTTCCCTCCAAAAACTTTCTGGCTCTCGGTCGACTTTATTACTGGACCTCCTTTTAAGGGAATGAAAATTGGGAGACCATCAACAGTCACAAGTGATGCTAGTTCACCACTCTTCTAATCACATACGGAGGATAATATAATAATGTGTGTCAAAGCTTTTCAGCTGTCAGGATTTTGGGAGTCTTATTTTTATCCACCATCAGCCTGGTTAAAAAAAAAAAAAAGTCTCGCTCATGAACCAATACTTTTTAAATGAATGGATAGGTTATAACTTTTTGGAACATTTTTCTGGGAATTGGGATAATTGAAAGATTTTCTTGGAGATCTGCACAACTGAAGAAAATTCCAAACTGTACTGAGACTGTTAGGTGACTGGATTTTATTTGATTGATGTTTATTCCTGATCCTTTAAGAAGTAATGAGCAACATAGGTGCTAAATCTTAGTTGAATATGTTCTGCATAGGTCTATGACTGATATTGCCTGCATGTATTTTCCTTTACAAGATGCTGGCTGGCCGCAGGGGGAATGGAAAGGGTGGATTCAACTTTGAAGAGGGTTGTGCAATGCTGATGATGCGACGGTCCAGAATCGTAATGAAGACTGCGTGATTTTTCTAGGATTGTGTAGGAAAACTAACCAGTCTGAATAAAAGACTGAGAAGAAACAAACTCACAAATGGTCAGCTTCTAGTGATGGACCTGCTTTCTGTCTAGACAGTGAAGTGGCAGCTTGAGCACAAAATGTGCTTAGCATCAAGTTTAGCCTCTTTTTCTAAGGGCTGCAGAAACAAAGAGGTATCTCCCTGCTCCATTCCTCATCAGGTGAGCTGAGGATGAGGAGAATGAAGCTGGCCAGTACTGGGACATATCAGCTTAATGACATGCCAATATTCTGCAGATTAGGTAAATTACATTTATCTAATGTAATAATTTAGATAAATTACATTTATCTAAAACTTGTTCAGAAGTGAAAACAGAGACTTAACATTATAACCGCCTTGAGATGCAATACTCTGGCAAAGGTACTTACTAAAAATGTCTTTTGTGTTTTGGGTGTTTTTTTTTCCTCTCTTCATTTCATCTTATCCCATCCGATACCATTTTCCCATACCATCTCCACATTGCTTCCAGTGACCAGTTCCACAGACTCTTACTCCCCTGTCCTCAAACTCTTGTTTTTCTCCTTAACATCTGCTGTTTCTAATCTAAGCTCCCATGTCCTCCCAGAACCCACAGCGTAGCGTAGCCATAACTCACAGCAGCTCTGCAGGAGGCAGCTTGATAGCACCAGAGGAGCTCATAAGTGGGACAGGTTCAAGGCTGGAACCGAGCACAGAGCTCTGGTGTCTCCACCTGGCTCCGTAGGGGCAGAACCTTGGTCTTACTCCTCCGGGGGCCACATGGGAAGGGGGTACACAGATGTGCAGAGCTGCCTAGAAACAGCTGTCTGCATCACAGAAAATCAAAGCTTTCCATGATTTTAATTGCCCCACTTGGAAAAACAGTCATTTGGAATCAAACCAAGTGCAGTATTTTTCCTTCCATTTTTAGAAGGAAAGTTACATTATCTATTTCTTGGTATTTTTAAGTTTGATATTAATCCAAAATTATTAGCTTAATTTGGAAACAAAATTAAAGGCATTTAATTTTGAAAAATGGAAGTGAATCGTATAGATGTGTTACTTTAAAAAATTGATTTTTAGCCCCAGGAAAAAGAATATAAATTTCCTAGTTGTTTTTAGTAATCCAAATATGCATCTTTTCAGCAATAACAGTTTAGTTTTATTCTGAAAAAAATCACCTAGCTGCTATAATGGATTTGATGCCATGACATCACCTCTGGAGGATGTGTTCTCCTATTCTGACTCTGATGCCAAAAGATAGTATGTTTTCCTTTCTTTCTTTACATTGCCTGCCTCTGGCTTATCTTTTTGGTATTGTATAGCAGTCAGGAATGCACACAAGACATCTATTTTCTGCATATTATTATGTATAGTTCATCTAATAACCTCATTAATGAAAAGCTTTTCCTAGTTGGGCTACTGACAGTGTGTGTATGGTTTACTGAATATTTTAATCCTGTAATTTATTTGGACGGATGATTTGATGTCAGCAGGGAACGAAAAATGCAGTCTATTGTGAGGGTGCTGTGCACAGTTTGTACGTTGAATTTACATAATCCAGATGCTGAAAATAATGTCATTCCAACCACTGGGCTCTCATTTTACTTGGGACTCATTTTGGGGTTAGGGATTATCTAGGAGCAAAGCCTGTAAATGCTGCTTCTGTTTCCTAACGTTGAGAACAAAAACCTGCATGCCGCCACTCCTAAAAGCAGTGGATCATTCTGCATTTTGCAGCTGAATCATCCTGGTGTGTTTATTTTATATACACTCCGAGGTTTTTTTTACCCTAATTGCTGTGGGTTTTTTATACCCAAGAATTATTTTGCCACATACAAAGCAATTTCATTCCTGCTTGCTTAATCTGTTCTGATTACATGTCTTTTAACTTGACAGGAGTCATAACCAGAGGTGCTAGATCCCATAGAAAATATCATATATAATTCAGAATTGAAACTAAACATTAGCTCTTTACTGAAGGGATCACTAAAGCTTGTACGAGGTTGGTCTGCAAAGCTCTTTTGTTGAACTCTGTTCTTTTCTGAAGGCCAGAGTAATCTCTAGCTGTGTATCGCACGAACAAGGGCGAGATTGAGCAAAGAAGCTCCCGGTAACATGCTGGGCAGAGCTGTATTAAACAGATGTAGAGCCTTAGCCTGTTGGAAATGGGCTGAAGGGGAAGGTGGCCTGTATTTCAAAGAACTTAAAAGCCACATACAGTTCAGCAGCATGGGACACTGCTTTCTGCAAAAAGTGTGGTCAGAATCAAAGCTGAGATTCCTAACAATGCTCTGCAACTTTTAGAGATGTTTTAAAAGTGAGACTGAAGAATGACAGTGTGTCCTGGCATCATTGTCTTTAATTTTCTCTACAAACGAAAGCAAAAACCCCATTAAAAAAAAAAAGTAAGCTTCTGCTAAGGAAGATTTAGTAGCTTTAGATGCTACTGTTTTCCTTAGGGAGGAGGGAGACAAGATCCTGATGGATTATTTTGATTGTGAAACCAGCTGACCTGCTGAGCCATGGGGGATGTGATGCCAAAGGAAATCATGAACTGGGAGTGGAACTGAGCAGGGTGCAGAAATAGTTTGGAATAGCAGGGCTGTAGGATGTTATTTACAGAGAAGGAGGAGGAAGATGGCTTAAGGTGAGCTGCTGGATCACCAGTGAGGCTGGGGAAGAGGCTTGTAACAGCTGGTTACAATCACTTACTGCTAAATTGCCTAAGATAACTTGTCATTATGTTATGGACACCCACAAGAAGGAAAAGGAAAGTAGTCTGCAACGGTGAGTAATTTTTGAGTGCTCCTAGAAGCATTTTCTCACTTAGAGGTTAGAGATGTGTTCCCTATCAGCTTGGTTTAATTAGAAACATTCCTCTTATATATTAAAAACTTAGAAGGAGATACTAAAAAATTGTCAAAGAAAATAGATCAGCACCATCGTCTCACTTGTAAGTTCCTTGTCACTATAAAACTCTGACAATATTTTTCTGGAGAAAACTTTTGATACTTTTAAATCTTGATGTTCTGAGAAATGGCTTTTTACGGCTCCTCACTAATGTATTGTTACATAAATCACTGTAAGACAACAGAAGATCTTTGATGGTACCTAGCACGAGGCACTGGTCTGCCAACTTCCCAAAAGAAGCAGCAGAAGATTCCTGTAAGGGTCCCAGTGTACTTTGTTTTTCCAGGCAAGCTTAGAAATTGAATTGACAAGGAAAAAAAGCCTATTACTGATAATGAGTATGACGTGACTCATTGTCCAAACATCAGGTGACACTGCCTAATAACAAACATAGCAGCAGGACCAGGAAATTAACTGACTCTGTTGGATCAATCTGCTTACAACATTCCTGCCGATACTCAAACAGTGATGTAAGGTATAAATTCCCAGACTTTTCTGGGGAAAAAATCCTACTGCTCTCACTCCCAGATCATTTGTGTTCTCACCCAAAATCCAACTCTTAACCCACTGCCTGCATATGTTGACTTTTTTTTTTTTTTAAATTTTTCAACAAATGGAACAGCAAATCCTAAGTGAATCAGTACATACCTGTGAAAGTGGATTTGGACAACCATGTTCTTTACGGGCTTCTGAATCTCTAGGTCAGAGTGTATTCAAATTCAGACTGATGTAATTGCTTCTAGTGGCAGAAAGTCTAATAGAGCAAAGCTGTTTGTATTTGAATGTCGACTCAAATGCTTCCCATACCGAGGGTTTTGATGTCTTCCCTGCCCCCAGTTCCTTCACAGGCAGCGCTGATAAAGAAGTCTGGGACACAATGTCTTCATTGTGCAAATGACTCTTGGCTCTTTGTCCTTTTACTTTTGCACACAGACGAAGAGGCTGCTTGGCTTTCCAGCAGCTACTGAACTGCGTCTGGCTGAAGATGCAGAGAAAGCAGAAGGGCAGAAGAACAAATGTGTGTATATGATGGAGGTATCCCTTTGATTATGGCACTATGGGCATTCGTGTGGTGTGTTCAGCCTGGTTTAGGCCACCTTCTGTTTCTGTTACTACAAACATTTTACTTCAGCTCAGGCCCTGAAACCCATGAGCTGTCTGAGGTCAGCACAGAGACAAGAGCTCCCTCAGGCCTATGTTTGAAGCTGTTTGAAGCTAGCCCTGCTGTGAGCAGGAGGTTGGACTAGGTGATCTCCAGAAGTCCCTGCCAGCCTCCAAAATTATGCGGTTTCCTCTGTTTCCAGATGGGCCTGAACCCAGCTTATTGCTGGTCTGTGCCAGGCACTGCCGTTCCCTGGGGGAGGTGGGTGGCTTCTGAATTTTCTCCAGTTCTCTGCTGCCCCCCTGGTATTTCTCACCCTTCGCAGCTGGAAGAGGACCAATGAACCCCAGCAGGACCCCCTCCCAAGTGCAGAGACTTCTATATTACTTTCTGCTAGCAGGTTGATGAAGTTGTGGGTTTTTTTTAATGTTGTTCATGGAGTTACAAAACTGGCTGGGGATGCTCCCCGAGAGCAGTCCTGACCCACTTGTCCCCGCTCCCGTTGTGATGTGGTGCAGTGGCACCACACTTCCTCCTTTTTGGTGATGTAGCTCTGCCAGCCGCTTTCCCCCAGCATCTGCAGCAGGATCCCTGACCCTGTGAACTTTTTCACCGCCTGTCAGCATAGCATGTGTAAGGCAGGGAGCCGTCATCTCAACAGGAGAGCACGTACTGGGGAGCTGTGAATCACTTCATGGGACTACTGGTATGCTTTCCCACCTTCACCGCAAGCGCTGGAGCTCCTGACACCCACTCAGCCAGGAGGGGCCTTGCCAGCATCAGTGGGGGGTCTGTTCCAAGTCCCCAGCTGCCTGGGAGTTTTGTCATGGCTTTGGCTGCTCCTGTGCAATGGGCAGGAGTGGGGCTGAGTGCTGGGGATACCGGGAACAGCCTTTTCAGGGGAACCGGGCTGGAAGGGGAGCAGCTAGCAATTGCACGTGAAATCTGCACTGTGCTGGAGAGGGATTCGGCGCTCGCAGCCGGGATGGAGCAGCCTGTCTCTGCCGGGCATGTGTTCCTGTTTGTTTATTATCACAGTGTCTAGAAACTGCACTTAGGGATGAAGACCTCTGTTGTGACTGGAACTGTGTAAACATATGGTACCTACAACATCCTCCCTTCCCCTTCTTACACCCCCTCCAGTACAGTGTGTGCACTGAGCGTGCAGCATGGGGAAACAGGAAGGTCCATGCGGTTGGAAGGAGATAGGGGGGCAATTTTGTTCAGCACTCTTGTGTATCCTTGAAGAGGATTGTGTATCCTTGGAAAAGGATAGAAAAATGATTTTGCTGTGGTTTAATGAGCGCTTGTTACAAGTGTGAGTGTTTGCAAGAGGTGGGTTCCTGAGATGAACTGTGGTGACAAATAGGCTGACTGGAGCTGGGAGCTAATATTTCTTTAGACAGGCAGAGAAGGGCTTGAAAGGGAAGAAGAGCTTTAATTTCATGTGGTATTCATGGGGGCCAACAATGGAAGGATGCCCTGGAGAAAAGATGAGCGTGTTGATCTTTGCAGCTGCTCTCTAGGTGGATTGGAGCAGGACAAGACTGTGCTAAATAACTCCCTAGAAAAGGATGTTGCAATACTCAACATGATGAGAACATGGGTAGGATTTTTGGCTGGCTCGCTGGGGTAGGAAATGTCTTAGACAGAAAGAACTGCTGCGCTTTAGCTGTGGGCTGAACCTGAAGGCTTGAAGAGAAGCCAGTCTCCAAGTCTCTTCCCTTGGTTTTGGGTGGACAAAAGGCATAGCTTCAAGTGAGGAGACAGGAGAATAAGGGGAATTAAAAGCTTTATTGGGGATGCAAATCTAGTAATATTCTTTTTGCTTTTTTTGGGCACACTTTGCTACAGGCATCTGAACTTCATTACTCCTTTCACAATAGCCCCTTCATTGCTTTTGCGCCTAAACCAGCCATTTAGTGAGCTACTTAGTGAGGGTTTCTTCTCTTTGTTGTCAAAAGCAGAAGTGCATTAATTAATGTACTTGTTCTATTTAGTTTACTGAAGCTGCCAGTTTGTAGTGTGGAAGCAAACACTTTCTGTGACTTCTAATGTTGTGTGACTGATGAGTTGGAGCGTTTACATGGGGTTAGTTGGGGAAGTGGTTGCTAGCTCTGAAAAGCACACGGGGGAAAATTAGGGGCTTGATTTAGATTAAAAGTTAAGCATGCCTGGATAAAAGTAAACAGTTGGATTGCAGCTCTTATTTTGCAGAGGTTTTTTATAGCTCTTTATTGAACAGTCTTGCCCATGGTCTGCACTACAGTTCATTGGCACCCTAGCATGGCACATTCTTAGGGGGGTTTTATTAGGAGGTTGCCTTTTAACTCATTTCCCTTTTCCATTATACATTAACTCCCTTTTTGGTACATTAGATTGCAGCTTGTCAACAAACTTCTGTTATCTTTCTAAGTTGTCTGGTAAAATTATGAGGCCAGATGACAACGCTTAGAGGTAGACAATAGGAACTGGCCATCAGGGTGTGCCTTGTACATAAAGGAAAAGCAATGAGGGATGGAAGGAAGGTATACGAAAGGTCAGACCTGCTTAAAATAAACTCTGGTTAAAATACTGACTGATAGGAATATAGAAAATGACAAGGACTTAGTATATGGGTGGATTGAGCAGGCTAATTTTGTTACAAGTGTTTCAGTTTTCTTCACAGGATAAAGTGAGAAGGGAACAGATAAGTGGAGATCATGGAGCGTGAGCTGAGAGTTTAGAGAAAGCAGTGGAAGTCGTAAGATTGAGAGTTCTGAACTACACTGGAGCATCTGGTCCCCAGTAATGAACAAAACCAAAATTAAATGTACTTTTGTGTGCCCCCAAAATTCTGAAAAAGGGGGTGTGGTGTTTGTTTGCAGCACTGAAATATCACATGCAAGAGTAAATAAGATGTTTTTTTAAGGATTAGTTTTACCACGTTTTGTTTTCCTGTGTTTGATCTGGGCATATATAACAAGAGTGAAAGTTATTAGAGCGTCAAAATGTACCTTAGGTTATTTGTAGTTTATCAGATACCAGCTGAGGCTAAGATGAATCAGTGCTGAGTGATGCAATGGCCCTCTCACTGCCTTCCTAGCGGGGCTCTGTTTCTTTTTAGCAAGGGTTTGTCTTTGTCATATGTGCTGCTGAGAAGATGATAGCTTCTCACAGATGAACATACTGTTACAGGAAACGCTGTCTGCTCTGCAGGAAACTTGGAGGGAAGTCTCTTGCATTAAGCAAACTGTCTGCGTTTCATGTATTGGAATACCCAGCATCACCTCTACCACATACAACAGAGGAGAATACATTTAGAGGTTTTCATTTAGAGGTAATTACTGTGATTTTATTGAACATTTTAAAATAGTTTTTCCATATTTTAGAACCTAAGTATTATATTTTAAGACTGTTTGGTAAAAGCATAGGTCTTGTAGCCCTGGAAGGTTTTTCACGTTTATAATGGATTTGCATGTTGGTTTGTTTGTTAGCTTGCCAGATGCATGAGAAACTTCTAGAGTTCTGACAGATGGAAATGTAACCAGAGGCCTGTACTGCTTGGATGTTTACACTGCAGTTCACAAATTCTTCCACACAAGAAAATCCCTTCTATGCCTCATGAGAAAGTCTCTGGCAATTGAAGTACGTGCTGGTGTCGTAGGCGGATCAACTCATGAGCTAGCAGCACATATGAGTTGTAATGGGATAAAGCCAAAAATATCTATTCACCTGAAGGTGAATTGAAATGTTTTTTTTCCCCTCATCTGGCACACAGATGCCAGGCAGACAATTAATTCCTCATGGCCCTGAATCCAGCAGCCACAGGAGGTGGCTCCCATCTCTGTGGGTTAGTCCAGTCACAATACAAGGAAGGATGATGACATGAGGGAATAAAATAAGGCAGCGTATTTCCTTCTTTCCTTTGTGGGAGACCAGAGCTCATCAGGGCAACTACACGAGCACACTTTAGGCAGTCCCATGGGCAATTCCCCTTGCCTACCCTTTCTGAGTGGCTGGTAAGTAGGGAGGGAGGGATCCCGTCCCCACAGCTGGGGGATCTGGTTTCATTTAACCTTCTGAGTCTGAACCAGATTTCACAGTTTGAATTCTTTTACTGATCAGAATTAGACCCAGAGTGTATAATTTTTGCTTAATAATGATGAAATAGCCCCATTAAGTGCAAAGCACATAACAAAGGTTGAATTTTGATCAGATTGTATTTTTGAGAGGGTTCATTTCCCATGCAGAACAATGCACAGAAATAGAAAGCTACAAAATTAAAAATATAAATTAGAAGCAACTCACCATGGTAAAGCATAACATGAAAGTTTAAAAAAACAAAGTACGTGTTTAGACATATTTAGACATGTTTAACAATGATACCTGAACAATTCACACAAACCACGTTGTAGGTAAAGCCATTTGCTGCAGAGATTGGCAGATTCCCAAGTAGAGACTCTAACCTCTATCAGCTCAGCAACCACAAGGAACAATGAAACTTTGTATTACCTGTTCTTCTTAGTAGCTAAATGGGAAAAATTACGAAGCCAAACTATCAGTGTAATTTTTTTTTCAGTTTGACTTTAGGGTGAGCTTGACTATAGAGAAAGTACTCTGTCTGGTTGGTTTCCTCTGATGACAGTGTAGCTTCTTTTACAGTGAAAGGAGAAAATACCTTTTAAAGGAAAATATGAGCATAAACCCATGAAACCCAATGTGGGAACTTTGGCAGGTATAGCACATAAAACTACATCTAAGCCATTTCTTCTCTTTTAGTTTTACCCTGACTAGAGTACTTACTGACTGTGCTGCTTTTATGTTACATTTCCTGCTATGGTTTTCAGTGCACAAGCTGTAGGAGTTTTTTTTAAACAAAAATTTCCCAGTAGTAAATTTGTGTAAAAAAAATTCTTCTGGGCTACCCTTGCAGATAGAGTATGTGGTATAGAACAGCGAGAAATGGCTATTTCAGGAGCAGAATTTCACAACCAGCTCTTGGAGAGCTCCTGGTAACCCAGAGAACTTGAGATCTCAAGATCAGTGCAGTTTTTCAGAACATGGGTTTGAATGAATCATCTGCGAAGGGCCTGAGCTTTAATCTTGATTTATGTATACTTTAATCCTGATGTGTGTACTGTTACGTGTCCTTTATGCCTTGCATTGTCCAAAATCGGCACCCACTTGACTCAAAATGAAGACTCCACGTGTGAAAGACGAGTATATCTTGGAGAAGTGACCAATACTTGGTATATCTCAATGCCTTTCTGGTCTTAGGCCACTGGTATGCAGTGGACCATTAATAAGATGAGTCAAGTAGAGCATTGATATAGGTAGTTGTCCCTAGACATTACAAGTCAAAGCTGCCCTCTGTTCCCACATTGTCCCACTTCCCTCCAGTTCAGCCTAAGCCTGCTTCTTCCAGGCAACACCCCCTTCCTTTTGCAGGACCACTGGCCATAGGCTATATGGGGCTTCTTGCAGGTCATCTGCATTGGTTGTGATGGGGGAGGACCCAGGCCCTTCCCGGCTCTGCTTCCCCTTGCTGATGGCAACAGAGGGGCGAGGGGCCATGGATGGGGGGCCCTTGGAAGTCCGAAAGTGGAAAATGACAGACCCCATTTCCCGTATCAAATGCTGCTTCTTTCAAGGGAATGTGATTTAACATTGCAACAGTCAGCTGTGAAGGTAATAAAGGCATTTGACTGCTGCCAGAAAGCTCAGTATATAGTCTTTTAGCTAGTTGAATATATTTTATATGCTTTTATTATATGAAAATGCCATGTCAATGAAGAATCTAATAAAAATTATTGGTCTGCAGTCTGTAGTTTTTAACAGTATTCACAACCAAAAAATAGGCCAAAGTGGCAGGAAAAGGGAAGCATGAAGTGATCCGCACGTGCATAGCTACAGATCTCCTTGACGGAATGAAGCATCCTATGGCAACAAGTTTATTCTAACTTTTCCCTTCGTTAAATTAAACTTCTTCCTGCTATTATTTGTATTATGTTATGCATGTAAATAGGGGGAGGGGGAGGATGCTTGTGTCTGTTTATATGAAAATAAAGTGTAAGCTTCCGTTACCCATTGGTAGTGAGATGCCTGGGGTGAAGTCAGACCCAAGAAGGCCAACAGAGAAAGGATGCAGGAAGTCAAGCCCTGCCAGAAGAGAGGAGTGCAGGCATTTGTATTAGTGTAAGCAGTGAGCAAAGCCTAAGGAGAATCTGAGAGGGGACACAATAGAATCATGGACCGGTTTGGCTTGGAAGCGACAGTTAAAGGTCACCTAGTCCAACCCACCCTGCAATGAGCAGGGACATCATCAATTAGATCAGGTTTCTCAGAGCCCCCTCCAAACTGAGCTTGAGTGTTTCCAGGGATGGGGCATCTACTACCTCTCTGGGCAACCTATTCCAGTGTTTTACCACTCTCGTTGTAAAAAAATTCTTTCTTATATATTTAGTGTGTATCTATCCTCTTTTAATTTAAAACCATTACCCCTTGTCCTATCACAACAGGCCCTGCTAAAAAGTTTGTCCCCATCTTTCTTTTAAGCCCCCTTTAGGTACTGAAAGGCTGCAATAAGGTCTTCCCGGAGCCTTCTCTTCTCCAGGCTGGACAACCCCAACTCTCTCAGCCTGGCTTCATAGGAGAGGTGCCCCAGCCCTCTGACCATCTGCTTGGCCCTCCTCTGGACCTGCTCCAACAGGTCGATGTCCTTCTTATGTTGGGGGCTCCAGAGCTGGATGCAATATTCCAGGTGTGGTCTCTTGAGAGTGGAGTAGAGGGGCAGAGTCCCCTGCCTCGACCTGCTGGCCACACTTCTTTTGATGCAGCCCAGGATACCATTGGCTTTCTGGGCTGTGAGTGCACATTGCCGGCTTGTGTCCAGCTTTTCATCCACAAATTAATTACCACTAGGTAATTAGGTCTGAGAAAAGTAGCTTGGGAAATGGAAGTGGAGCTTGAGGGGAGACAATTTGAAGAATTCCTGTGGAAAACAGTGCTTATGGATCTCATGGCTGCAATCCTAATCTGTCTCCTGGGGTTTAAAACTTTACATCTTGTAGGAGGCCACCACAGGCAAAAAGTTGCATGCAGAAGAAAACGTGATGGGTGTAATTGTACTGGTTCACAACTTCAAAGGCATCTCATCAATTCCAGAGACCTCTGTTGTTTTTCAATCTTTGTTAAATATAGCATGTAATAATGTAACTGAAGCTGCTTTTCCCCCTTTCCATTCTGTTTTTCTTATTTTGACCTGTTGCATATCAGACAACTCTAGCGTTTGGAAACGCATTTATTTGAAAAAAGAAATGCACGTTTTTCTTTTAGGAATAAAAATAGCTCTGTTCAGTAAACCTTTTTTTTTTCAAATTAAGCATTCATTTCCAAAATCTACAGGGGCAAAAAGCAAGCTTTATTTGTTATTTGCTGCAATATTTATCTACTATAGAGTCCTAATTTGTGATACAGTAAATAATTCTAGGTTTTTGTCAGAAATGCATTTTCTACTTTATTATCAGTAAATAATTCTAGGATTTTGTCAGACATGCATTTTCTGATTTATGTTGTCTTCCTGCAGTATTGTGTTAGTATTGCGGACTACCATAATGCTTCTTAGTACTAAAATTTTTACAAGTGTGTCTGTCATACATACTCTTGAAATTATTGTTTTAGAAAATTTCCCCTTAGTGTATGAAATACGAACTTCATTATCTCTCTTATCTTTAGGGTTTTTGGAAAAAATAAATAATGCAGAAATAACCCTTTCAGACTAAAGATTTTAAAATTTCCAGAACAGATTAGCAATAATGTAGTTGCCAAAACCACAATGTCTCACAAGTAAGGTCACGGCTAAAAAATGCAAACCAAACAAGCCCTACTCCCCAAAGACTGTTTTCATTTAAGAGAAAATTCTCCTTGCTCTCATATCAGATTTCAGATACGTATAAAATAAAGGCTATTGCACTCTGCAACTAAAATAAAACTCCTGAATACCCCTTATTTTGGAGAATATCACCCATTCCAGTAACAAAATTACTTCTGTTCCATACAAATCTGTTGTTCCTTCAGCTTTATTATCAATAATTGCTTATTTGAAGAATTGTGAAACAGGGTTTTACCATACTCTCACAGAATAGTTCCTAGAGGAATTTACTGTCATGGAGGAGAAACTCTCTTATGATCATGTGTGATCATATCCTGAGTCTTCTTTTTGCATCACATCCAACTTCTTGGCCATGGAAGACTAAGAATTTTAAACTGAAAAAAACCCAGTTTGTCTCAACGTGAAGGGATTAATTATTCCTTAGTTCAAGCTCAATGAGTAGAGCTATGTCTTGTGAATGATTTATTCGGTTGACTTCATTCTTTTCCAGCTCACGAATGTTCTGGTTTGCATTTTTATTTGTTATTATTATTACTATCAATAGTATTGCAATGCCAGGAAATTGTAGTTACAGAGGAGTCCTGTTTTAACTATAGCACAGAGAAAAAGAGTCCCTGCCTCACAAAGCTTGCAGTTTAAGTATAAAACAACACAAGTGTCTGGAGGACCCATGTGCAGAGACAATAGGGCAGTAATGATCCCCAGGAGGGACTGTGGTCATCGTATGCCAAATTGTTTTCAAGATTCTGTAAGTATCGCCACAAGGGAAGGTTTTTAAGCAGGTAATTGAAACAGAATGGTAATTTTAATTTTGCAAATATTAATGGAGAGGTCCTCCAAGACTGAGTGCAAAGTGACTATAAAGTGGATATAAACACAAAGGCAGAAGTTTAAAAATGTAAAATGTAATGATTAGGCAACAAGCATCGCTGCAGCAAAAGCTGAAATCTGACCTTGATGTTATATGAGAGATGGCAAATACAAATCAATCGTGCTATGAAAAAATCTTGAAGGTGAAGATCAATAGTTTATGTTTGATGTAGTAGAGCAAAGGAAAGATGCAAAGAGGTCTGAGAAGTTCAAACAGAGGAAAGAAATTAACTCTGAAATAGCATATAGGCTATATATGAAAAAGTCAAGAATATTCTTAGGGAGAAAGACATTACAGTGATGAGAAGACTACCTGAAAAGCAAATCTTGGATATGTAAAATAGATATATCTTGGTGGAGGTGTATGAAAAGAATTGGCAAGACTTAAGCATAGCCTCGATATGAGGACTTAAGGGCAAGACAATGTCAGAAATGATGTCATGAATGTTATAGTGATGACAATGCATCTTATCCATTGTGCCTGAGAAAAAGGATGACAGATATTTTGGAGGGAATTATGAGCCCTTTTTAGATCCTGCTGGGCTTGAGATGTCATTTTAACATCTATAATAACATGCTTGATGCACGGGAGAAAGTTTTTGTTGGGACAAAACCTAGTGTTCAGTGGTAGATCTGTAGACTGTCAGACTAGAGATGGGAGCTGAGTTTGTAAATCTTATGATTTACTAGAGATGAGGTATAAATGGAGAAGTGGGAAGGACTGTATATATGAGCTTGGAAAACACCTGACACAAAAGAAGGACAGGATTAAATATTGATTCTCAGGTTGCTTGTAGCCTGGGAGGAGCTTCTTTTGAGTGCCATGATTAGAGAAGAAGTAGGATGGCAAGGGAAGAAGCTGCTTCTGTGTGGTGATTGCGCATAATACACTCAATGAATTTAGATGTGAAAGGCAGAAGGAAGCCAGGGATGGGCTTGGACATTGTTGATACTGGAGAACCAAAGGCGTGTTGGAGTCTACAGGAACTATTCAGAAATCATTAGGAGGAAATGGAAGTGACATGACCATGCGTGAAACAGATCAGGGGACATGTTCAGAAGGGAATGACAGGAGCAAGTGAAGTAAGTAGAGGGAGAGAACAAATGAGAAACTTTGGTGGCTCTTCCTTTTGCATGTAAATTAGAGGGCTTTACGTCCTAGGACATTAATTAAACTTTGTATTTGTGAATGTATGCACATGTAAACAGGTTTTGTGTGGGTCAGCTCCTTCTCTGAATGAGCCTCTTTAGAGGAATCTATGAAGACAACGTTCCAAAAATTCCTCCTTGTATACTCAGGAAAAAAAATTGCACTACATGATTTAAATATAGAAGCACCAATATATAGTTTGCTGAGAGAGGTTCACATTATATTTGAAACTTCTTGAACAATTTGGCTTAGATTCACGAAATCTTGAACTCAAACATAACAAAAAATAGTCTTAAAACAAAAATGAAAGAAGAGAATTAAAATTCAAGCTTGCTTAGGTTCAGGAAGGATGGAGGTGATGGATTGAGGCATGAACAACTACTTATAGCAAGTAAGAAGGGAAGGAAGGCAAGCAGATTACAAATTAATTAACTGTTATAAAAATGAGTAACAGATTTTGTAGGAAGCTGTATCATCTTTTGCTTTTTGTTGTTGGAAAATAACACACCTACCGTCTGTTTTTTTTCATCAATATTGAATTCATAGAATCATAGAATGGTTTGGGTTGGAAGGGACCTTAAAGATCATCTAGGTCCAACCCCCCCCTGCCATAGGCAGGGACACCTTCCACTAGACCAGGTTGCTCAAAGCCTGATCCAACCTGGCCTCAAACATCTCCACGGATGGGGCATTCACAACTTCTCTGGGCAACCTGTTCCAGTGTCTCACCACCCTCAGAGTAAAGAATTTCTTACTAATATCTAATCTAAATCTATGCTCTTTCAGTTTAAAACCACTTCCCCTAATCCTATCACTGCACCCCCTGATAAAGACTCCCTCCCTGTCTTTCCTGTAGGCCCCCTTTAGGTACTGAAAGGCTGCAATAAGGTCTTCCCGGAGCCTTCTCTTCTCCAGGCTGGACAACCCCAACTCTCTCAGCCTGGCTTCATAGGAGAGGTGCCCCAGCCCTCTGACCATCTGCTTGGCCCTCCTCTGGACCTGCTCCAACAGGTCGATGTCCTTCTTATGTTGGGGGCTCCAGAGCTGGATGCAATATTCCAGGTGTGGTCTCTTGAGAGTGGAGTAGAGGGGCAGAGTCCCCTGCCTCGACCTGCTGGCCACACTTCTTTTGATGCAGCCCAGGGTGTGGTTGGCTTTCTGGGCTGCAAGCTCACATTGCTGGCTCATCAACCAAGTTGTTCTCCTCAGGGCTGTTCTCAATCCATTCTCTGCCCAGCCTGTATTTGTGCATGGGATTGCCCCAGCCAACATGCAGGACCTTGATTTGGCCTTGTTGAACTTCATGAGGTTTGCACTAACTGCCTAATAAAATATAATACCTGGCATAACGGCTTTTTCAGTCTCATAGCACATTCAAAACCCAAATATGTATTGTGGGCTTGATATGAAATAGAGCTTTTTTCCTTCAAACATAGAAATATACATTGCTTCAGAGTAACAGTTAACTTTGATGTCAAAATAATATGGAAACATAAACCCCAAGCTTTTGCTTACTTTTTAATAGCTTTGAGACTCTTAACAGCTTTTTTTTTGACCTCCAAAAAACATTCTTTCTGATTGTAGTCTCTGGTTGAAACTATTCATGTTTTTGGTTAAATTGGTCATTGGTTTCAGTTTTCACAAAAATGTTATTTAGGGGCTTTATTTTTAGGTCTAGAACTATACATAAGTGTTAGTGTTATGAAAGAAGAGAAACAAAGGCACCTTTGTGACATTTCTAGATCAGGCATAAGATGGATTTCATAGATTTACTTTTAAAATTAAATGTATTTATAATTTTTACTATATTATTTATAATAATATTTACTGGATTA
>VZSZ01008040.1:799254-857295 GCA_013398815.1 Ibidorhyncha struthersii
CTATAGTATAGAAATTATTAATTATTATAGGAATTAATACAAAAGTAGTTATAGTAATATTGATTAATATTGTACTTTATAGTATTAAATTATTATTCAAATTTATTCTAATTATATTGTTAACATACTGAGAATTAACTTACTGGCAGCTAAACTTAGTGAGAGCAGAAAACATCAAAGGGATGTGTTACAACTTAACTCCTGAAAAACATCAGAAAAGATTTATAAAATTGTTGCTGCTGTCCCAGCTATGACAGGTAAAGAAACAAAAAGTAGTACAAACTCCCTTAAAAAAAAAAAAGGGTCTCAGACATGAAGTTTGTTTGTTTTTTTTTTCCATTAATGACTTGACAGGAAGTTTCCTAGCATGCATGTTCTTTCATTCAATCATTTTCTTTCAAGTGCAGTACAAAAGCTTGGCTCAGTAAATATAATGGGAAAATATAATCAGCAATGTGCACCTTGATGAGGAAGTGAAATTATTGTCATACAAGTTCTGAATAGCATTTCTTTCTCCATCTTTCCATGAACAGGAGGACACTGTGATTATATCATTCAGCTAAAGTTAACATCGACGTCATCATATGAGCTAGCCCCTTTCCTGTCCCATCTCTTGTCTCTCAAAATGCACCCTTGAAAGCTGGATCTGCTGCCATTACATATGTGCTCCTAGAAGACCCTGCCCAGTTAATACCAGTATAGCTTTCCCCCCTCAAGTCTGTCTTGCTCACATGAGGAGGAAGCCTGTACTGCCTGTAAAGAGAGGCTCCGAACTTGTACCGATGGGAAAGACTGGTTTATGTTCAGTTCAATGGCCAGCTGGGATACCCGTGTTAGGCCTAGGGATGGTGTGTTGTTTGAGTTTAGGCTTAGTGTTTGAGGCAGCTGGAGGTGGTGAGGAAGGTTTACTGGTGGAAACTATAGAAACAAAGAGCTGACAGACTGCTTCAGAAAGTATTTTATTTAGGTAAGGTAATGACTGATGTGCTTAATCTCTGGTTACGGAGATGACTAAACTAGGGTTGCAGCTGGAGAGATGGTTGAAGAAACCCAGACCCAGAGAGGATGTTTTACTGCTGGATATTGTCAGGTAGAGTGGGATCCTAAGCACCTGGGAACAAATACCTTATGCTTGTTTCTTGGACATGTTGAAATATCTGCAGTGTATACATAAAGCTTTCAAGGGACAACATTTGAGAAAGTAGGGCTGGGAGAGCAGTTTGTTGTTGGATCCTGTAATATCTGTGAAGACAAAAGGAAAACTTGAGATCTCTGAAAGCAAATGGCTCTCATCGCTTTCTCAAACTAATTCCAGCCCCAAAACTCACGGTAGCTTTAGCACCATATGGTACTTCAGTTAGCTGCAGAAAACAAAGCCTAGAAAGGGGCCTTGCTGTTTCATCATGAAATGTCTATGGTAATGCAGCAAGAGAGAGCTTCTATGGCCAGTAAAGACTATGCTGAATCTAGTGTCTGCTGAGGAAGGGTCAGGGTGGGGTTTTGGGTTAGAAATAGGCTTCAAGCAAGCAGAGCCTGGAAAACAATATTAACTGTTAGAAACTGTAGCGTCTGCAGAGATAGTAATGAGATCCAGTGTTCCCTGGCATATTTCAGGTACTGTGGAGATAGCTGTACCAGGCATAAGGGTAGGGCTTCGGAGGATCTGTTAACCTGGTGGATTTGGTTGGGATGATAGCTGGCCATTCCTTTTTCATTGTATGCACCTAAAGTGGCTCCTGGTTTTGTCTGAGCTCTTGATGTCTTTAGATCTGCAGGAGTTGCTGAAGGGTCCAGATAACATGTGAGAGGACTATGACTGACATATAAATGCAGATCAAACCAATCTGCCTCATACATGAAGGTCAACTATACTTAGTTAACTCTGGAGTATTGAGTTTCCTTACCTTGTACAGCTGGACTGAGTTTTCTTGATGTCCATAACTCACTGCTTATGTGGATTTTCAAAGTGCAGAGTTGTGTTGGTTTTTTTTCCGGAGGGACATTTTAAGCTCTAGATTTTTCTTACTGTGATGTTTGTTTTCTATCAAGCTCGACGTTTCTTGGACTTCACAATTTCACCTACACAAAGAGCCTCCATATATTTGTGGGATATGGATAGTAGGAATATTTTTTCACTTGTGGAAGGAGCTATGCAGGTGGCAGACTAATCCGATGAGTATTTGTCTGTGTGGGAGGTAAGGAAAAGTGTATGGGAGCTGACATAATTCTTTCATCACAAGGGTAGTTTCCTAATTTGTGTAAGTCACCACTGATGATGAGATTTGTCATTGTAATCTCTATAGCCAAGACTCTTGGAGGAACATGTAATAGATATTTTTACTTCCACATTGGATGAACAGCATTTCTGATGTTGAAGTGGGGTTCCAAGGAATTTTTCAGTCATTTTGAGGATTTTCAGAAATGATTTGAAATAATTTGAATAAAGATGAGAACCAACCTGGCTAGTTATAATATGGTAGAGTCTACCTCTAATTCCAAATTCCCTCTCGCTATATGTGATCTGTTCTTTTGAAAAATAAGAGCAGTGGTTAATTATATATAAGAGGGCATGAATAAGGTAACAAACGTATTTGCAGAATACATTTTTTCCAGTTCATACAGTAAAGCACAAATTAATTTCTTCACAGATTAGATAGGAGCCTCCTTCTATGAATGGTTTTCTTTCTGTTGTACCAGCATTTTGTTGTTTGTACCAGCTTTGCCTGAAGTCAGGTTCAGTCTTTGCTGACATTAACAGGGAATAGGCTGAGCAGCAACGTCTCTTGTTTCCAGAAAATGCTAATTTTCAATATAAAACTGACTTGGTATTATTACGTAGAAATTATTTTAATTCCATGTTCCTATTAAAAGAATTGATGCTTGAAATTTTCAGAAAGCACAAGTATCTTGCTTAAAACTGCAATTTTAGTCCTACCAAGTGAACGCTCCAACAGTTTTATTATTCTGATTATACCCTCGCTGCATGAGGCTTAGTTATAATTATGGGAAATTAGGGAATGTTACTGCTGTGGAAGCATAATAATAACTTCTGCTAGTATTTTTAGATCTGTTCTGAAAATGTATGCATGAACGATACTTGACTTTCTGATTTCACATTAATAGGGTCTTTATATGCTGGGAGACTCCTGGTTGACAGAAGCAGCCAAAATCTTTTTAGTGTTTGAATGTTCCTACGCAGGGAAAGCTGGAGGCTTCCAAATTTATATTTTTAGCAGTAGCAAAAAGAGGGTCAGAAGAAGAGGGAAAAGGGATGGAGGCTGGGAGCAGGGAAGTGACGTTTGGCATGAAATAGAAAGGAAGCTGAGAGAGGGAAAGGGCATTGCAAGGGGGCTGTGAGAATGACATAAAGAATTAATAGTAGAGTCAATTTTGGATTAAAACAATGTTATCTTTTATTTTTTCTCTCTTACTTTTATCTCCTTTCATGCAGTCTCCCCTGTGCCTTGAGATGTCCCTGCTGCTACCAGCACCCGCAAACGTGTCTAAGCCCCTGTAGCTGCTTAGTGCCACCACCGTTCCAAGAAGCAGTGACCACCCTTGATTTCTCCTGTTCTTTGCACCTATTTTAAGGGCTGTCTTAGGGGACTGACATTCTTGGTCAGCATCAGTCTGAGTTAAATGTATGGATTGTCATATATAGGAGGTCAGATTATGTGGCCTACTGATCTCAATGGCCCTAATGAGAACAAACATCTCAAGCAGTCAGGGATCAAAATGATTGAATGTTGGACTCAAGTCCTGGATCCCTTCCCTACCAGAGAAGGGCACAGAATGACAAGAATATGAATCATCTTCTTTCTGTGAGACTCATAAGTAAAAAGTTCATGACCTTTTGTTTGTCTAAGCTGAAAGAAAATGAGCAGAGGAAAGAAACGTTTTAGCTTTGGAAGAAACAGCTTCAACTTTGATTCAGGCTTCAGATTTGGACTTCTGCCCAGTTTCTGATAGAGCTGGCCTTGCACACTGCTGGTCGTATCAAAAGCAGCTCTAATTCAGAGAAACACGGGATATAAATCTCTTTCTGTACAGACACTTTCAATCCCTTATTTGAATTAATGTCTTTAAATTACATGGGCCTCTTCCCTAAGCGGAGAGAGAGTTATCACAAAAGGGTGTTCAGGCGAGTACAGTCACAGTAGAACTGGAAGAAATTTCACAAAAGATGAAGCAGGTGTGTTTTGAAATTATATCGTCAGAGCTGTGTTCACCTGAACGATGAGCGCACAGTCATCTGTACTTGTCAGATGTCTCTGTACATGTCTTCTGTTCTCTCTTGTTAAAGATCTGAATCCCTACATCCATGTAAGTCCTTCTCTGACTGTTTAGAGAGCTAGTAAGAAACTGAAGAGGAACAAGTTTCTCTCAATCTATTACAGACTAAATATATGCCGTTTGGAAGAAGAGAAGGATGCGAACTTTACTGTGTGCTACCTGAAACTCAACCTATTCACGCCTTCCGCAGAGGTCTGTACAACTGATGCCTGAGTGTGTCCTTGCTAGAAAGGTGGCTAACTGTGTATCCATCTGACTTGTTTTCCAGAAAGAGCTGGAAATTATTTTAGTTACTATGTCAAAATTTGTGCCACTAGTAATAGGTGAGCACAACCTTCATGGAAGACAGTATTTCTTGAACTAAACGGATTTTTGTGGAAAGCTCTACTTCCAAGGAATCCATGAATAGTGAGGGGTGTGTGTATCTTGGAAACATTTCAGTTGCCTGCAAGGATAACTCAGAGCTCTCTTTAGAAAATACACAAGCACTCAGCCTCCAAAGTACTTCTGAGGGTGAAACGAGTGAATTGCGTGCTCTTGTAGAAGGACCACAGCTAGCCCAAGCAAACGATTTCAAGTATTTCTTGAGACTTCTGAAATTTAGCTAATTGTTAGATATGCCACACAAACAGCCCTTAAAATAGAGTTGAGAGGCCACTTCCAGTAAGCTCTTTGGGCAACACTTTGTTCCAGCTGGAGTCACGTGGTAAAATTTTTGTTGACTTTAATGGGGGCTCGTTTTTCAGCTCTACCTCTCTGTAGAATACACAGCAACTATTCCCCAGAAAATAAATAGGTAAGTCAAGTGTTGGGACTTTTTTTTTGTTTTGGTTGGTTTTGGTTTGTTTTTTTTTTTAAGCATTAAGGAGACCCATCAGCCCAGAGCTTCTGAGCTGCATTGTGGATCATTCAAGCAGTTAATCTTTCTGGTCCATCTCTTGGCACCTCCTTTGGCCTCATGTTTCCATTCTGGAAGCCAACTGGGAGCACCATGTGAGAGGACAGGCACTGGTTCAGGATATTTTAAGTCCCTTCCAACATGGGCAATGGAAATTACAGCAAAACCAGTGATCTAGCTGTTTGAGTGCTCTTGTCTGTTCCCACTCAGGAGCAAGCACATTAGTTCAAGCCAAGCACGGATTAAGTTTCTCGGTGTCACTTATCCCTAAGATAATGGAGAAGCACTTCTGCAGCTGGATGCCAGTTTTACCTTGGCCTCTTGGTGGACGTGGTGTCTGTTGCCTTTCAGCTAGGACTCACAGGCTGACTCTTTCCTCATTTGGACAGAACAATAATGGACCAAATGGCATTGGGACCTCACGTGCAGTGGAAACCAGGTGGGTTGGAGTGTGAGAGTTACTTCTGCTTCTCGGGTGATAAAGCATGAGTTCAACGACATGGTAGATCTTTCTGGTTTTCATGAACATATTAAAGTACCTCACATGAGCTCAATTTAGAGGTATATTAGGCTGGGTATAAAAGACAGAACAATACTGTTGATTTATACTATGACTACATTTGGCACTATGTCATACAGATCAGTTCCTGTCTTTAATGTTTTTATTCTTGGCTTTGAGAAAAGTATAACAGGTGTTCTGAACACCCTACTGCCATAAAACATTTCTACTTTGGGAGGTGTTCAAAAGGCTATTCAAATCGTGTGTTTTTTATGAAATGAAGAGTAAGCAATGTTCTATTAATATGTTCATTTGAAAGGAAAGGCAAGGTGTAGTGAGGACAGCAAGCTTTTCCCCCTCTTGTTTCTGGAGTAACAATTTACGTCAAATTAATTGTCTGTGCAGAGAACAGTTTATTAGAAAATCATCCTGGATGGTAAACAGTTCATTAGTTTTGCCATAATGATTTCCCTGTAATGCATGTGTGCATTGCTATCACTGTTTTATTAGCAATCGTTTCCTGAAGACATTGTTTTCATATGCTTAATCACAAATAAATTATTATTCATGTGTATTTGCTTCCCGTAGAATCTCCTCTACCCTTAAACAAGGTTCCCTCATGGACATAAGGACTCTGCAGACTGCATCGGTGGCCATCAGAATGGGCAAGACCAAGCCTCAAGAAAAACTAAAAGTGTAAGTACTGGTAGCACACACTCATTCTTAAATTTTCAGCAGGTCCCGCTTTGTCTTACTTAGTGACATCAAAAGCTTTTGGCATTGATAGTATTCCATTTAAGAGTCTCACAGTTGCAGATGACACAGCTGATATCTTTATTTGACTTCCAGGTAACATTCTAGACATGATCACAAAAGCATGCTTTGTTAGAGTTTTACTTCCCTATTCTGTTTCTTAAGGAAAATCCAAGGCTGCTGACGGGTAGGATATATATGAGACCTATAGTTTTGGATCCAGGCTCACAGTCTCAGGTATGTTTTAGTAGCATCCTGTCTTCTATTTGTTTTCCTCTTGGCAAACCATTGATGCAGTATGGCACTTTTTCTCAGAAATGCATACTGCCAGTCTATAATGTTATTTGATTAACAAAGTCACCTACAATGTTGTTTAATTTTATTTGGTGATGCAAAATCTTGTATTCATTTTCTTGTCATCCTTGCAGATCCATTTTTGAAGCTCATTTTCTTTAGGTATGCTCCCTGGTGATAGTGTTGTTGCAAGAGCAATGAGTGTATTCAAGACTAATACATGATTTTTAAGTAGGGGATGATTTATGTTATTAATGGTTTCAGGCAAGCCAGTAACAATAATAAGTCTCAGTGGACAGGCTGTTATGTAAATACAGGAAAAGCTAAACTTTACTGCATTTTCCTATAAAGGCAATGTTTACTGACAAATTGGATGCCTCTATTTAAAGTGTGTGGGTTGTAAATGAACATAATATTTTTGAGCAAATACTGCATGAAACAGTGACCTATGTTGTGACTAAACATTTTAACTTACTAAATACCATATAAGTTTCTGTTTCTATGATGAAGCTTTCCCCAGAGCACAGCAAGTGCTTGGGGAAGTTGTAGCCAAGTCCACATATGAACTCCAACTGTGTATTTCAAAGCTGCTTTTTCAGAAATATTGTTCTTTTATTATACAGTTCAATAACCCAAAATTTGCAACTCATTAGAACAGTTGCTTCATTTTCAAACTTTCTGCTACTCATTTGAATGTACATGCCTCCACTGTACCCAGTAGAGACGACCGGTTTCAAGTTTGAAGTGCTCTTTTGAGTGGTTACGCTCCCTCTTAAAGCAAGTCACAGGGTAAACTGAGAAGGGGGGGTCAGGGAGGCATTTTAAGAGAATAATTGGTCTGCGTTGGTGTCAGCTTACAGGGGGCTCTAAGAATTGACAAGTGTGTTCATTACAGTGTGCTGAAAATCCATGGTGCCATTTACCAAGCAAGTTGAGAGTAAGAATAAAGTTATTTTTCTATAGTGATACTCATTGATATGACGAGAAAGGTAGTGTGTGTGCTCTCCTGATACGCCAACCAGTTCCACTTTGACAGCAGTGGACATCTTCTGGTGCTCCCTGTCAGCAGGGACAACCAAAAAGTTAGTGTTCTTTTGTGAGAAACAGCAAAATAAGCGGGATCTAATCACAGAAAATACTTGCAGAGTGGTCAGCCTAGTATAAACAACGTTTGGGGACAGCTGTAAGTCAGTGCCAAACTAAATTTCTTTTGAGAAGTGAACACTCTGAAGTCAGAGTGTGCCTTTGCTTCATTTGCAAAGATTCAGTGTGCACCCAGCTGTTTCTTCCACCACTTATTAAGTGTTACCAAGTCTGAGTGGAGTCAGAGCAATTTGGCAAGTAAGTCGAGATTTAGCAAATTAGATTAATTTGGTTTCAATTTTCACTGTACAAAACCCAACACCCTTTGTTTCTAAGATTAAGTAATTCTGATAATAAAGAAAAATACAGAAGTTTCCCTGGCATATGTTTAACTCTGACAGATTCTCCATATTACTCACATATTGTAATATGTATATTTATTTTCTTCACCAAACATAACTAAGCCAATACTTCTTGGAAAAATCAGCCTTCCACTAAGACGACTTTTGTCTACTTACGGGAAGAAGCTAGACTTGAAAGATTATATTTTCCAGAACCAAACAAGGTAAAAAGCCCTTGATCTGTCCAGATGTTTCCTCTAGGGACATGCCCTTCTCTGGGATCTCAACATGTTTGGTGAGTCATTAAGTTGTCTCTTTCAGTGTTCATGTCTTTGTTAAACTATTAAAGGATTCATGCCTTTGTTAAGCTATTACAGGTTTCCTTTTTGGTGAGAGCTGAGCAACTGGAATGTAGAGAGGAGAGTTATCTTTTGAAGACAGGCTAAGTGTTTATTCTCATAAGGTTACTAATGAGATGCTTCCTCATGTGAAGTACTAGCAACCTAGCATTTCCTTAGTTGAGGTATTCACTGTTTGTGTTTCTGACACCTACTTTCAGGAGCTCAAACCAGTTCTCAGGTGTTAGATTTTGTGTCTAGCATTAAGCCTTTAGGTCTTCCTCTGTTCTTCTTCTTTCAACTTTTACAGCTAAAATGCATATAAACCTTACAAGTTTTATCCCAGAAATTAGTATTATATTGGCTTTTCCCTTGATCTGCTTGAACTCCTCTTCTAGCCTTCCTTTCAGAGCGGTTTCCCAGAGAAACAGGTTTTCTTCATTCCTTAGGGGGGTCTCTATGGCCATCTTCCTTCCATTAGGTAGGTGCAATGGTCAAAGACCTACCTGAACTGGCCAGGCTCAGGGCAGCCAAAGTCTTTGGATGATCTTGAGACTTGTGCTTCGTTTCCATGTTGCTCCTTTAGGTGGTTTGCACTAAGCCCATTATTCATCTTGCAAAACATGTACCTGTATGGCAGGCAATGCTGGGGCATTTCTAGGAAATGTGTAGGAATGATCCTGAACTCTCATCTTTGATGTCAGTCACATAACATCACTTTAATAGTAGATGAGGTAAATAGGGGCCAAACAAGACCACCTGATGTACTTATACAAAATCTTTGGGAAAATTAAATTGCCTTAGAGCTAGCCCCAAGTCATATAACATGAGCATAACTGTCAACTTTAGCTAGGCTTTGGTAGTTCTTGTGTCTGTGTATGACAGTTTGCAGCGTTTGCTGTGAACCAATGCCTGGCAAAAAATTTGGAGTTCATTATGGGATAATGTTGGGGGTGGAGTGTCCACCTACCACCTCGAAATAACACTTTGATATTACAGAAAATGCTGGTGTTGCTGTTTCAGGAAGGGAATCTTACCTTGGTATGTGATGGCAGTGAAAACATGGCACCAAGACAGTACTACTCTCCCACCAAGCTTTAATAAATGGTAATCCCGTCTAAATGGCAAGCAATCCTCCCATATTCTTCACCGAGCTCTACAGCAGGGAGTGAGCCTAAGGCCAAAAGCCTCTGTAGGGTCTGTCTCTCTGCAAATACAAGCTGAGGAGTAACATGATTGCAACACTGGTAAGGATTATGTTATGAATGTGGAGAGAAAGGATATTTTGTCAGCCAGTAAGCACTGGCAAAGAGGGAGAGAACTCAGTTCAAGGGTTCCAATGCGCATCCACCTAACTGGGCTCCTGGGAACAGCAAGAGCAAAAAGCAGACATGGATGGTTGGAAGCAGGATCAGTCCGTTCCTTTTACTCTTTAGAGAAAGCTGGGCCATGGTAAGCCTAGCTGGATGCTTCATCGCACTGCATAGCTATATTTTTGGTTTCAGTAATGGCAGGGGTATTCAGTGGTGAGAACATATCGATTTTTGGACATAAAAAGAAAAATTAGCATGGCTGCAAGTGGTAACTCTTCTCTTTTCTCCCAGGAAACACATCAGATTATTTACTTTGTGGTAGATCACGTTTTATTTTCAGGGTGTTTGTTTTTAAACTTGTGAAGTGGTAACAGAATCAAACGGGGTTGAAATATATTAAGAATGGGATTGTTTCTCAAAGGACTCTAAATTGAAACAATGATTTTTAAATGCTGAAATTATTTCTGCAATTTTCTTTCTGGATTTTTTTTAAATTTTATTTTATTGGAAAGGTTTCCTTTTTGCTATGAATCTAGCGGATAAAACTAGTTGGCTGAAAATAGTAGTAAGATTAGCTGTAGTATGTTTCAATTCATCATTTTTTTTCAAGAAGCGTGTACATCAATGCTATACATGTCAGGTTCTCCCTCCTACACAGGGATCAACAGAGAAGAGATAATTTAAATCAAATCCAAGAGCTCTGAGCCTTGTGCCAACCTGCATGCCCTAACACAAGGGAAAGAATGTGGTCGCACTCCTCTCGATTTCTAAGGGATTACCACTTCTTGTAGCTGAAGAAGTGAATAGATATTTTGCTCATGAGAATAGTTATCTACCCACACTTCCCCCAGCAGTGCCATGAAAGTCACCGGAAGACCCGCCTGTGTTAGACTTGCTTCTACTAGCTGACATCAGGTGACTGAAACTGAAGTAGGCCTGTGGACTTTCACTAGGCGAAATATAATTGTTTTGCACTCCTACGTGTACTTTGTCAGCATTCAGAGGCATTCATACTTTCCATTCCACCAGTGAGGTGCTCCAGAACTTATCCTTCCCCCCGGGGGGCACTTTGCGTAGCTGTGTGCATCATGGTTATTTGGCAGACAAATTCGTCTTGCTCTTATGAAAAATTACAAAGCTTTTCAAATCGCTTACTGATGCCAAATCCTGCCTTCCTTGTTCTGTATTATCCCCCAAAGGTTTCTTTTTTCACTAAATAGTACCATAAACATGTGGAAGTTGTAGTTCTAATACCATTTGGAAGGTTTTTATAGGTGATTCTGTAAGCACGAAGATATTACAAGACGAGAAACTCCTCAAATTAATTGGTTGCTACTTAACTGTTTCAGTTCATGTCATATATACCCACAGCACTTCTTTTAGGAGTGCCTATTTGAATAAAATATAAAAAGTACATGGTAAATGGAGTGCTGATGCTGCAGTCATTGACTATGTTTGCATTTAGTGTGAGAAGACCAAGGCTGTACCACATGCAGTACACATGGTAAAGCCAACTGACATGACAAATTGCAACAGCATTCCTCAAGAAAGGCTGCCATGGTGGATAACTAGTGGAATCATAATATGAACCAGAGATTTTCAGGACTTAACTGGACAAGGACCTGAGCAATGTGATCTGGCTTCAAAGCTGGCCCTGCCAGGGCAGGGTTGGACTTCCAGAGGTCCTCTCCAACTTTGGTGATTCTAACCATACTGATCTTTTAACTGATTAACTTCTTCAATGGTTTCATGAGATCTAACGGATGAAAATGGAAATATTCCATTGTCATAATAGTAGAAAGCTACAGAGAGTTGTCTGGCTGGGAAAAAAACACCTGTCATCAGCATACTTAACTGTAATGACTGAAGCACTTTTATAGGTAGTTGAAAGGGATCCTATTCAGCCCATTAAAATCACTTTTCAGAACAGGCATAATTAGCCAATAATTTTCCTGATTAAGAAAAGCACTTTCTCCTTTTTTTTCTTTTTTTTTTTCCTGAGTAGCTACTTAGAATTCTCAGGTTATTTGAATTAAAAACAAATTTGGAAATATGATTTAATTTTTTCTTGCCAGGAATATGTAAACAAGATAAAGTAGGCTTTTCTCTTTTCCTGGAAATGACAGGATGTCCTCCAATTGTTAAACTCACTTCTAGACCACAGTTTACAAATGTTTTTCACATTGTATTAACAACTTTCATGCACTTTTGATGACGCTTTCTACTATTTCCTTTGGAACAGTAGCTATTTACTGCTTACCTGTGAAGTCTCTGACCTTCCAGGAGATCCCGTGTTGCTGCAGTAAATTGATCATAGTGTTACACTTAATTCTATAATAATATTTTTTCTGGTAGCTCCTTGTATACTGCTGACTTCAATGACTTCATCTGCAAAATTCTTCTGATACAAGTGAATACACGCTTGTATCCACTGCTCAGACCCTCATTCTGTATTTTCTCCACATCAGTGAGAAGAAAAGTAGGAAAGAAGAACTGAATACCAAGAGATGTCAGCTTAGTTTAAATCCAAGTCACAATAAACTATGAAACTATTTCTAAACATATCAGTCCATTTCCCTTCTAAGACTTTGTGTAACTGGCCTTGCGAGCGTGGAGGAAGGAGTAGGCTTCAGATGTTTTTGATTTTACTGAGGCTTTTGATGCTGTTCAGATCAGCAAATCAGGGAAACATGGTGTAGATTAATCTACTACAGGATGGATAAAGTGGAAGAAACAGGTGCTTCACGAGCCTGTCTTGCATCTGATAATATTTTCAGTAAATTCAAGGACAGTAGAATTCAAAATGATCTTGACAAATTGAAGAATTGGTCTGATGAAGATAGGATGTGATTTTAAAACAAATCAACCAGTCTGACCTGGGGTTTGGTGGGAAACAAGGGGTTAAGTGGCAGAAGAAGCACTGAGTGGGTGAAAACATGAAAATGCATCAACAGTGCTGCTACTCTGCAAATAAGAAGTCCTGGGTCATATAAACAAAGAGCTTAGCTTGCAGGATAGATCAAGGTTTTCCATTTGACATTAGCAAAACATTAGCTGCAGCACTGTGTCAAGTTGGAGCAGTATGTCTTTAGAAGGATGTAGACTGATTGGAGATAATTCAGAGGAGAGGAACAGCAATAAGGTGTCTTTTAGGATACATGATCTATGAGGAAAGATGGAAAAAAAGGCACTTTGGAGTTGCTTAATCAAAAAGGAAGACTAAGGGGAGACATACTGGTCTTATAAAGTGCTGCTTCAGAGACAGAAGCAATAGCTTTTTTTTGTATATATACCTACTGTAGGTTGGATAGAAATAGTGAGTTTCACTGCAATAAAGGAAGATTTGGTGAGACACTAGGAAAATCTAAAGTATTAAGAAAATGTGTGAGGGTAAGGATCATGAAAGGCTGAAAGATGATTCTCAGGACAGTTTTCAGTCACAGTCGTCAGAAAGAGCGGTTCAGACACATCCATTAGGATTCGTATAGATTTGTGATTCTGCCCCAAACCAGGGAGTGTTAACAGACATATGTTAACAGCGTTCTTCTCTTGCTCAATTCTGTAAAGTCCTGGGAAAAACCCAAAGCTCATGGCTGGTTGGGGCCAGCGGCACAGATCTGTTGTATGTTGTGTGGAGTATCTTCTGCCCTGTCAGCAGCTCACAGTTAACCTCCACTGTTAACCTGCGCTTGAACTCCCACCCCCTACAGTGTCCACACATTTACCCCCCTTCTTTTATCCCCTGGGCACTTTCAGTTCAGTTCCTGGTGAAATGCTCATTCTATGCCTCTACGTAAAAGGAAAACACGTGTAAGCTATAAATAGAATCACTAGTAAATCAAGAAAGTTAGTAGTTCCATTTCAGATAAGGAAAGCCCAAGTGGGCTGGAAGACAGCCCAACTGTGTTACGTGAGTGCTGATGTGATCTAGGCAAACAGAGTTGATGTAACGTGGAAAGATGGAAACAATAACCTCTAATTTAAGTTACTTTCTCTACTGGCTAGATTTTGCAGATTTCTTGTGCTATTTCTCTGCATTTATAATCTCTTACTCAGTTGCTAGAAATGCACTGCTGGCTAATGATATATATTATAACAGTCTACCTTCTGTTACATAATGTGTATTTGCTTTTAAGTACGAACAGGGATATAGATGGACAAGATGCCCTCAAATCTTGGGAAATCCCTTGTTCTATTTTGTGACTGTTTCTGAAACCTCATTATATTACCAATGTAGTAAAGAAATGGGAATCTTTCAGCTGCTTTTTTTAAGTGACCTTTTTTGCTTCTTCTCAAAAACATCTGTCAATTCCCAGCAGTGTCAAGTGTAGTCTCTGACCTTCCTCTTATTTAAAGACTGTAAACTGTCTCTGCTGAAAGCTGGAAATGTCTTCAGATTTCTTTTGAGAAAATTATTAGGGGTTCTACACTTTTATGTCAAAAAGGACTGTGTAGTTGACCATTACTGTCACAGTTGTTCTGTGACATGAAGCTTTTACAGCTTGCACTGTGGCCAAACTTCAGCAGTTCTTCTCTGCAGACCACACACCAAAAGCAATTGTACTTCAGCGAGAATATATACATAGAATATACACATATCTGTGCAAGCGTGCATGATATACTATTAACTAAGGACATCAAAAGTCTGGTCAGAAATTACATCCAAAATCCTGTACACTTTGCACATAGCTTTACAAGGGATACACGATCTCTTGCCAAACTATGCAACACTGCAAAATGGACAGTTTTGTTTCTGGTATAAACCGTAAAAAGTAAAAGTCCTCAGCCAGTCACTCATAAAAGTCACTGCACAAAATCTGCTCCAAATATTTTAATGTCCGTAGTTCCTTAAGATTAGGAGGATAAAACTGAGAACAGCCAAAGACAGTGGATTAGGTCCCATAACATACAAACAAAAAGGGATAAGTTTACGTTAGGGATTGAGAATGAGTTTTTTTGCAATGCTAACTCTACTTTGATACCTTCTTTCAGGTGGTCTCTTGCCCTTGTGCATCAGACCCAGGCCTCAAATATCAGCAGAGGGTGACCTTTGAATCTGTAACAAGCACGTTGATTTCTAATGAAAAATGTCCCACATTTGGGCCACTGACAAGTAGCTCAGCACTAGCTTCTTAAAATAGAAGACCAAAATTTTCTGAAGGTCTCTTGCGGCTGAGCATGCTCAGCCCTTTCTGACTCATAAGGCCAAAGGACCGGGAGCTGGTTCCCCATGCTTGATTTCAATGCTGAGGAGTCAAGAATCAGACCAGATGGTGGGGAGGAAAAAGATACAGGAGTGAGATGAAGAGACTTTAAGGCTATGGTTGGTGGGAAGAATAGAAGACATGCCTGTTTTTTTGCATTTTTTTTAACCCTAGTGTCTCTGAAATGTGTTAGTGCATCCTGAGAGAGCCTGGGTGTTTTCCACCGGTCTGTGAAAAGTATGGTGTGGAGTTTACGTCATTAAGTACGCTTAGAGTGCAGTACAACATGTTTTAAAGGTTTTTGGGGAACAGTCACCACAAACTAAGTGATCATCCTGAACTGGTTGGTTGCATCTGGTCTCAGGCAGGGGCAATATACTTTAATAACATTTAAAAAACAAATCATCTGGATATCAGAACAAGAATTTTCTGATTCCTTCAGTAATTTCTGTCAAATCTACAGATTCCTGTCGATCTTGGATGTGATGAACAAATGCTCTTTTATCTGCATTTTGCTTTCAGTCTGACCTGTGTTCAGTGCTGGTTTAAGGTGACTTGGGGTTTAAGGTTTATCTAGCAGTGAGGCTTTCCTCATGCATCTATTTAGGGAACTGATGAGCTGGGACAGAGCCTTATCACAACAACTACCTGCTTTCTCTAGCACATTCTCCAGCCTACCTAAAGGCTGAGCAATGCTCCCTTGTTAGCCTTGCGGCTAGCTGGTGGCCTGGGATATCCCAGGAACTCCCCAGCATGCTGGACGGTGCTGGTGTGCATGCTTGAACAGCAAGGATTGCAGAGCCCTTCCCACTGCCACTGGCCCACATGCAAATGGGCCAGGCCAACAATTTCTGAACTTCTAAGCTCTTGACTTAGCAACCTCAATATCCTTTTAGATCTGTGTGTCACATTCTGTCATCTTTCTTTGCTTTGATAAGAATAGTTAGTTATAAATTACACCTTCTTTTTGCTCTCATTGCTTTTCCTTCTTGTTCTCCCTCATCACGTAGTTTTGTAGCCTTATTCTTTTATTTTTTGGTAAAACGGGAAGTTTGGTCTGTCTCAAAAAAGCTCCACTGAGACACAGTCTTCACTGAGGAACTTAGGCACCTAGGCCTTCACTGAAATGATTTAGATGTTTGGTAACTAAATAGTAATTTGATGTTTATTTAAATATCTCTGTGGACTTGACACTTGAATGCCAAAGTGAAGCATAACAGTTGGAATACATTTTCACTATCTCTGCTCCCTACCTAGATCCTCTTAGTGCCCCAGAATTATATAAAACATAAAAGATTAATTCTGGGGCAACTACCACAAGTCACCATTCTCTTCATTGCAGAATGGGACTATGGCAGAAGATGGATAAAGCTGCTGTGGTAATGCTCCAGTAACAATATACTGACCAATTAATCAATTAAATACCATGGGTTCAGTTAGCTATCTGCTTTTTTGTGTTGTATCAGAGAATTGAAACAATACAATACCTTTCCAAAACTGGCTGAGGCAGAAGAGCAAGACCTTCTAGTTGACCAAGAGAAGACATCAACCAGGAACATCCTGTTTGTGAGGCTCCATGGCTTTGGGAGTTATGTGTGAAGGGCAGAAGTGTCACGGTAGGACAGTGTCTGTTCCGATGCCTGTGGCAGCATTCCTGGCAAACCCAGGCATTCCTTTTTGGAATTCCTGCCTGTTAATGCAGGCTGAATCAGCATAAAATACCCAAGATCTGATCTGCAACTCATTCCTGGAGGGATAAACAGAACACTCGTTGAGCTATTGATTGGCTTGCCAAAGTTGAGAAAGGGTAGCTGGAAGAAGATGTGGCAGGATCTGCATACCATATGGAAGTCCAGAGATCGGTGAGGATACGCTCTTATGAGCACTTATGGCATGTATGCATGGCAGATCTGCCAGTTGAAAGGTTTTGAGGCAGTCCAAGGTGTGGTTGTAGTTGGATCTGACTCCCTTTGGCCCAGTAAAAACATATGACAATGATGATTTGGTGCTGGCATGAGTTAGGGATGTGTTGTATCATAGATTTCCTGGTGTACAGTCTGTTCCCTTGTGGGGATTTTGGGGCAGTTTTCTTGGCGGTTTAGCTTTCTGTTTCTCAGATCAGTTACTGTCTCAATAAGTAGCTTTTCTAAGCAATGTCCGAGCTAGTCATTGTTTGCATCTTGTCATTGTGAAAGTAATGTTCCCCTTTAGCCTTCTACCAAGAACTACCAAGGAATGCTGCAGCAGCCTTTGCAGCATGGAACTTGGCTCGGCTAAGCTTCTGCCAGCCTCTGCACAGGGCAACATATTTTGCTGGCCCTTGTTAGGCTGTATGCAATACAGAGAGATTGCAGAGCTACAGTGCTGGATTAAATCACAGATGGAGTCTTGCTGATGCTCAGACACAAGGTACGTCTTGCCGCCTGCTGTTGGTTCACCAGATCATGGATCCTGTTGTGTTAGGGTGCGTGCTGGAGGGTATGAGCTTACAGAGCAGAGATAAGTACAGGTCTTGGAGAGGTGAAGAGGTGACTGCTCCAGGAGTCTGATTATCACTGCACTACATCTCACGCAGCCTTCAACATTCTGTTGTCCCTTGCTGCTCCCATTCAATGCTTGTGTGCAAGACCTCAGGGCACTTGTCATGTGTTTCTGATTCATGGCAGCCACAGAATCATTCAGTCCACATCATGGTCTGAGAGAGTGGTTGCCAGTCAATTCTCTGTGCCTGGGCTCTGTGGCTATAGATTAACCACTAGTGGTCATCCTGCTTTTGCTAAAGTGAGAAATAAAACCTGTAATTTTCTCCCCATTGGCTCTTCATTCTACTGACTTGCTCAAAGTGCTGCAGTTCTCTGCTCGGGCCATCTTCTGAGGTGGTTGGCACTTACTGAATGGTCCTGAGCAGTGCTGATTCTGTGCAAAGTATGTCTGGGGGAAAGTGAATGCTGCTTTTCTGGAACATGCACAGTTTCATTGTAGCTTTAGTGGTACCGTGATCCTTGGCCTGGATGTCTTGTGTGAGCAGGATGGACAGATAACATGGGATCCAAGGAGCAGGGGAGTCACATGCAATGGAGGAAGAAGGTTTCACAAGTATCTTTTGGCAGGCTAGCTTAATACAGCACCCATCCATGTCAGGACTTGTTCAGTACAAGAGAAGATGGGTCGTGCCCATGTGGACACGGAAAAGTGTCCCCAGAGGGTTAATGAAGCCTGCTGTCTTGGTATATACTGCACCCTTGTCATAAACTACTGCTCAGTAAGCAATTGCTGGGGCTGTGCCTGTGTTGTGACTATATCTCTTCCCAGAAAAGGTCATCCAGCTGGCAGTGGAAGCCAGTAGCATGCAACTGTATGTATGCATGGCAGGGAGGAAGGATGCTGGGAAGTCATGGTGAGAGGTATGGCCCTGGGACTTGCTCCAGAGGTGGAGCAGAAATGAAATCTGGGACCAGAGAGTGTTGTGAGGTCAGGCTGGGAGTTGTCATGGAGGATGTGGCACTGCTCCAGAGGCTGAGCAGGCAAAGAGACTCAGGCCAGAGCTGGCTGGGAGAGGGGAGCAGCAGCCCTCTCTGTCTGAGCCATTCCCAGCTATGAGGCTAGAAAGTAATGAGAAACGTAAGTAGGTGGGAAGGATGAGCTTTTTACTAGCCAGGTAGCAGCTTATATTGCCCTTAGGTTATCTCCTGCGGCTACTGGGGAACTGAGGTTATTCTGATTCCCAAAAGCCCTGTCTTTATCTATGAGGGATGTTTTCTCCTCCCTCCTAGTTCTCCCTCATAAATCCTTTCCCCTCCTCCTGGGTAGGCAAACTATCCCTGAAATCCCTAAGATTCTCCCACGAAGAGAGAGAATGGGGCCTCTTCAGGACCCGTGGTCCCACTGAGGATGTGGTTAAGCTCCCAGGAGTGCAGGCAAGATGCCTTCCCCTGTGTGCAGCTCTCCTTGGCGTCCCATGCTGTCCTGCACCCCAACCCCACGCTCTGCTCTCTGCCACCCCCCTTTGGCACTCATGCTGAGCCACCCGTGTGACACTGCGTCTCGCTGAGGCCCCTAGCCACCCAGAGGTGTCCTCTCATAGTGCTAACTGGTCTGTCGGCTCCGCTGTGTTCCCGTGTGGAGCTCGTGGTGTGGGATGAGATCCAGCAGAAGGATGAGCCTCTGCAGTGCAGAGGGAGAGGTTCTGGCTTGGTGCTAGTGTTATGCTGTCACATGGCATGCTGGACGCAAAACCAAGGGCTGGAGAGGGACTGAGGCAAGTGACTCATTAAATCACAGTCAAAGAAGAAATGTGAGGTCAAGACTAGAGTAAATGACTAGAAATTGGGTGAAAGGCACAGGCATAAACCTGCATTTCAAGAAGAGCAGAAGGCACCAGAAGGAAAGAATAGGTTGGTGGAAATACATGCAGGGGAGCCCCATGTCACACGAGCAGCACCTGCTCCCTTAAATCCTGGGGGCACAGCTGCAAACCGGCAAAACTTTTTGGAGATGTTGGGATGTTTCTAGAAAGGATCAATGGTTTATTTCGTCTGCCTGTGGAATGCTTGATCTGGCAATGGAAGGCCACAGCTGGCTTTTGCATATAGTTGAGCGGGAGCTGGAGGCTGTGGTTTTACAGCAGGAAGCCCTGAATGTCGTATCAGCAGAGACGTTCTCGCTCTAGCTTCAGACCCCCAGCACCTGTGGTGTGTTGCTGCTCTTTCAGGAGCACTGGTCCAAGTGTTTGCCCAGCTATCCTGTGAGAGCCACCTCAGGAAGCTGATCTGCCCTGGAAAAACAACTCTGGGGAAAAAAAGAAAAATGGTCATCTTTAGTTTATTTTTTCTTAATGTCAAAGCTATTCCTTGATATGGTCTGGCATGGTGATGGGGACCCGTGTGCCAGGAGTAAGCAGCTGACAGGCCTTAGTCGGGCTACTTTAAAGCATTGTTGCTACCAAAACCTTATGTTACAAAACCATAACATATATTTTCCTACAGATGCTGGAACGACCATGACGCAGTGGTGGATAACCACACTGCTTCTTTGTTTTTTACTAAATCATTATAATAACCTTTCTCCTTCACACAAACTTCCTTAAAGGCACAAAAGAGCTGCTTATATGTTTGATTATTTAGTGAATGGCTGAGCAGAAGAAGTAGAGGAAGACAGGAGCCCGACAAATGGAAAGAAGTTTTCTACACAGTGCAATCCAAGATTTCTCATACAACGTGTGACTTTTCCTAATGCTGTCTTGTTTAAGAGAACTCTTGAACAATCTTCTGCTTGCATAAGAAACTTGTACTGCCCTGAAAATGTATGATTTTAATTATAGTCAGGTCCTGAGAAAACTTTGTGTTTACAGAAGCTGCTTCATAAGTAAACACTTCTACAAGTAGTTTTACTTTTTACTAATTACTTTTGCTGTATTTCAGTAATCTTTGCCTAAACAGAATTATGTTCATGACTAATACAGTTTGCTATCTGCTTCCTCCCTTTTCCCAACAGCTTCCTGCCCAGCCGTTGGCCACTTTCAAACAAATCTGATGGTGGCATAAAAATCTAAAAGACAGCAAGTTTCTCCAGGTGTGAAAACACTGTGCAGTTAATAACTGATTCTGATTTCCTGTACTGATGTCATGCCCGCTTTCCCCAGATAAATAACCAAAGGATTGAATGCTCCTGCGGGCATGTTTGTCAACGTGTTGCACAACCTGCAGAGTTAATGGCATGTCGATCTTGCGGAGTCATGGCTTGTGCCTGGATTCCCCAATGTCTAAGTGTCATCCACACTGTAGCCCTTTCTTCATTATGAAATCTCCCTTCTCCTTGTCTCTTTTTCTGCAACCGGAGAATGTCTGTTCTTTGTCTGGTGTCCTATTGTCAGATTTGCTTGAACCTGGACAGACAGTGTAAAGTCATTGGGAAAAAAGGGCAATGGCACGAAAGACAGACAAATTGCTACACATCAGCAGAGTGATCACATAAACCTTTGTGTTGAATGTGACAGTTTTACTGCCCTGTGATGGGAAGAAAGGGAGGCAGAATGGAGCGGAGGAAGTGATGCAGGGGAATTCTCTAGTCTGTGTAAAGCCTGCTATGGATGGCTTTCTCCACTGAAGCAGACAGCGGCATTTGTGAGCTGCCCAGCTGTGGCAATAGCAAAGTGGTCTTTGTCATAAACCTCTTGGTTCCAGCTATGAGCTGCAGGAGCAGCTGCCCTGGCCGTGCAAGTGGCACAGGTTATTCTGCCTTTCTGCTTCTGGGGAGGCTTCCAAGTACTGCAGAACACCCATCTGCAGGAAAGCAGGAACCCTTAAATCTTTGTTGCTATAAAGAGGAGGGAATGTTGGTGTTGGAACAGTCTGCTGACTTTTCCCTCTATCTCTTTCAGGAATCAAGAAGCTAAAGGTCACTCCATGGAATTTCTCTGTCCCCAGAAGCCGTTGCCTTGGGAATGCAGCCACAGGATTGATCCCTTCGTGAGCAGCCTAAGCATGGTCATTCTGAATGTCTGTTCTCTCTTATCTCTTGATGTTTTCCTTTGAGATTAAAAAGCCTGTTGCTGGTATTTGGCTGGATTTAATTTGGGTATAGTGGAAGAAGCCAGACTTCATCCTTTCATATAACTCTGGCTTAGCCTTGGGGATAACTCTGAATCCAGAGGGACTCTGCTGGCTTCTCTTCACAACTGGTTCCAATCCTATGTGTTGTTTATTGTGCATGTGTGAGATTAGTAAAAATGAAACACTGATAAAAAGTCTTCTAATGACAGTAACTGAAAAGGCAATGTGATATGTATAAATTATTTCCTATTCCACAAATTTTTTGAGTAATTTTTCTTAATATCTGTTTGCTTCTCTGCCATATGATCCTTGTCTTATAAATGTGAATTTATATGCACAGGAGATCCATGGAGATCTCCATGGACCAGGAACAGCACACAGAGCACCTGTCAAGACCACAGGCACATTCCCTTCAGAAAGGCTGAACAGAAATTGAGAAGTTTCATCATTTGGTGTCAGAACAATAGCTAATGCTTAATGAATTTCCTGTTGGCAATGCCTTCACTAAGGGCAAATCGTGCCTGACAAATTTGGTGGTCTTCTGTGATGGCGTTACAGCGTTGGTGGATAAGGGAAGAGCAACTGGCATCATCTATCTGGACCATTCAACACTGTCCCACACAACATCCTTGTCTCTAAATTTGAGAAACATGGATTTGACCAATGGACCACTCAGTGGATAAGGAACTGGCTGGATGGTCGCACTTAAAGAGCTGTGGTCAAAGGCTCTGTGTCCAAGTGGCGAGCAGTGACAAGTGGTATTCCTCAGGAGTCAGTACTGGGACCGGTGCTGTTTAACATCTTTGTTGGTGANGTGATGGCGTTACAGCGTTGGTGGATAAGGGAAGAGCAACTGGCATCATCTATCTGGACCATTCAACACTGTCCCACACAACATCCTTGTCTCTAAATTTGAGAAACATGGATTTGACCAATGGACCACTCAGTGGATAAGGAACTGGCTGGATGGTCGCACTTAAAGAGCTGTGGTCAAAGGCTCTGTGTCCAAGTGGCGAGCAGTGACAAGTGGTATTCCTCAGGAGTCAGTACTGGGACCGGTGCTGTTTAACATCTTTGTTGGTGACATGGATGTTGGGATTCAGTGAACGCTCAGAAAGTTTGCTGACGACACCAAGCTGTGTAGAGCCATTGACACGCTGTAAGGAAGAGATGCCATCCAGAGGGACCTGGACAGGCTTGAGAGGTGGGCCTGTGCAAACTTCATGATGTTCAACAAGGCTAAGTGCAAGGTCCTGCATGTGGGTCATGGTAATCCCAAGCACGAATACAGGCTGGGCAGAGAATGGATTGAGGAGAAGGACTTGGGGGCGTTGGTTGATGAGAAGCTCAACACGAGCCGGCAATGCATACTTGCAGCCCAGGAAGCCAACTGTACTCTCAGCTGCGTCAAAAGAAGCGTGGCCAGCAGGTCAAGGGATGTGATTCTGCCCCTCTACTCCACTCTGGTGAGACCCCACCTGGAGTACTGCATACAGCTCTGGAGCCCTCAGCACAGGAAAGACATGGACCTGTTGCAGTGGCTCCAGAGAAGTGCCACAAAGATGACCAGAGGGCTGGAACACCTCTCCTATGAAGACAGACCGAGGGAGTTTGGGTTGTTCAGCCTGGAGAAGAGAAGGCTCCGGGGACACCTTATAGCAGCCTTCCAGTACCCAAAGGGGGCCTACAGGAAAGATGGGGAGGGAGTCTTTATCAGGGGGTGCAGTGATAGGATGAGGGGAAGTGGTTTTAAACTGAAAGAGCATAGATTTAGATTAGATATTAGTAAGAAATTCTTTACTCTGAGGGTGGTGAGACACTGGAACAGGTTGCCCAGAGAAGTTGTGAATGCCCCATCCGTGGAGATGTTTGAGGCCAGGTTGGATCAGGCTTTGAGCAACCTGGTCTAGTGGAAGGTGTCCCTGCCGATGGCAGGGGGATTGGAACTAGATGATCTTTAAGGTCCCTTCCAACACAAACCATTCCATGATTCTCTGAAATAGGCAGCTCTATCACCCTTACATAACACTATTGATGTTATTGCCAGCTAAGTTAGACAGAATTAAGGGCATCTTTGAAGAAAAATACTTGTAACTCTTTCTATAATTTGAATGGTATGTGCAGACCAACTTGCCGAGACAACATTTTCGGGGGAATTTTGGGGGGAAAGTATGCAAGGTTAAAAACTAAGGAACCTGCCAACTACAGGCACCCCGTTACCTGTGCTAGCATTTGCAGACTCTTAAAGGATCCTGGCTGTACAATAGCTTCAGGAAGGTCTAAAGGTAAAGTTTTGGGCTGTGCCTCTCTGGTATGCGGTACAAAGCTTCAGGCTCAGTGAGCTGTGGGCTGTGTAAGCCTTATTCATGTTCTGGGAGCTGGAGGAGACCTGGGTGTAATTCAGCAGAAGTGGTTGTTTATATAAGTGGTGATTTATGGTTCAGAATAAAACCTGGGCATTTCATTGTATTATCTGTTGTGTAAATGGACTTCTCTACCCTATGGCTATGCGCCAAGGAGCCAGCGCTGAGGGAATCCTCACCAATGCAAAACCGGGATTTTTTTTTTTTACTTTTGGCAAGGTAGGGCAGGTAGAAATTTCTCTTCCACAGGCTTTTTAATGTTTTGTGAAAATTAGTAAAATTTAAGGCATTCTATTAAAACAATGATTCTTCACTAAAAAGATTTTATTTTTGCTTATAGATAAGGATAGATTTGATCTATTTCTGCTTCCGGGGAACATACTGGAATTATTCCCATTGCATTCAGTGTATACAAGATCAGACTTGCCTGGCTGTTTGTTCCAGAGTGTAGAATACTTTTGTTTCTGATGAGATTTCCTGGTCAGGTGATATTATCTGAGATAGAAAAACTATCTTCCCGTCACATTTCCATTTGACTCTATTAATTTGCTATGGCAAAGTTCCTAAGTAGCCCCTGCTGCTTCCTGACTTTTGACTGAATGTTTTAATGGTTTCCCTATTAACAGTAAGCAGATGCAGAATTTCAGATGGTACTAACTTTGCAACAAGGATTACATTTGGGTTTTTTGTTGTTTGTCTGGTTTATTTTTCCCCCCTCAGGGACTGTTCTTACTCTATACGAGTTTCATACGAGAGAAAAAATAGCACAGAAGATGAATTGCTACATTAATCAACAAAGAAAAATCGTGATGTTAATGCCCCATCAAAAATTGTTTTTAAGAGAGTCTCTGAGATAGGAAAACATGTCTACAACATGAAGGCCCAGGCCCCTGTGACTGCTTGTTGCAGCTTTTGTAGGGATCACTGGGTTTGGTCTGTTCATCGTGGTGTTAAGAACTAGGATGTTCTCAGTAGTGGCTGGTCAGAAAATTTACATTTAGAATCTGCTGATTCAGATAAGTGCCAGCCCATAGGTTTAAGCAATATGGGCAGCAAGTTGTCTCATGCGTCAGTGCAGATGCATTGAATTCAGCAGAGCTTCTCCCATTTAATCAGCTGGCAATCTAGATTCTTCTGAATTTTGAAAACTTTGAATTACTTTTGGGCTTACTTCTGCTTTTGATTGCTGGGAAAGTTTTAGTGATTTCACTGGGAGCCCAAACTACAAAGGAGAGTAAAATTTGCATATAAGTAATTACTTTTATAATTGCTGACTTTGATTTTTATTTTTTTTCCAGCGAGGTCTACATAATTTTGTTCTTCCACATTCTAGATGTACAGAGGTAGGTCTACTGCTCTGCTAGCAGCCACAGACCCTGTGGGTCAGTGAGGGGCAAAGCTGTGCTTTGAGGCACGCAGTGGCTCTCTGTGATGCCTGGGGAGGTGCTGGTACCCCAGTTTCCGGGGAGAGGACAACTCCAACATGACAGGCAAGGAAGGCTAGAGGGACTTAGTGGAAATGGTGTCTGTGGTGCAGGGCTTTGCTGGTAGCTCCTTGCAAAGTCACTGAACCAGAGCTGCAGTGCCAGGCCAGTGCCCGGCGCCTTCGTGGTGAGGAGCCTTGTGTAGGGCTTGCCATCCCAGGGGCTCCAGCAGCATCTCTGGGTGCATGGCATCCAGGGGCTCCGGCAGCATCTCTGTGTGCGCAACATCCAGGAGCAGGGAGCTGGCACACCCTGCAAGAGGATGAAAGAAGAAGTCTTGCTTAGCATGTCGTGGGAGGAAATAAAGCAACAGTTCCCTGATTTGACCTTATGCAAGGTCATTAAAAAAAAACCAACAAACCAACCAATCCAAACCAAACAATAACTTCCTGTAAGATTAAAATGACACTCTGCTGCAGTGTGTTAATGCTTGTATGTGCACCTGGCTTTAAGAGAGCTCAGACTGGGGAGGAAAGTGGTGCAGCCTGTGCATGGTTTTACAGTGGTCAGAAAAAGATCTGCACACCACTGCAATAAAACTCCTTAGGATGAGAATTTAGAGTGGAGAAAACAGACAAACAGAGCAAGGAAATGACAAGCAAGCAGCCAGACAAAACCAAACCACTTCCATGTAAACACTCCCGGAAACTGCGGCCAGTATGTCATGCCAAGTTTGGAGGAAGAGGCAGCACACGAGACCTTCACACACTGGTTCCATGTCTTACTTCTCTTTCCTTTTCAGCCACATCAAGTGGAATATCTGGGGGCAGAAGAGCCTTTACCACCAGCGCTGAGGAACAGGGAGACGATTATAAAAGCCTGTTCTGGAGGGGAAGTGAGAAGTGGTGGAGTGGGAAGATGGAGGGACTTAGCTAGCCCTGGTTAGAGTGACCAGATGTTTGTTTAAAACAGAGGGGGAACATCCTTCTTACATCTTTTTAAGGAAGAGGAAGATGTGCTGCTGGGTCAGATGAGCAGGAGGAGGAGCTTGGGTTGAGATGCAAATCTTCCCCTGTCATGAAATAATGATGGAAGCAGAAACATGATACTATCAGTCCTCTTCTTTTGCTGTTTACTCAGTTCGTGTTCTCCCCATCTCTCTTTCCAGAATGCTTGCTCTGTCCCTGTTTCATCTGATGCCATCAACTTCAGCTGCTCCCCAGACATATCCCGTCTTTTATTTCATCTCACTGGTGTTAGCCTGGTTGCTCCCACTTAGTGCAGACCTCTTAAGACTGCTTTACCAAGAAGGCAGGGAAAAAGACAGTTATGACACTGTGGAAACAGTCTATTGTTTCTTTTCCAGCAGACCCTCTCTGGATGACAGTGCTGGGGACAAGCTCTTTTTGTGGAGTGTTTTTTAGGAGATGCATTAGTGGTGTATGTAATGGCAGATTTGCCAGGCACAGAGACTCACTGCCTTTCCCTGGAGGCAGAGAGCAGAGAGGCACACTAGGCTGTCGCAGTATGCTCCATGAAGGTGCTTGAAATGTGGGCTATTTCTCTTGGGTAAGAGTGCATGCTGTGTGAAGAACCAAGCACTGGAAGCAATGTGTCCTGAAAGGCAGGACTTGGTAGAAGTATATTTTCTACCAAGCTCACAGCTTTTCTGTCCCAGTTACTGTCCAAGAAAATACCTGTGACAGAGAAGAGAAAAAGAACCTCAGGGGAAAGGCTGATAAAATTCCTCTTCTTCCAGGGACAGTCTTGCAGGATCAGTGGAAAGTAGCTGTGCAGAACAGGATCCTTGGCAAGGATGTACTGCTGCCGGGTGAGAAGCACATGCCCTCAAGACCAGGCAGAGCATCCAACATTCTTCTTCCTGCTTGCCCCAGGTATATCTGAGAAGGTTGTGTGAACAAAGCTAGGAATTGTCTCCTTGTCTGTCATCCTGAACTGCACATGGTGGTTTCCAAGATAGAAAAAGATGGGCACATATTGGATAGGAGGGGCTGAGGAGCTCAAGGTGGCCAGGTTCAAGCTATTTCTGTTGCCAGAACAACTCTTTGGCTCAGTTCCTGTGTGCTCTCAGGTTACTCCTGAGGAAGAAGGTGGCTGACAGTAGCTTGCACCAATTATTCTGGCAGTGGCAGCCTGTTCCTTGCTGGTGTCCTCCCCTAGCATGCACATGCTTCACTGGATGGCTGCACCATGCCTGAACAGTAGCTCCAGTGCTTTCAAGGAGCACCATGTTTACTGTGTCTGCATTGCACACCCAGTGTGTGTGTGCGTGTGCAACAAATCTGCTTTTCTACAACAGCAGTAGACACGCTGTTCTTGCAGAAATAGGCTGTGCTGTTCCAAGTGGAGCCGATGCAGTCGTGTGACAAAGGAGAGCGGTGTACATGGCTTCCCGGAGGGGACTAAGGGCTGGGCACAGCCGTGCTACGCAGTGATGTACAGGGCCATTGGTCCTGCTCCCCCAGGAGAGGAATGGCAAGGAAACTGAGGACCAGGCAGCTGCACCTTAGGGAAAAGGCACAAGGCTAGCATAGGACTTTGTGTTGTTTTAAGGTGCAACTGAATTGATGACCCCTAAGTAACATCCACCAAAAAACTTAGAAGTTGTAGTATATTTCTATCCTCAACACTAGGGATGCTAGAAGCCACGACGAAATTTAAGTATATCCCAAGAAAAGAGATAGCCTGAAGTTTAAGAATAGGTAGGTGAAGGACAGGGAGAAAGACATATGGCCATATATGCAGTTTGGCTATTATTTTTGACACCATTTAACAGTGAAGGAGGAAAACCAAATTTTTGCAGCTGTAGCCTATGTGGAGCCACTGTCGTGTTGTTTATTGTGCAAAAGTTTTATCTTCTACTTGAAGTGGTATGGCTGCAGCTGTTTAAACAGACTAGCTTTCTGAAAGACGTTATGCTGTTTCATTTTTAAAAAAAAACCTTTAAAAATGGGAAAACTGAATATTGACATTTATCCAATTAATAAAAGCAAAACCCAAATATACCTTTCTATTTAAATTTGGGTCCTGGAATTATATTGGCTCAACATCTTATTAAGTATCAGACTTGTTTGTATTATATTTCCTTTTCCTTTCTCCTTGTACATTAGGTAATGGAAGTTCTCTTCCTGTGATTTACCATAATGCGACACACTGTAGCCCTTGGTTTGGGCTTTTTCCTACACATCTCAAAACCAGAGTTGCCTTCAGTTCTCTATTTTTATTCTTTCCACACATGGATGGAACTGAAAGTTTCTGCAGCCATTGCATAATGCTGCGGGCAGCCATTAGATGCTACCAGCTGTCTGGAAGATCTTTGAGTCCTGGGGTAAGAAGACATCATCCTGTTACAATTCCACTCTAACTTACATGAGTAGAAATTAAAAGTGATTATATTGAAATAAATGAGTTATGCCAGCCATCTAAATGTGAGGAAAATTCAATATATTAATTTCCAAGGGACTCTTCCCTTTAATAAGCTTAGGCTTGATTTAGTACCTGTTGTAAACAAGGAAGCACTTTTTTGTACTACAGCTAGGTATCCAAAATTATCTGCATTTAGCTGCATTACCTAAAGCAATGGCGTGCGAAATACCTTATACTGACATTGGTCAGGCCAAGGCAGAAAACTGACCATCAAACATACAGGCAGCCATAAGACCTGCTATGTTTTGTGCTGTAGTAGCATCTTTCTTCCTTTCATTTACAGATATATATATATATGTTTTAATACTCTACCTACTTACCCATGTTTTTCTTCTCATACAGCCTCCATATTCCTACGGATCACATGCCAGCACATGGAGCTTCCATCAATATCTGCAATTTTCTGCCACATCTTGAAGCTGACAGGCTCTGGTCCTGGACCTGCTTCACTATCCAGATGATCCACTTGTCTCTGACTCCTCATGGCAGGGTAACCACCCCTCTTCACCCTCTAGGCACTCCACGCAGCGCCTCCCTAGGACATATGAAAGTGTAATGAGATTAGTGCGTGTAGGGCTGCTGTGATTAGGATGCTGAAAAGTCCACCTTATTGCACAGTAAGCCTGATGGTATCTGCAGTTACAGCAGTGCCCTGGGTACTTGTCCAGTGCACTGATGAACAGGGCTTTGAAATCCTGAAATCTGTCACTTTGTTAAAAGAAGCAAAACTCCAGGATCTCTCCCTCTACTCTGCACTGGTGAGGCCACAACTGGAATACTGTGTCCAGTTCCAGGCTCCCCAGTTCAAGAAAGACAGGGAACTACTGGAGAGAGTCCAGTGTAGGGCAACAAAGATGATTGAGGGAGTGGAGCATCTCCCTTATGAGGAAAGGCTGAGAGAACTGGGACTCTTTAGCCTGGAGAAGAGAAGGCTGAGGGGAGACCTTAATATTGCTTATAAGTATCTAAAGGGTGGATGGAGCCAGACTCTTTTCAGTGGTTCCCAGTGACAGGACGAGGGGCAACGGGCACAAGTTGGAACATTGGACGTTCCATTCAAACACAATAAAAAACTTCTTTACGGTGAGGGTGACAGAGCACTGGCGCAGGCTGCCCAGAGAGGTTGTGGAGTCCCCTTCTCTGGAGATTTTCAAGACCCGCCTGGATGCAGTCCTGAGTAATGTGCTCTAGGCAATCCTGCTTCAGCAGGGGAGTTGGACTAGATGATCTCTAGAGGTCCCTTCCAACCCTGAAAATTCTGTGATTCCATGATCTCAAGGCAATGCTTGTACTTGCCTCGGGGAAGGTCGTAGCGTAGGTAGACAGGAGACATCCCCAGATGAGATTGAACGGCTGTTGTCTGGCTCTGATGTTAAGGCAAAGTTGAGAAATGTCCATCAGTGAATTCAGGGTGCTGGACTGGGGTGAGGCTGTAGTGTGGCGCCTGCAAAAACTCCTCCTGGTTTTGTTTAGTCAGCACTTTCAATCTGCAAGCAATAGCAGTGCGTGTTCCCATGAAAATACAGGCCTTTTTGGGGAATCTGCTGGGACTCCCCTCTCCTGTATCAGTCTCCTTCTGAGCCTGGTTTCTGGCCAGGTCCTTTCCTGCTTTATCCTAGATTCCTGCTTGCATCCCGTATGTAATCAGCTGTGATTTCTAGCTGGGTCCCTGCCATGTATTTACAGTTCTTCCTAATTATAAACACTGTCTCCCTACAGTCTATCCTATATCTGCTCTATGATAATGCAATCTTGAACACCCAGAGAGAACCCTGCTGGCTGTCTGCCTGCCTGTCACCAGTGCTGTGAATTCCAGGGGGAGGCAGGAAGGCATTAAGCCGGTGTTGTGGTACCAGTGGAGGTGTTTCCATCTCTGATGCAGCACCATTTTTTGTTGCTTTCATTCTGGAGGTGCCCCTAGTTTTTTGTTATCTGGCATACCTAAAAGCAACAGATGTGCAGGGGGGGGAAAGAAAAATAGATTTCTAGAAGCAGAAAGTTAATTTTGACATGTGTCTCTGATGTTCTGGATATATCTGTACCACCGTGGCCACATAAAGCAATTGCATGTAAAGGACAAAAGATGACGTATCTATATGTCTGCAGTTACAGTGCATTTACAATAGTACTCTGCATATTTTAACATCGCTGTTTAAATGCTGCTACAAATGTAGAGCTTTGGCAGGTTAGTGGGTGTGCGGAGAGGCAGCTGATATGAACCTGTGTCAAACGCCACCATATCTAAAACTCACACCTGTGAGTCTTCAGACTGACTTTTTAGATGTTGGTCATGTTCAGTGATTGACTGTTTTGCTGAATTGGGCTGTGTTTTGGCTTATGATAGACATTGTGCCTGCCGTGCCAGATTCTGGAAGGGTTTTAGCTACGTGACCACTGGCAGCCCCCTAGCACTGTACTCTTCCAAATATTTTTTCTGTTGCTGTGGCATATGCTGTTTGCTTTATTTACATTCAAATGGACTTTCTGTTAAACATTTTCCATATTTCTTTTTCTTTTTCCTCCTAACTTCATCAGAATGCAGCAAGGCTGACTTGTGGTGTAGGAAAAGGTGCCAAAGGAGCCAGTGCCCAGTTTGGATCACAGAGCTTACCTCCAAGCTGATGAGTCATGTATCCAAATGGTAGATTAGATCCCTGTTTAGGTTTGAGCTCCAAAAATTGCTTGGAATCCAAAGTTATACTGGTAACAAACTGGTTCACCAGTGTATCTGACAACTGATGCTGGTCTTCTTCAAGGCAGAGATAGACCACAAAATAATTACATCTGCAGGGTCTTAGTCATGTGATCAATACACCGACAATATTGACAAACCTCTGACATGAAAGGAATACCACCAGTAATGGATGGCATGCAGGACACATGGATATGTGAGATTTAAAGAATGTGAGGCCTGTTTCCCAATAGCCGCCTCCTTCTTTATTTTGTTCATCCAGATTGTCGCACAGTGGCATTCACTCTCATAACCCATTTAGAACATATCTATATACAGAATGATGCCTTGGCGTTACGGATATAAGTATTTATGTTGCTTAGTTTAAGGTGTTTAGTATTATTGATATTCAGTTATCTAATTTAGATTGAAGTTTTATTTTAGCGATAAGGTATTTTATAAAGAGTTTCCTCTGGCACTGAGCAGTGTTCATGCTGGAGTTCCCATCTATACACATCCTGAAACCTGCTTTGAACAACAGTGCCTGAATTTGTGTGTTTAGGTAAGGGTTTTTTACCTAGGAGGTTGATCATTTGTTACCGATCTTCAAGACAAAACTTTAATTTTGAATCTAAACATATTTCTATTTCATTTGTTCTTCTGTCTCATTTATTATTATTATTATTGTCTATAACTACTGTAGCTGTGTTGTTGCCAGCAGAGTAACGCTATCTAGGGGAGCACGGTGTGTTGGCTACCTTGTGGGGATGGCAGCTGAGGTAGGGCATACCAGGAGTTACGCCTCAAAAGAATGGGTCAGCACCTTTTTTGACTGCCTGCAATGTCCCAGCAGCAGAGGAGCTGATTAATTATAATGATTCAGAAAGTCATTACAATGATTCAGAAAGAGCTGCAGTCACAAAGAGCGTAAGAGTTATGTTGAAATTAAATTTTAAAGACTAATTCCAGGAAATAATTGATTTTAGACCAGTCACAATTACATTAATTTTTCTGGTAATGGTCTGGCTGTATCTTGTAACTAACTATTCAGAAAATGGGTAAAGCAGCAAAGCTGTCACAACAAGGACTCTGCTTAGCACAAAATGTTAACATCTTGTTCTTGTAATTTTGAAGTTATAACTCCTAACATTTCCAGTGATTTAATGATCTCATAAAAGTTAATAAATGCGTTTAGGACCTGACACAATAACAGAAAAGGGCATTCATTTAAAGAAATAAGCTGCCTATTTGTTGCCTTGGTACAATAAGGATGAGGCAGGAAAGAGAGAATTCCTCAGCAGACCCTCAGTGTGACAGCAGAATAAGGGAAACAGATGCACAGAGTTCTTTTAGATCATATATCTAAACTAGGTGAATACAGACTTCAACCTGATGAAAGCAATGTTTCCCCTGGAAATGAAATCCAAAGCATCCAAATAGCCAATGATTTTGTAGAGAGCCCAAATCCATGGGGCTCCTCACAGGGTGATATTTAGAGGACATGTGAAAATGAGCCAGAATAGGGCAAGTTCTGGTTGTAACAGCAAACTTGGTCATATGTAAAATACCTTCACGCTTGCAAAAGGTGCCTGCTTATGGGCCATGGAAATTCATTTCAGCCATTATATTTTTGCCAACTCTTTGTGGAACTAAAGCACTAACTGCATAAATTCTACTTCCTTTGATGGGGTGGTAATGAATACAGGAGATTTAGCAGAATTAGATTGAGATTTTTTGAGCATAAGATTTTCAAAAAGAATCCTGGACTAGACATTATATACCCCTAGGCATAGATACTGCTATGTGAGGGAGAGTCAGAAGTCCCTACTTGTTTCACTCTGGATTGCAATGTACACAGAAATGTACACGTCTTAAAACACACTCCTATTTTGGGGACTAATGAGCAAGTTTCAAAGACAGATAACCAAGGGGAAATTCAAGGGTAACTGAACTAGCATGCTTAATCATGCTAATGTGATCATGCAGAAAAGCAGAAAAAAAGTTCTTTTCATTTTTGAGTGCTTGTCATTGTGCAGAAGATGTGCCCTTCAATGAAAGGCTGAACAAACTGGTGCTGTGTCGCCTAAAGGAGCAAAGAGGTGAGGTGGGAAGCATGACAACAACGTACAAATACATAAAAGGCTGTTGTAAAAAGGAAGGGAACAATCTCTTCTCCGTGTCATAGTGGGTATGGCAAGATGTAGAGGACTGAAAATACACCAAGGGTTCATTTTGATATTAAGACAAACTTTTTAGGAGTGGAGATTGTGAAACATCAGTATGAATTACCCAGAGAGTTTTGGAGTCTCCACCTCTGGAGATAGGACAAAAACATTTTAGTTAATCCTGCCTCAGGGCAAAGGACTGCAGTAAATGACCTTCCAAAGTCCTTTCTAGTCTTACAAGTCTCTGAAAGTAAGCAGTAGCTTTTAAAGCAGGACTGTGTGCATCTATTTTAAGGTGGCTGGAATTTCCAGCCCTTTCTTTTTAAATAGAAACTCTCTCTGGAGTCCATTCTTCAACAGGAAAAATTCTTTGGTTTCACCTTAGCTAGAAGACTTAATTTCCTGTTTGATATCCTAAACAGTACTGTATTCTCAAAGAAGAAAGTCCCAGATACCTTATTAGGAGAAAAGAACAAAACCAAAAAAAAAAACCCAAAGGACAATGTAGTGTGACAAAGTAAAAAAGTTTATAGTGTAACACTGCCTTCACAGCAGGTTATTTGCTCTTGCCACCTCCTGCAATCTAACCCAAATTAGTCCCACGGAAGAATTTAGGTACGTAATATCTCAGTAGATGCCAGTATCTACAAGTGAGTTCTGAGTGCTGAGCTGCTGAGCCCCTGTGCCTTAGCTGGGTTCACAAACTGGACAATTCCTTCACTGCCTTTCCTGTGGCATGCGGTCCACTAGGTAACTGCTGTGAATAACCTAATAGTTTAGGCAACCCCTGGAACAGAGACGATCAATTTCAAACTTACACAGCAAAGAAGATTTAATTCCACATAGTGGAACTGCTTCAACAAGAGCGATCAGGAAAGAGATGTCCTCAAACAGCCCAGACTGATGCTGCCGGGAGGTGGGAGGCTGGCATGCACTTCCCTGCTCCAGACCAGAAAAGCGGATTCCAGCCAGGTTCTGCCACATCTCATGTGAATGTTAACATCTACTGCACCAATTAATATGAGATTAGAGTGGAAGAAGGAGGAAGAACATTTGACTTGCATTTCTGTGTTTGATAGTGTGGCAAGACATCAAAGAGACAGGCATCACCCCACTTTAAGTCATACCTTTAGCTCCAAGAATGCCGCTTTAGTATTTTTAGATTTAAAAAGTCTGCTTTGCTTTTTGGCTCTGTCACAGACTCCCCTATAGACTTATCTATACTGTAAGTCCGCCCAGATTTGTTAAGGGTAAGCAGTGAGAATAAGTTCATGACTGATTAGATCCTCAGGTGGAATGCTGCCTAGAAAGGAAAAATTCTTCTTGCTTTCTAGTGATAATAGTTTGCCCCTTTGATCCCGATTGCTAACTTGAATGCAAGTAGCACAGGACTTCACTTGAAGTCATTTTTGAACTACTTAGAGCTTCTATCACTTTGCCGAAATGTTCTGGACCTGGTTGCTGTCCAGACATAATGTATTGATTTAATTTGACCAAGAATATTTTCAGTCACATTTGGAAGAACCATTTCCTCCATTTAAGTAAAAAAAATGAACACATTACTATCTTTCTTTGGAATAGGTCCACAGCTGAGAGAAGAAAGTAGGAAAACAGTATTTCTTTCTGAGAAATGCTTTTGCATGTTCTGTTGGTAGTTGGTTTGGACTTGGATGAGTTAGAGAATGTTGAAAACTGCATTTCCTGGGGGATCTGTGCATTTTTATTGTGATGTGTGTAGGAATGCCTTTGGAGGAGGGAGGAGGAAGCTGGTCTCTGAAAGACTGTTTGACTCCAGCCCTTACACAGAACACAGCTTTTATCTTGTGTCCAGCCCTCAAATTCCAGCTCATGAATTTACTCATCTGTTTTCATTTACAAATAAAAAGAGAGCCTAAAAAGTTGCACTGACAGCAGGTTAACAGTCTTACAGTTGTAAAGGCAAGCAATGATGACAGGAGAAACAACCCCACGAATTTTCTATGCGCCTCCTTGGCTCTCCCCAATGGCATATATTCCCTTGATCACCAGGTAAATGTAACTCTGTCCCACCGTCCATAAGCACTGAGCCCCAAGCTCTTGCAGTGGGGCCACGGCTCAGGAATCCTTGGAAATACCTGATAGTGTAACCGTTCAACAAATCACTTGACCTGGGCTCCCTAAAGGGTGTCTAAGAGTACCTGCCCATGTAAGCTGGTATTATTTACATTGCATTGAGTAACACTGCTTATTACTTTCCTTATAGCATCCTTACGGGGTCCTCTTTGGAAGTTCCTCAGGCAAGCGTGTAGGGAAAGGCCTTTGGGTGCTGTAGGGAGATCTGAACAACGGTGCTACAGTAAGACCCTTTCTCAGGAAAGACATCTCGGTAAAGGAGCTGTGTACCTTGCACAGCTAGTTGCTGATCTGCTGTTGGCTAAAGATACATAAATAGAGCGAACAAAAAGGATAATACATGGAGTGCTTTGCAAGCTCTGATGTCTCATGGTACAGGATTGTATATTTTGAAGCATTCATGATTGTTCCAGTTTTTCTGATGGAAGCAACAGCCACAGGTTTTATAAGATTAAAAAAAATCTTGGCAGCAAGCTTCCTAAGGTGGTTATTCCCAACATTTCTATAGCTAGAACAGAAGTCAAAACTGCATTTATTGTATAGTTATTTAAAATGATAGGCTAACGTACAAGCCTGGAAGAGAAAGAAGACAAAACCATTTACAATAGCATGTTGTAGCAATTAAGGGTATTATTCATAAGCCAGTTCCTCCAGAAAGCCTCTAAGCTGTCACCACCCACCCTTTCTCCTCCCCCATCTTCACCGGTTGCTTTTTTACTTGATTATGGTGATACAGAGACTACCGTTCAGAGGGCCAAACTTCAGGACAGCCATCCTGTCTTTCCTAGACTTTCTCAGCCACTGCTAACAACTACGTTTGATTGGTATCTTGGCAGTTGCATAAGTAACGATCAAGTGACTGTCTAACTCTCAACTGTTTTATTTTATATGTGAATGTTTATTAAGACTTTACTGCAATGCACATTCATGTTGGCACAGGTAATGTTGCACGTACTTCAGTAACAGTGCCAATTCCAGATTTCAGAGTGTTCGGTTCACAGCTCAAATGTTTTGTTATGACACAGGTTTTTCCATGTGGTATTAAACTTAAAACTGGTGATGCCAAGTCATCGGCTGTGCTGCAGCAGAGTTTGGCATTGTAGCGTGGGACTTTCTTGAGCCGCTTAATCCTAGTGCTTGCTGGAGGGAGTCAGGCTGTGCTCATCCCAAAATCTGAGGAGTATTACAAAAGCTGCCACACAACATTTTGTGACATTGTAGGTGTCATTTTAAGTCTTGTGGCACACGTAAAATCGGAGTTGGAACTGTCTCAGCCCGCTGGCAGGCTCAGCTCTGCCAGGGCAAGGCTTTGTGCCCTTGGCATAGCCAGCCCGCTGCTCGCTTCATGTGCGAGCTCACTTATTAAACGTTCTTTCCCCGTGAGAATAATTCATCCCCCAGAGAGCGAGCTGGCCGGAGAGCCTGGGAAGGAGCAGGGGGAGGTGGCGGTGGGGAGGGAGATCTTCCAGGCTGTCCATCCTTTGCCAAACCAGCCCGGGGGGGTGCACGGGGACCGGGAGGAGCGGACACGCGTGGGACTGTGTGGACACAGGCTGCCACCTGCTGAGCAGGGGCAGGGAAAGACAGTCTGCAGCGCTTGGCGCGCGCTTTCTGTGAACGGCGAGGCAAGCTCTAGCTGTCACCTCCCTTCTCCCCCCAAAACAACCACTACCCCTTCCCAGGGTGGGTGTTCAAGCAAGTTTAAAGGAATTTAAATCTGAAGACATTTGGTTGAGAGGTTCAAAAATACTGAATTATTTAGTGGCCACTATCCATTCTTGGATAAATGATATACCAGGCAGTGGCTGGTATAAACTTAGTGTCCCCCTGTCCCCCAAAGTATAGGAATAAGTGTTGTCCTCATGTCCTAGAGACAGATCTTGAACCTGAAGATCCTTTGAGGTCAGCCCAGGTCGCAGGCGTCCTTCCCCATGAACTGCGGTGACCACTGCGGTCCCCACCCAGAGGAGCGGAGGTGCCAGGGCACAACCAGCCCCAGCAGGGATGGGGGCTGCCTCGTCAGAGGGCTGACAGTGCTCCAGAGCAATTTGGGGGTGTTATGAAACATTCCCCACAGGTTCAGCTATCCCAGAGGGATCTTCATATAGCATGTAAGAAGGACCAGGAAAAAGACAAAAAAGAGAATGTAAATCTTCCAATGCTGATAATCTGGAAAATGTATCAATCCCATTAGTGACTGTAGGATAAATATGCAGGAACAGAAACTGGATACTTCTGCCTCATCCTTTCTCGTTCGTATCCCAGTGAGACACATAGAGGTGGAGAGCCAGTCGTATGCACACCACTGCAGGAAGACGTATGGGCAGCAGGGTCAGTGACCTCTACATGTTGCGTGCCCCTGGGGTGCAGGAGGCTGAGTGCTGTGCCTCCAAGGACTGCACCTTTGCCTCCCTCCTGCCATTGCTTTCCATCACTAACTCCTCCCCTGCGTTTGTTCAGGACCCTCTTCTCAGCACCCCTGTGATCACAGACATTTTTTGCTGATGCCCCGTTAGGTTGCCTGCTATGAAAACAGCCCTTTGTCATAGTTGCTGGTTTATTGGGGGAGTGAGAGACGTCTGTTTAAAGCTATGGGAAAGGGCCCTCTAGCACTCTGTCTGCCTTAAAAGTCTTGCTTTCAGTTTGGAAAGGAACTTGACCTAAAACCGCTGAAAAGCTATCCAGAAAACACTGATTGTACATTAAGTTTTGTGATTGTTCCCACATCCCTTTTAATTCTCAACCACAGCTCCATACTAGAGGCTAGATACACATGGTGGGCATTTTTCCTCTTGCTAGCAGTGGGATAGCAGGAACGGGAGCTTCCCTTTCAAGTCCAAAATCAAAGTATTGACAAACAGGAAGAGAGGAATGTGAGTTTTGATGTTGTATCTTCCCTCAAAACAAGAAAACTGTCCAAGGCTTTTCCCAATACAGTTTTATTCTTCTCACAACTTTCTTTGTATTCTTTTCCTTCCCTCTTCTCCATACAGGAAATAAGCCTACGGCTCTCTCACACTTTAATATGCTTGTCATGCTCTCTGAGCAGAAACATTTCAGACTCTGTACTCAGCACTTCATTTCTTAGCCATGCCTTTTCAAGAACTGGCAGCCTGCAGGATAACTTTAAAAATAATTCATTTCATGTTGCAGCAATGCTGTTTACTGGATTGAACCTCTCCGGCTTTCTTCTGGTGTCACACTGCAATAGCGATCTTGTTCCTGTGTCCTCGCAGGTGTCTGGTTTGCTTGCAGGGCAGCGGGAACTACTCTACAGTTTGCAGTGTGGGTGAGCAGATGGGGTGGGTGTGCGCGCGCAAAATAACCTGTGGGGTTTCTGAACAGACCCCCTCGTTCACGTGGTCACTTTCGATTTGCATGGGACTGAAGTGAGCTCATCCTTCTGGCCTTATACTTCTATGTCCCTGTTCTTCTATTGTTGTTATTTTTAAATAACAATTGCTCTGGGTTTACTATTTAAATAACAAATGCAAGTGTTTTGCAAAGTTTTGGCTTCCTGAAGAAGGAGCTTCCCCTTTGAAATCTGCTTTTCAAAATGTGCCAAGTCATTCCCTGGGCAAGTTTCTGTTTCAGTTTCCACTTGCTTTTCTGATGCTGGGTTTCCATAAAACAGGAGAGTTTTGGTTTTCAGAGTCATTTCAGTTGCTTTCATTTTTTCTTTTTTATTTTTCTCCCCTACCTAAAGCTGAGAAAAGAGTTATTTTACACTGCTCGTGACACAGCCTTGTCGTTTGGTAGAAAGAGGCTGGTGACTGCAAGTGTGCAAGGAGCACAGAGTGGAGATACCAGAGCTGTATTTCAGCGAGCAGCGAAGGCGCTGGCAGTCATCTTGCTTATCAGCATGAGATGTGGTGCGGACTTTATTTCTGAGAAGGTGAGAGCGAAAGGTGAAACAGTGCTAATGCAACCTGCCTGGTATGATTTCCCTTGGCAGCCCTGGTTTGCAAATGAGGCCCGAAGCAGGAGGCAGCAGAAAGCTGGGCGTCTTACCGTGGGGCAGCAGAACTACATCGCTTTCCATCCCTGGTCCAGGTACTTTAGGCTTGATCAGGCAGCTTTACGCTGCACTGCAGACTGCAATGTAGACACACACGCACTCCTTTGGAAAACCAACTGCACAATATAATCAATCCTTTTATTTGATGTACAGTGTTCTAGCTAAGAAAAAACATTACGATGTATGCTAACCACTAGAGTTAATGGCAGGTTGGGTTCAGCCTTGCACACATCTCCTGAGGAGAATATGACTCATTGCTCAGGGACTTCTTTTTTAAACCATCCTCGTTGTACTGAGGTTGGGGAATTCCAGTGTGATGAAAAAGAAATTTCTCATTCTATTTCACCGCCACAAATTTATGAGGTTTGGTGCCTCCATTTTAACATCTGCCTAGTTCAGATCAGTTATACTAACCAACCCACTGAAGCCCTGAGAGGTGGACAACCTTCGTTTCTGGTGGCCGGATGCCTCACTCTGACAGACAAAGCCAGAAGCCAAGAAAACTCAAGGTTCAAGTCAAGCACCTGCCAATGTACCTTTAAGCTACATTTATGTCTTCCTGGGTGGGATACGGTACAGCCCTGTCTACCAGGGTTTGTGAGAACATGGAGCTTTCCTTCCTTCCTGTCTTGGCTGTGCTTCTACGTAACTGCAAGAGGAAAGATGGCACAGCCTACACCACTGCCATGCTGCTTTTCTGAAAGGCATTTTATTCTCCTTTATACATGGAGCCTGGCCAAACCATGGCAATGAGCCACGCACTGTCACAGCATGTCAGATCTGTACACAAATAGCACAGACACAAGGCGTTAACCAGTCCACAGGTGCACATCTGGTGCGTGGATATCCAACCACCCAGCTACAGCAGCCTGAAGGTTTTCCTCTGAAAAGCAGCACAGTGTGGGGATTTTGGCAGTATAGTAGTGGCAAGCTGATTGATTAGACGCTTAGAAAATGCAGAAAGGTTAGAGGCAAGAGGCTCCAAAGTGGGGTGGAAGGTTTTTCCGAGCATTTGGCATCTATGTGGTGCTTGAGACCTGGGGAAATGCTGTACAGCCTAAACCAGGTCTGGGCTTGGTAACAAAACATGTTCTGTGGCCTTCAGACTTTTTGTGGGTCGAGTCTATGAAAGGCTTAAAGTTTTTGAAGATAACCCAAGTCCTCCTTTTCTTTTCAGGCTCCTGCTTAATGCCATAGACAGATTTCTAGCTGTTTTCAAGGGCCACACACTACCCTTCCAGGCACCTCACTTCAGCAGCATGACCTTTTGGAGCAGCCCCATGCAGCTGGGGGCGTGTGGCGTTGCCCAGGGCTCAACTGCCGGCACTGGCCACCCTGCTGACAGACCTGTCCTGCTCTTCCCACGGCCCCGGGGCCAGGTGGCAGCAATTGGGCCCTACCCCACACACCGGCACACCCCGGTTGGCAGCTGGGAGCAAGCCCAGGCAGGTCTCCTCACATTTTGGCTGAGTCTTGATGGTGGCTGGAGGTTTTCTCTAAGGAACTGATGGCAGAGCCAAAGAAGAAAGTCATCCTGCTTCCTGTGTGACCTGGAAAAAATCAAAACCCTTTCCATCAAGGTCTCCTCTTCTGTTCAAAGGTTTTGTGAGACTTTGCCTAAATGTGTGTGTGTGGGCGGGAAAGGCCTCAGTGCAAAGCAGCCCAGCACTACTGGTTCTTTGAATTTAGGAGCCAAGCCCTCTGTGCTCTGTGATGGAAGAAAGGTAAGGCACTTTTTTTCAGGAGGGTGATCTTCCTTTTTTTTACTGACCTGAGTAAAAGAAAACCTAAAAATGACATCTATAGGTTGCACAGTAAGAAGGAAAGAGTGAAGTCATGCACTATGTGGATTTTATTCTTTTTTTTAATGACAATGATGTTTTTATTGTATCAGTTCCCGCATTAGAAAAGCTCGTGTTGCACGCTTGCTTATGGAGGCTTCATAGCTTGTGCAGGTTGCCTTCCAAAAACCATAGTTCTGTTGTGCTGCTTCAGCTCCTGCTTCTTTTCAGGGTTTTAACATTAAAAAAGGCTTGCAATCATTGCACGCACGCACATAGCATGGGTAACAAACAAGGAGTTAGTTAGAGATGTGCACACGCCCGCAAGGCTATGATCTAATTGGCATGGAGACATGGAGACATGGTGGGATGGCTCCTATGATTGGAGTGTTGAAAAGGATGGATACCGGCTCTTCAGGAAGGACAGGCAGGAGAGAGGCGGGGGGTGGTNGCTTATGGGTCAAGATTAAAGGGAGGCCACAGAGAGCTGATGTTATGGTAGGGGTCTGCTACAGGCCACCCAACCAAGAAGACTGAGTGGACGAGGCCCTCTATAGAAAAATAGGAGCAGCCTCACATTTGCAAGCCCTAGTCCTCATAGGGGACTTCAACCACCCCAATATCTGTTGGAAGGACAACAGAGTAGGGCATAAGCAATCCAGGCGGTTTCTGGAATGCATCGACGATAACTTCCTTCTCTACATGACAGATGAACCAACGAGGAAAAGGGCCATGCTGGACCTTGTTCTCACCAACAAGGATGGGCTGGTGGGGAATGTGAAGTTCAAGGGCAGCCTTGGCTGCAGTGACCATGAGATGGTGGAGTTTGAGATCCTTAGGGCTGCGAGGAGGGCACACAGTAAACTTGCTACCCTGGACTTCAGGAGAGCAGACTTTGGCACCTTCAGGGATTTTCTCACTGGATTACAGTGGGATAAAGCCCTGGAAGGAAGAGGGGCCCAAGAAAGCTGGCTAATATTCAAGGACCACCTCCTCCAATCTCAAGAGCAATGCGTACTGACAAAGGGGAAGTCAGGCAAAAAAGCCAGGAGACTGCGTGGATGAACAAGGAGCTCCTGGACAATCTCAAACAGAAAAAGGAAGCCTACAGAGGGTGGAAACAAGGACAGGTAGCCTGGGAAGTATACACAGAAATTGTCCACGCAGCCAGAGGTCAGTTTTGGAAAGCTAAAGCCCAGACACAGGTAAATCTGGCCAGGGGCAACAAGAAAGCCTTCTATAGGTAGATCAGTGACAAAAGGAAGACCAGGGAAAATGTGGGCCCACTCAGGAAGGAAACAGGAGACCTGGTCACCCAGGACATGGAGACGGCTGAGATACTCAACGACTTCTTTGCCTCAGTCTTCACTGGGAAGGGGTCTAACTGGGAAGTGCTCTAACCATACCACTCAAATTGCAGAAGGCAAAGGCAGGGACTGGGAGAATGAGGTACCACCCACTGTAGGAGAAGACCAGGTTTGAGACCAGCTGAGGAACCTGAAGGTGCACAAGTCCATGGGACCTGATGACATTCATCCACGGGTCGTGAAGGAACTGGCAAATGAAGTTGCCAAGCCAGTATCAGTGATATTTGAGAAGTTGTATCAGTCTGGTGAGGTTCCCACTGACTGAAGAAGGGGAAACACAGCCCCCATTTTTAAAAAGGGTAAAAAAGAAGACCCGGGGAACTACAGGCCAGTCAGTCTCACCTCTGTGCCCATGTCCCAGGTGGCGAGCAGTGACAAGTGATATTCCTCAGGGGTCAGTACTGGGACCGGTGCTGTTTAACATCTTTGTTGGTGACATGGATGTTGGGATTCAGTGAACGCTCAGAAAGTTTGCTGACGACACCAAGCTGTGTAGAGCCATTGACACGCTGTAAGGAAGAGATGCCATCCAGAGGGACCTGGACAGGCTTGAGAGGTGGGCCTGTGCAAACTTCATGATGTTCAACAAGGCTAAGTGCAAGGTCCTGCATGTGGGCCAGGGCAATCCCATACGCAAATACAGGCTGGGCAGAGAATGGATTGAGGAGAAGGACTTGGGGGCATTGGTTGATGAGAAGCTCAACATGAGCCGGCAATGCATACTTGCAGCCCAGGAAGCCAACTGTACCCTGGGCTGCATCAAAAGAAGCATGGCCAGCAGGCTGAAGGAGGGGATACTGCCCCTCTACTCCACTCCGGTGAGAACCCACCTGGAGTACTGCGTCCAGCTCTGGAGCCCCCAACATAAGAAGGACATGGACCTGTTGGAGCAGGTCCAGAAGAGGGCCACGAAGATGACCAGAAGGCTGGGGCACCTCTCCTATGAAGCCAGGCTGAGAGAGTTGGGGTTGTTCAGCCTGGAGAAGAGAAGGCTCCAGGGAGACCTTATAACAGCCTTCCAGTATCTGAAGGAGGCCTACAAAAGGCTGGAGAGGGACTTTTTACAAGGGCGTGTAGTGATAGGATGAGGGGTAATGGCTTCAAACTGGAAGAGGGTAGATTTAGAATACGAATTAGGGAAAAAATTTTCACTATGAGGGTGGTGAGGCACTGGAACAAATTGCCCAGGGAAACTGTGGATGCCCCATCCCTGGAGGTGTTTAAGGCCAGGCTGGATGCAACCTGGTCCAGTGGGAGGTGTCCCTGCCCAGGGCAGGGGGGTTGGAACTAGATGATCTCTAAGGTCCCTTCCAAACTAAACCACTCTATGATTCTATGATTGCAGACAACAAGGGAAATAATAATTTTTTACTTAGTGCTGGGAGCTTTTGCATAGAAAACTTGCACATATATACACACATATAAATACACACACACACAAAAAATTCTGTATACACGCACTCGGAGATGCCTTTATACAAGGGAGAAATCCCATTTACAACACAGTAGCATTTAATTATACAGCAACACCTATCTTAAAAATTAATCAGGTGTATATTATATAGGTTTTTTTTGTTCAAGTATTCTTCCTTGTAGACTTCACAGACTGTTAACATCAGTTTTCACTTTGAAAAATCCAACATCCCACAATTTTAATGTAAGCAAAACATTACATTGATTAAGTAATGCAGGACTACGCATTTAGACTAAACCTTTTCTTCAAATAAGAAATAAGACTATTTCTTCTTTCTTCTTGTAGTGAATCCTATAGCTAGACTCTTACATTGTAGTAAATGAGCCGTAAAACTTCTCCTAGTTCTTAACAACTGAAAAAAAAAAAGCTAAAACTCTTTTAAAGGAAAGATAGTGCTACAAAAATGGTAATTATTCCTTACTCATATAGGTTCCTTGAATCAAACTGCCAATGAAAATGGCTTTTAAAAGCTTTGTTATTTATATTATTAGAGAAATACAAATTCAGTCAGGAATAATTTTCAAATGACTCTACGCTATGTCTCTTCCAAACTACCAGAACAGGTTTTACTTAGCTCAGCACTATCATTGTAAGAGTTTCTACTTTCCTGAGTGCAGGTTTTGCTTTGCTCAGTGTCATCACTATAAGACTGTTCCCCTTCCTGACAGCTGGAAACAGCTGTCTTCAGTTTCTCCTCAATTTTATCAGCTGCAGCGCACATTTTAAACTCTCTCAGGCTGCATATTAAGGTTCCATAGGCTCCCTTCATCCCATGTCTTTGATACCAGACTTGAAACAGCTTAATCTTCTGTTCAGATGTATCATTAAAATAATCCCGAACAATTTGATCTATGACAGGTTCTGGTACTTTGTGATTACGAACAAATGTTCTGACTTCTTGGAGCGTCATCTCTTCCACAATACCAGCAACATGGCTGCTCAGGTCAACATCTAGAAGCAGAAAAGAAAATTAGTGCTTTTGGCACCTATAGCCTACTGTTTTTTGTCACCTGTGCTCAGAGTTGATACTCTTCCTATCCAAAACAGCTTAAGTTTCAGGTATTCATAACTCAGGATGTTTTATACGTGATTTTTTACAATATATAGTGGCTCTGCTTTTACATGTTCCTACCAAATGTTAGATAATTCAGATATTTAGGGTTGCATCCATATTGCTTTCTACCACTTGAAATGGAATCTCAGTTCCCTCTGTAACCTATTCTGTCCTCCTCTATCATTAAAGTCTGGTCATGCCTCACGTACCTCTTTTGCTCAAAACAGTGTTGAGAAAGGTCCTGGAAGAGGTCAGGTCTTCTGTTGTGATACAGCCTTGGAGCTTATGTTCTCTTCCTATTGTGTGTTACTACTCTGGATTTGCCCTTGAACGTAAGGTAGGTTTGTGTTTCTGCAATCCCCCTGCTGAGTGTGGGACTACTCTGTTATCATAATTATCCATGATTCTAGAAATCCAGCTTGCCACCTCTTCGTGTCTGTACCACATGCAGAACAGAAACTCACCTGTTGTCAATTAGTAATTGCTTCCTATACAACAGAAACTCCTCCTGAGGCAAAACTTTAATGATGCCACTAAACGCCTTAATAAGCACAATGTGAACTAAGTGTTCAGTCTTGTGCTAGAATGACAGCTCTAGGCAGTGGCAAAGTCTACACAAAAATACTCTTTTTTTAGTGTAGGATTTAGTTGTATGTGGGGTTTTTTCTGCTGCTGCATTTTGAGAAATTACTTGTCTCTTACCTGTGTGTATGAGAGGTACATTCTCCTGAAAAGAGAAGCAAGAGAGAAAAGGGTAGAAACAAGTTTCGTAAAACACCAACCTTGTATAAGAGGATAAACACATTTCATGACACTGGACTTCTGTAATTTTCTTTCAGTTTTCTCCATGATTCCCCTGTTCCATAAGCGAGGCAGTCAGATTGGACAGACTTGGGTGACTTAGGTGACACTCCTGTGACTTGAGTAAGTTTGGGGAATCGCCTCACAATTGCTATTGCCTAAAAGTATGCATGGGGACAGGTACCCTGGGACAGTGGAGGCCTGATGATTTATGAAGTTTTGATCTTGGTCGTGTAACTTAGGAAGCACGTCAACAAATCCTGAAGAAATAATACAGGGTTTCCCTTACTTTTCACCACAAGGACTCTTTTGGGAGATTTACTTCATTAATGTCATAGAAGAGAGGAAGTAAATGCTTGGGGAGCCCCAGTGTAATTTAGATGGAACAAAGTTCCTTGCAAGCAGCAGAGTTTATTGAGATCTAAGCAATAATACTTACATAAGAAGCCTCTGGTTTGAGAACTAGTTCACCTGGGTTCTCCTTCCTAGTACGACCCTTCTGTCTTCTCATGTCTGAAACAAAAAAAGCGATTTTTAAAACTTCTCTGGATTCCAAAGTATATAATACATCTGAGTAAGCAGCTGAATATCTTATTCAGAGTATGATAGGAATAAGGAATAGGGAATCACTTACAGTAGTATATTGCTGCAGCTGCTCCTAATATTGGTAGTATAATTACCACAGCAATGGCCCATGGTGGCATTCCTGTTTATGTTGGAACATTGGAAACATTACATGAAAGTTAAGTCAAGAAATGAAATACAGCAACACACTCTAAATTTTAAACAAGATTGCATCAGATTATAAAAGCCTTTCTGTTGTCTCCTAATGGCAGAAGCCACCTCTTTGGTAAAGTCTTACCTAGCATGAGTCGCCCCTAGAAAGGAGTAATAGCTCCTACCTCTGCACAGTGATCAAGGGAAAAGAGCCACCATACTCTGCAGGTCAATACAAGGCCCAGTAGGTATGATGCCCTTAGCTGTTGGGAATCACGATGTGCCATTGTATAGAACAGTACAATGGCAACAGCCTCTCGAAATACAGCAGATGCTAGACCATGCTGGGTTTTGAAATGGTACCTTTCATTCCGCACACAGTGTCTGAAGTTGAAGTACATTGTTTTTCAATTACGCCACTTTCACATCTGCAGGAAACATGAACAAAAATTATTATGGGATTTGTTTCTCTTTTTATAAACTCCGTCAATGGAGCAAATCAAAATCTTCTAACACTTTGTAGCAGCTAAATATTTCATATGTCAAGATATTGGAGTCTGGAATTTAATAGGTATGAAAATGGTATGGAAAGGTGTGGAAGTGGTTTTCTAGATGTAACAGCAGATCACAAAAAGACAACAGGAAAGCTCAGATACTTCATTACATTTTTTTGAAAAGTATATACAGACTTGGTAGACATACGAGCTTTTCTGTGTGCCTTTGGAAAGCCTGCATGGATGCAAGTTGACTGAGCTAAGTCAGCTCAACAAGCGAAGCGCAAAGACAAACTAGTACGTTTTCCCTCGGGTTGTACACTCCCTTAGCCTCTGTCTTGAAACTGGCTGCAAAAAAGCATGATAGCATATGATATTGACAATTTCATATTTAATGATGAAGGCATAAACTTACATGGTACACGGATAACAGTGCCTGCATGGTACAGAAGAATTGCAAAAATGGCTCTTGGCACAGATGCATTCTGTGTTCTGTTCTGGGGTACAGTTCTTTGCAACCTCCAAACCTAAAATAAATTTCTTAAAGTTTGTTAGTTTGAAAAAGTAGGCCTTAAAAGCAGGCCTCTGCTCACAAGCTTTTGTCCTCAGACTTACATGCTTTTAGCTCTACCACTGCTGGCAGTGGTGAGGCTTAATTGTAACAACATAGGTTTTATAAGGAGCCCTGCTGCCAGAGTACTGGAAATATGGAGATGGCAAAGAGACCTCTGCTGGCCAAGAGCTCAAAGAACCGATCACACCATAAAGTACTTGTTAGAAGAGGACTCATTTGCCATTGCCAAACGTTGTCAGCTTCTTTTTCCCATTCAGAACTGTAAAGCCAGAAGGCAACTCAGAAGATCATGTAGCCCATCTCCCTGCTTGATGTCAGAGACAAGTTCTTTATTCTCCCTGACAGACAACAAATTTCTCTCTTCTTGAGGACCTCCAACGGTGAGGAATTCCACTCCCCCTTTTAGCTAACGTACTCCCTGCTTAAGTATCAAAACAAGTGAATTAATTTTCTCCTACCCTCAGTGTATATGATGAAGCTATCTCCATCTATGAAAAATTATTTCTGCATTAAAAATTACTTTACGTATCTACCTAATAGAAAGCTATTTTCATAGGCATATGGGAATAGAAGTGAATTCTTGAGTTATCACATTCAGTGCCCTGCTGTAACGGGAAAACATAGTATCTTTCAAAATTTGATGAAGCTCTACTGTGAAACCAGCGTTGAAGCCATTCATGGAAATATCAAAGGTGAATGATCCTAAGAATGGTTCTCATGGAACTTCAGTGGTAATTGTCCTCTTGCTAATTTTTTCTACTGACTTCTCTTCAACTACATTCTTGTCCACGGGATAATGTGACCAGTTTTCCCATTGCCCATTCTTTCCCCTTCAGTTTAATTAATAGTTTCTTTTGTGGCACTGTACAAAATGCTGAATTGTTTTGCTGTACTCAATTTCATTACCCATCCAAAAATGCTTATTATAGTATCTAACGAGAGGAAAATTTTTCATGCATATGGAGGTGTTCCAGGAAGGGGAAGGCACTAAAGACTGATATTCCAGCAGGTGATCTGAGTACAACCATACTGGAGTTAAGAGCTGTCTCTCCGCTTACCCAACTCAATTTTAGATATGAGGAATGAAGAAGTGTCATTCTCTAAATCCAGGTATACTAGAACTACAGGACACCTGGTGGAACAGTTTAACGGATTTTAAAAAAAGAAAATAAAATCTATGATGGGTATTTATGCAACAGGGCAACGGCTAGTGAATTTCTGGAACCTGGTGTCCTCCAGCAGGTTCATGCACAAAGGGCTCATAAATTGATACTAAAGTGACTAGGTAGGCATGGACCTTCTGAAGTCCTTTCCCACAACTGTGGATGCTAATAGACGTTGCAGGGAACAGACCAAAGAAAGTAGACAAGTTTGTGTTTTGTCTAAATAGCGTCTCTTGCCTCCACTGCTGAATGCAGAATACTGGGGTAGGTGGACCACTGGTCTGAGCCAGCAGGGCATGTCTCATAATTTGATCCTATATCCCACACAGCATCTTGAATGTATAAAAGACATCACTCTATCAGCTCCAGCAATTTTAAATAATATTATAATTAATACCATGAAAGACTACAAAAGAAACTATTAGGAATTCTCCCACCCCTGCTTCTTACTACACCCCTCTTCTTTTAAATAGAGTGTGAAGAACAGAGAGAGCTTTTCTTCCTTGACTCTAACCAGTTTGTACAGGGTCTGCTTTGCAAGGACTGCTTTGGCTGAGCAAAGGTAGACATAAGGAGAAGTAATGGACCAACATAGTGTGTTCTTCTTCCCACTTTGTGCTTGAGGAAAGGGAACTGGAGGATAAAGTTATGACTTTGTCATAAATTCCTTCATGTATGAAAACATTTTAGTCTGCATGCTACCTGCTATTCAGGAATTGTGGAGACTTTTCAGTCAAATCCTGTATCAAAAAATAGTCACTGCTAGAGTTGCTATTTCTATAAACGTACCAAATGTTATGTCACATGAAGAACATCTCAAACACTTGTGCAAATCATTGACATGATCTATATACTCCTTTCCATTTTTACATGGAACACAGTGTTCCCTAGTATCTGTTGGGCAGTCGGTATTTTTAACAAAACCTGTAGAGAGAGAAAAACAAGAATTAAGATTTGCAATACCTTTGGACAGAAGCCTTCAGCTCTAAGACCTATGTCAGGCTGTCTTTTTAATCCCTAATACTTTTTGATTCACAAATATGGACAGAATCTATATTCTTTACTCATATGTATATGCTCTTCAGGAATGTAGTATACATAAGACCTGAGTATCCCCCTTCTTCCTCCAATTTAGGACTGAAGGAGAACACACCAAACAAAACTGCACAGGCAAAATTCGAAACCCCATGAATATATGGAGTCTTGTAGACAAAAGCCTGTGCTTGCACTTTTTAAGCTCTTTCAAAGAATGTAGTTAATTCTTGGCTCTTCTGTGACAAGCACGTTATGTGAGAACTACTATCTGTAGTGAAACATTACTGGTGCACTGAGCTCAAGAAATACTTTTGAAGCGTCTGATGTCCTGTAATAGAGAAAGATACAGCTAGAATCAAGTATTGCATCCAGGAAGCCACGGCGTGCCATTCAGCAGAAAGCAACTGTGCATGTTGTGGTTTCCACTGTGAAATGACTTTTCAACGCAGTCTTATAATGATACTCACCACGTTCACATTTCTTGCAGCACCGAGCACCTAAATTGTATTCTTCCTCGTTACAGGTAATTTCCCTCTTAGCAATGATCGTCCTTGTAATTAATTTATTGTATGCTGTGTTTATTAGCGCTTCAGTATCATTTTCACACTGCATTTCAATAATTAAGACGACCACCTAGGAGAGAAGAACAGCAAGTTATAGGAAAAAAACCTGTCAAGGACTGTAGGTGTGTTTTACTACTAGCCCAGAGTTACATCAGTACCGTTACTCTATTGCTAAACATATTGACATTCACCCCCTTATTAAAGTTGCTCATTACTTCAGAAGAGTTAATGGACAATGAGGACATGTACTAGATTTAATGCTACCAACCCTACCACTACAGGTACTGATCATTTGAACATTTGAGAACAGGCCCATACATCCGAGTTGTAACAATTACCTCATATGCCTAATTATAGTGCAAAGCAAAGGAACTCACATTATTTTCTTGCAGAGCTTTGTCTGTCTCAGATCACTGTGCCTTAATCTGCCCTTTCTTAGCCAGTAATAATAATCTTCCATACAGAACTTCTGTAATTCAAATATCATCTTTCTTAATTTCTTGCCACCCTACTGTTGCTTGAAAACTGAACAGCGTTAATGCAATTCTGAAGAAAAAAAAACCAAAGGAATGTTTTAATCTCGGCCAAAAATACCTGATTTCCAAAATGATTTTGTTCTCACTTTGTTTTCCAATTCAATTACTTTTCTCTTTAGTAGATTATGCCTATATACTCCTGAAATAAATTAATTTACTCCTCAATCCATTTCTTTGAATGCACTGTCAAGTTAAATTGCTTGGGTTTTTATTTTTTTTCCTACTAGTCAGTAGTAACTTTACTAGCTGTCACTGTCCTGTCCCTTTTCATGATAATAAGAAAGGACTGCGGACCAGAGGCCAAACCAGTCTTTTTTTTCTATTTGGGGAGTAAAGAAGAAAAGAGAGAAGGATAGATCTGCTATAGTTAGCCTTCCTCTTGGCAACAAGTTGTGTGAAATTCTGTTTATACTCTGCATGCAATGAGTATGATATGTCTATGTAATGGAGCTATGTAATGTTTGTTGGCTGCAGAACTAGGTACCCTCCTGGAAATATTATTACGCAGGAGAGCTAAAGGATAGCCTTCCTTTATTTAACATGGTTTCTGCCGATAGTTTGGAGCGATTTTCATGATTTATTTTACCTGTGTGTTTCTAACTATCTGTGTGGAGCTATAACAGAAAAAAATAAGACAGTCCTCATCTTGAAGAGTTTGAAGTCTTAACATCTAAGTGGAGCTCCACATTCACTGTTCTTGCTCCTCTTTAATTAAAAAGAAAAAAAGTTTCACACTTCACAAAAGACGTGAACTCAGACACTATCAGGGGTACTGGGGAAGGGGAAAAATGATGCCTCAGAAGAAATGGAGCAATGCTCTTGTCCTTGGCAAAATGAAAGAACAGGCCAAGTTGTGAAAGAGAGGGATGGCGGGGTACCTTTTTCAGAAAGGAGATTAGTGGGGAATGAGTTGCAATACAAAGAAACTGCTGAAGCCTCGTACCAATGGCGCAGTGCGTGGACTATAAAAGCCCTGCTGATCACAGATTAACTCACATTTTAAATGAGCATGCAAAATGCTTTGATTTGAATAATTTACTTCTAACTTTTTCTTAGCTATCTGAAATAGGTTAATTCTGAATGGTTGGTTATCTTTGAATATGTTGTGGGTTTTTTTTCCCTGCCAGGGGGTGATATTTAATAGCTGATTAAATTACTCTTCACGATTTTGTGTGAAACCGCTCAGATGCCAACCATAACCTTAGTTAAATGCAGAGAACTCTTTAATTATATTAAATATTAACTTACTGAAAAATGGGTTTGGATTTCAAACTGGGCTCTTAAGTGAAGGAAGTGTTATCTGAGGTTAATTAATTGAAGTAACCAATATGACCACTGCCTGCTGACTTCTACAAGTAGCCACTTCTTTGGATCCTCTAGTCTATTCAGAGACGGGATTTTCTTTCCTTAGCAGCCATCCGTTTTAAAAATTATATAATATTAGTTACTAGACTGAAATTAAGGAGGTTTTCCTTTGCACCTGGGGAAGAAGCTTCAGCTGCTAAAGAAAAGTGGTTTAATACTTGAGAAGCCGTGGGTACGGATGCTCAGCCCATCACTTCCCCCCTTCAGCGCTCTGACTCTCTTCCTTTGCTGCCAAAGCTTTGAGGGTGCTCTTCTCCGAATCCCGGTGTAATGGTGTTAAAAGGTTAAAGTTAATGTAAGGCCTTAACAAAAGCTGTCAAATGGATGTGCCAAATTATCATGGTTTGTTTTCCTTTTGCCTGGGAGAACCATCTTACTAAAAGCTGGGATAGAAAGTCCAACTGACTACTTCTTAGTAATTATTTTTTAGAGGCGTGCATCCACTCCCGGTTGGCTTTCCCTGAAGCAGGGAGAAGCCCCACAACTCCATCACTCCTCTGCCATGTGTCGGACTGGGCTGAGGGAGGGGACGGTCACAGCACAACACCGCAGGGACGTGTTTCGGCCGGGCTCTCTGAGCTGGAGGATTGTGACGCCCCGACCAGCCTGCCCGCCATGAGGCCTCGGCCAGCAGAAGGGTCTGGAAGCGCAGCGGTCCTCTGGGCTCCATCCTCCTCACCGGCCTTCACAGCCGCGCTGGGCAAATCTCCGCACCCACAGGGACACCCCGCATCCTGCTGGCCACACCCAAATCTCCCCTTTTTAGCCCAGAGAAGCCTTTCAGTGGGGAGGGAGGGGGGAAGACCCCAGGCAACAATAAAGAGAAGAGGGAGAGTGAAGATTACAGCCGCCCTAACGCACCCACCAACAGCACCTGGGCACGGCAGCGACCCTGAACGGCACCGGCGAAGCTCAGAGCACGCACAAAGAAAGAAAATGTCCACAGAGTCGCGCAGAAAATGGGGTATAATGAAAGAAGGAAATGTCTTTCTAAATGACTGATATCAGTAAAACTTAGCTGAGTTTCTTTTCGTGTTTACTGAATGCCTGCAATCACCGTGCGTGCACAGACACAGCCCTCCCTCACGCCAACGAACCTCTCCGCCTCCTGCTTATGCTTTTATATGAACCAGCTACGCTGACACGGTGAGGGGGGACAGAAATAGAACACTTTCTGATGGAAGCCCCCGCTTTCGCTCCGGGAGTGAACTTCCTGGTACCCTTACAAGAAGTGGGGATCACTTCTCAGAACTTGGCATTGAAGAAGCACCAAACACTTCGATCGGTGCTGCTCGCAGGGACGTCTCACACCGCCTTCCTGTATGAGGAATAATGACAAAACTCTTGAGAGTTTTCAAAGCAACGCCCTAATTTTTGACCACTTTTTTTCTCTTCCTGGATTTGCATCCTCTTAAAAGCAATCCATTTGCTATATAAAATTTTGGTGTGCCTTAGAGGAGAAAAAAAAAAAGTCACTAGTCATTTAGCTTCCTGCGCACACCTCAATTGCTTTCCTTGTCACTGAGCAGAGAGTGCTAATAGCGGAAAGAAGCACTTTAGGGGCTTTTACAGAGGCAAGGGTGATAGGTGCTTTTTTATCATGTGTACATTCAAACAGCAGCTGTACGTTTTCAACCTAAAATGACTCACAGAGGCTCTCTTCTACCTTTCTCATCTTAACCTAAAAAATAACTGTCATACCTAAACTGAAGACTTAGATTGGACTAAGCAGTCAGCAGGAATAAAATCAATCAATCAGTGGGGGACATCTAACCTTAGCAGAATCCATAAAAATTATCACCAGTCCAAATTTTTTGGTTTCTCCCCTTTTGCATTGCCCAGGCATTTAAGTGAGCCTTCTACCTTCTCCCTCTCCTCCATTGCTACAGAGCCCTCCAAAATGCTTTCACCAACAGGCACCTGCTAAGGAGATTTAGAAAACCTGTTTTCATCTGTGTTCCCAGGGCAGAGTGACAGGAACTTTAGTTTTTTTGAAAACTCGTGTCATTTCGGGATTCTCAGGCCTCCAATTCTTTCTGTATCAGAGTATTCGTCGTAACAGGTCAACTTCCCTCAACTGAAAAGTTTCAGCAGACCTACCTTATGGGATGTAATCTCAGCTTTGGAAGTGTGTGAATGTGTTATTTGCACACAGGACTTTTTAAAGCTTTACAACTTTTAACCCTGAGAAAAAAAAAAAAGTCTCTGCTTTCTCCTCTTACCTTTATAATACATTTTATTTTTAGCAAACCACTTCACCCATTTCTAATCCATAGATGCCTATGGATGAGAAGGCTGATGCCTTCAGAACTTGGTGGCCTTTTTTTTCTACTCCATATTTGTTACATGGGGCAACGTGCATGAGCTCATCAGGGGCTTTCTGAGTGTTAAAAAAGGGGGAGAGGGGGATTTTTCTTGCCTAGTGGGAGCTGAGAAAAACTTTAACTAATTTTCTGAGTTTTGATTTGCTTCTGGTACTTTTGACAAGTGGTTGCTAGAGTTAGCTCCATTTTAATACAGTTTCCTATGTAATTAATCCCCCTTGTGTTAACCCTGTCAGGATGGCTTTTCCAAAAAGTAATTTCACACTCCTTGTTAGAAGGATTCTCTACTCCAATTCTTTTACTATGATAAGTAATTTCTGTTTCCAATATCTCCAGTATCATTTTCCCCATCTCTTTTTTTTTTTTTTTCCCACCAAGGCAGAAGTTGATAGTTAGCACCAAAATAACCACTAAAAATAGTATTTTGTGTTCTAAAATCTTTAACGAGAAGGACAGAAATAATCCACTTCCATTTTCTGAAGCCCAGCAATGGGAGTTGGTATTTCCCACAACTAGAAGCATCCTGAGCTTCTTAAATTTCAAGTGAGATGCATGCGTTCAGTGCCTGTGAGAGTAAAAAGCCTCAGTTACTGCCCAGTGTCTTAAAATCGTCACTGTCCAAATTCAATCCATTACTATTTCACATCTCAGCTGACTCACATGCAAATTATGGCAACATATTGGGGGGTGGGGGTTGTACTGTTGGTCTTTTTTTATTATTTTATATATTTTTATTATTGCTTTTTAGGAGTACTGTACTAGCAAACACCTAACAAATACTATACAATTTGGGAGAGTTGGAGCAATATTAACAGCTCCCACCTCACTTCGATGATGTTGTGGCTAAGGATGAATAAGAGCTGGACAGCACAGAAATTTAGCAGCTCTTCACCTTTTTCCTTTTTCAACACAATACAGTTTTCTTGCTGGCACCTTCTCTTTGTTCAGTGAATTGCCTCAAAGATAAAGGCAGTTAATTCTGGAAACGTGAGCAGACAAATGTTTCTAGAATTGGGGCCCTTGTACTTTTCACTTGTGTCTTGGTCATCCCATGACTTTATAGCTGTTTATACGTATACATTTAAATGTGCGCATTGCTTGTCTGGGAAATGAGAAAGAAGGGTCAACGCAGTAACGCAGGAGTCCCGTTTTCAAAGGTATGTCTTCTAAATTTCCAGACAACTGCCTGCTCTGTAGTCGTATCAGATAATTACAAAATATTTATATAACACTTCACTCTCTTAAGCTGGCCTGTTCCTTTAGAGTGTGGCTCTGACTGGTATGTGGTTTTGCGGCTTGTTTTACAGGGTAAAGTTAGATGTTTTCTAACTACGTAGGCCATTCCTATTTTGCATGACTATCCCTGCAACTGCTTCTACTTTAGTGCAACATGGAGTTCCTTGCAAAATTGAGGTCTCATTCAACAAACTACTTTCATGTTCTGGTTTAATCAAATTTGTATGTTAAACACTGTCCAGGTTTACTGATTTATAAGTAGTGGAACAACATGCTAATAAACCACCCCCCCTAATTTTATAAAAATATAAAGTATGTGGGAGTGCTACAGTCTTTCTAAGGGGTACTGAAATTTGGAAACAAGTGGAAAATAAGAATAGGAATTATATTTATTCTCTGGGAGCAGTGTGATAAAAGAAAGTATTTTTAAATCTTAATTTATATTCTGCATAGTTCCAAGATACTGAGCTAACGTGACTTTTCTGCCAGTTGTTTGCTGCTCCTATACAGGAATAGATAATACACGCTTCTGTCAGCAGATGAAAATTCTTCTTTGTATTTAACTACGCGCTGGTGCTTTGCGCAGGTGCATGGATATAACCCTCTGAATCACTTCAAATAGTATACCACCTGTTATATAGTAAATCAGATCAGAGTTTGAGTCGGTTTTACCTTAACACCCGATTTTAACCTGCCAAACCCCAAAGCAAACTACATCCATTAGCAACGTAACCACACTGCGAAGAGATTTTGAATGTGAACTCCTGCGAGGTCTCTCTGAAAGAGGTGAGACTTGGGGCTGGGGAAGCAACGCATCCCGCATCCACACTTCCCGGCAGGTGACGGCTCGGCTGTGCAGCAGGGCTTGCTGCCACCTGCCTGGTCCCTACTACCCGACCTCTGGGCGCTCGGAGCAGGGCTGCCTCGGGCAGCTCGGCCACAGCGCAGGCAGAGCCAGTGCATCTGCGCCCAGGTCTGCTGCAACTACGGCTCTTTGGCCTAATGCGCCTGTACCAGTGGAGATCCCTGTGCTGAAACACCTCCTTACCCTCCTCGTTGGCAGCAGCCCTTCCAAATGAGTGTCTGCAAAGGTAACTTTACTGATGACAGTTAGACACGTGACCTAAGCTCGGAAGCTACAGACTCACACTGTGCATGAGGGGATGATTAAGGCAAGAAAGGGAGGCCCTGCCCCAGTACTTCCAGTAAACGCCGGGCTTTATGCCACCACGCTTGGACTATTTCTCTAGCTTTTCCTGGGTTGCTGTCAGTAGTGGTTCAAAACTCCTCTGCCACAGGTATTCGCTTTTATGTCACTTTACCAGATCACTTTGTTATGGATCCCTGAGGTGCAGTGCACGTCAGCTTTCACCAAGGCGGTCTTTGCCCGGGCAGATACCCAGCCGCCGATCCCACCGTGGTGCCTAGGCACGGGTGACCAACCTGCCTCGCCAGCACCTCCGGCCAGGTCCCCCGCAGCTATGGCACACGACCCGGTGTCCCTGACAGCCACCTGCATCCATCCCCCTTTTCTCACCCTCCGCTTTTCCGCGACGCCCACTTCCTTTCACCTGGCACCCTAAGAAGTGACTGTAAAATCATAAAGTGCCTGAACTTGAATATGGGTTTTATTAAAGGAGGAAATAATAATAATAATAAAAAAAATCGCCTAAATGAATTAGATGAAATCTCGCAAAGAAAAAAAAAAAGTTAGTTGCGCCTCTGGCACCGCCTGCACAGCACCCCGCGTCCCCGGCGCGGCTGCGGCTGTCCCCGCCGCCGCCCGCCCC
>VZSZ01008040.1:857851-982946 GCA_013398815.1 Ibidorhyncha struthersii
CCCCCCCGCCCCGGGGACAGAAACTCCAGTTCTGCAGTATTGGTAAGGACAGGCGTGGGGCAGGGAGTCCCGCATCCCTAGGAGTGGAGTGGAGCGGAGCGGTCAGTCGGAACAGGCTGGATCCACTGCAGCACACGGTGCTGCCTTTTGCTGTCCCAGCGGAAGGATTGCTCAGGGCTGTGACAGATTTCGTAGCTGTTTCCAGTCGCTCCTTGTGTTTTTCCAGCAAGCTTTCAGTGGTTTGAAATGCTGGGCGTCTGGCCTCCTTCACAGCGTTAGAAATAACGTGATGGCATCAGTTACCACCAGTACGTGTTTGATCTTTCAGGTTTTGACATGATACCGTTGCCTTGGGGAGGCCATGGTTGCAGTTGAGCTGGCATTTTCATTTTAAACGCCATTTTTCAGTGGTTTATGACTCAGATTTTCAGAAACCCTTCAGATTTTCTGCTGGTATGGCTCTTAGCTGCCATACAGATAAGCTGGATTCATAACATTATCAAAAGATAGCTGCTGTTTTAAATATTTCGGGCTTTTTAACCACTTCCGGATAAAAAGAAATGTACTGCTGACACATCTGTAGAGATGTTGCCTTCGGAGTATCCTTTAACAATCAACTTTTTGCCTTCCCAGTGGCAGTACGGAGCACGACGAACGAGAGGAGACTCTCTTGGCTGCAGCGCCTGTGTTACACACCTGTAGGTCCTACTGGGCAAACCCAAATCGATGTGTACCTGAGGCTGTTAATTTTAGCGGAAATTTGCGTGCGGGTAGGGGTGGAGTAGGGACTATGAAGAGCGTTGTCCGGATCTGGATGGCTGCTGCAGCAGCAAGCTCAGTGCAGTTGTTTCCAAATTCATCACTTGGGGGATTGTGGTTTGTCCTAAAACCAAAACCTGACGTGACAGGGCCCTCAGCAGGCATCGCTTAGCATTCAGTGACACCTCAGTGTGCTTCTTGCCCTAATTATCTAATATCTTCCGCTAATGTAGCTAACATCTATTAGGTGCATGCAGTTTGCGCGCTATCCCCGCCCCCCCGGAGGTGTGATGACTGCATGTGTGTATCTGTTTTGCGGTGGAGTGTTTTTGTCTTGGTAGGGAGCTTTGAGAGACATTTGAAAAACCACCAGATTCTTGTCAAAACGATAGTGTCTGCATATGACGTGGAGTCATACTTCACGTAGTTAATAACTGTCGCTGTTTGGGTTTTTTTTACATATAAAAGGGATACAAACCAAGAGACAGCAATGTGTTTGGGGAACTTTTTGTTTGTTGATATCCTGAGTTAGTATTGGTGAGCACTGTAAGGCCAGTGTTTTCATCTTTGCACAGTTCCTGGGGTTTCAGCAGCTTTTTTTGGCTGGTAAAAGTGGCAGCCTTGACTATTTGCTTTACTCACCCTTCATCTTAAGCTTAATTCAAGCATCAGTTGAGGAGTGCTAAGCAGGAGTACGAGAGCTGCACTATTTTTCTTACCAGCAGGTGGCCTTGCACCTTTCCTAACATGCAAAGAGGGATCGGAGTGTGATGGGAACCAAACCCTAGGAGCAGGTAACACACAGGAGACTGACTTTTTACTTTCTTTGCAATTCTATTTTTAAAAATGTGAGGTTTGGGAATTAAAGAGAAGTTATTTACTGTGCTGTTTTGTTTTTTGTGGTTTTCTTTTTTTCTTGTTATTGTTCCATGTCCACATGTGTGCACTGGTCATGCAAAATTCTGTTCTAGATAGCTGTGAAAACACCCAAGGAATAATTTTGGACACACACAACCGCGGTGTTCTGACTTTGAGAGTCGCTGAGTTGGAATCTGTATTCGTGCCTTAACTGGCATCAAACCGTTTCTTCCCTCTCCAGAAGCGTACTCGCGCCTAGAGAAACTGTCTCCAACAGGGTATTAGGGCCGTGTGAATTGCTAAGTTTTTGAGAAGGGTAACTTAATTAGTCTCTCCAGGTGAAGAAAAATTTGTGAAGGTGAAATCAAACATTATTGAGGGCCCAGAGGCCTGTGCATTGTATTGATTTCATCTCAAAATGTTGAATCCGTATCCGTATGCCAGAGGGAAAATAACAGGGAGGGGAAAAGCATAAGATCTGAACTGTTTTGTACTACTTCTTTCTTTGTTAAATTGTTACACTCTTTTTTAAATTTAAATATACTGTTTGTTTTGTTTTTTTTTTTTAAATACTTGGTTTAGATTTGTTGTGGCATATTGGTAATCATTTAGCAGTTCTTTTGTACTAAGATTGGGCAATTAGATTAATGTAGTGTAAGTGAACCAAAGTAGTTCCGTCAAAAATTCTCCTTTGACCTGCAATATACATTGGAAGATTATTGTTGCATAGAAGACTTATACTGGGATACCTTAATATAATAAATGTAGGAGCTGATGAATTTGAGAAGAGTTATGAATTCCTCACTACAATTATCTTTGTTAGCTTTGCATTTTCTTGTCTTGTATATGTTGACTTATTCCCCTGTCTTTTAGTAGATAGTAAGTATGTCTTAAAATCTGGATTAGGGGACACAACTGTTGTATTTGGACAACTTGATTTGGCTGAAAAGGGAGGAAAATAGGAGAGAGTACAGAATATATGTTCTGGAGATACTTAAAATGAAACATTTTGTGATGTGATTCATGTTTTGTAAATAACCTAAAGTTTAAGGGAAGGGGGATAAAGCTTGAATGCTTCATAATGGGGCCCAAAGTAGAGTCATTTTGTTTCACTTTCTGTCTGCATTTTGGGGTTTTTTGCTTTTCTGTCTTGCTTCTCCCCTCCCTCTTGTATGTTCAGAACAACCTAATTTTGACTTTTGGTTCAAGTACTAGACGAGTAATCCATTACTCACACCGCTGTATTGCATCTCCTTCATCCTTGGTTCCCTTCTGTGACTCTCGTCACAAGCATCAGGTTGGGAAATGATCGGAGTGGCATCAGTCCTTAAATCACCAGCTCTTACTGAGTACAGTTTTATGGGGGAATGTTTTGCCCTTTGTTTTCCAGATCTTCTGTGAAATATTAAAATGGTGACCTTGCTCCACCTACTCTTGTATGGTCTTGTGGGCCAGAAATTATCTGTACCTGCTGCATCTGTTGGCTGTTTTGTTGCAGTGTGATATGGCCAGATTCTGGCAATTCGAGGTTGCCTTTCTCCCTTTCTAAGATACTGCTTATAATCACCTGGGTTAGTGGTATAGTGAAAGGTTCTTGGCCAGATGATGTGGTAGCAAAGCACTGTATTGGCCCAAACACCCCGTTCAGCGCGTGGAGGAGTTGATAAGACAGTGTAGAAGTGGCCAAGCAGTGATCGGAGAGGTTTATGAACACCCTGTGGGGTTTTTTTGTAAGGGTGCTGCATGGTGTTACATCAAATGGGCTCAGGGAGTTCTGGCACGCAGCATGTTCCTATTAGAAGCAACAGTGATCTGATAAACAGGTCTGTGGAGCCATAGGTGCTTGTGTTTATCTAAAAAACCCCCACACTAGCAACAAAACAGAGTGGAAACACAACAAACCAGAGTGAAACAAAACAGAGTGGAAACCCAAACTCTAGCAAGTCACTTGTCCCCTCTAGTAGGTCTCTTCTGGAGAAGGAGATAAAGAAGTAGGAATAGTCACTGTCACTCTAAAAGAAAGCTGAAACAGATGCGTGTTTTCTCTTGTAATTCAGCTTCTTGATACAGCCCTGGATCCATGCTTTTGTTCAACAGACCCAGTTTGATGACGTCAATACATTCTTCACAGCAGGGAAAAAAAAAAATACCGTTTTTCAAACAAGCTGAGCATTTCCTTAGACTGGGAAAGCAAACTGGCTGGGTGCCTGGTGGCTCCTACAGCCAATCACTATAACCTTACCATAAATGTAGATGTGTTTCTATCTTAGGCTTGATTATTGACTTTATTTTAGCCATGGGACCGTCCTGTCCTGGTCCTCTGTGTGTGCGCTCTACCAGTGAGTGCTGAGATCCTGAGTGCTGCATTATTTAGAAAACTAAAATTTGACTTTGTGACTTGATATATTGTAAATGCATCTCTTTTAAATGTTTTGCAGAGCTCTGTCTCCGTCCAGAACTTGCAGCAGGCAGCTTAGCTTCAGAGGTTGGCTGGTGCTCTGCTCTTTTTTTTTTTTTTCAGGCTAATTGCTCTTCGTTGTTTTTTGAGGGTGGTATTACTAATACTAAGATTACGCTTTATACTTGCAAAGCTTGCTGTACAGCAAATGCTGTCGGATGTGTAACAGATGAACTGTAAAAGCTCTTGAGATAATGTGCTAAGGAGGCTAGACGTTCTCCAGAGGTGAGCGAGGAAGTGTTCAAACCTTTTCCCTTCAGGCCCTGCCTGGACAAAGTGTGGCTGATTTAGTCTGTGAGTGGTATTAGTTTCCTGCATTTGTGAGTTAAATCCGAGGCTGGATCCTCATACTGAGGATGAGAGAGGAAAGACCTGTAGAGAAATGTCTGGAGTTAAAAGGTAAATGTGAGTAAAAGGAGGTCTTTAGTTCTGCTTTTAGCCTTTGATCTGAAGATGGCAGTAATAGGCACACCAGATGGCTTTATTTCCGATGTTGAGTCAGTGACACCCTTCAAGGAAAAAAGTTTTCATAATAATTTTAAAGGTAACTAAGACAAATTTTATTGAAGGTGGTGGTGGGGAGGAAAAGTTAAAGGATACATTTTAAAAGATCTTAGCTTGCTGTAGTTGATCAGAAGTTCTGAAACTGTAAGAAATGTTATGTCTTTGGGGTTTGCATTGCTCTGTCATGCTCCTCTTTCTGCGATATCATCTAACAAGTGAAGCTAGCACGCTTAGATAAAGCAATGTCTTACGGCTGAGACTCCAAACTATCTTTTTTTTTTTTTTTGGGGGATATTGCTTAACCTTTGAAATTCTTTGGTGGGGGCAGGTTGGGTGCTGTGAAAAGTTTTATCCCTCCCACTAACGTCTCAGATGCAGTTTAGCATCCTCTGCGACATCAAACGTTCTTCAGAGCGAGAACAGGATGCCGTGATCTGGCCCTGAGTGTTTGTCTGCTGGGCACTGCTGCGCGCTTCTAACCAGGGCATGTGCTTCAGGTAGACGACCGAGAGCTCAATTCTGGTAGAGAGGGGCTGTTGTGGTAGGAGCGAGGTTTGGAGGTGGTGGGGCTGTCGCTGTTCCCTGCCTTCACCTACTCACCCGCTTCTACCACACATCTGCACAAACAGAGAAGGGGCCTGGGTAGCTCATGCTGCTACAGGAGTGAGTCATACCTTCTCCGTTCAGCTGCACAGCCTGCTGCATACTCAAGCTTTTATGAGCATGAAGCAAATTAAATGAGTACGTAGCAACAGACTAGTTTATATTTCTATCAAAAAGCAGTTGATTGTTTTCTGTTGGTGGCTCTCATCAGCGATTAAACGATGGGCTTAGAAAGCTGTGCATCGCCAGGGATGGTCGTAACAAGAAGGAATACGCTAATGTTTGCTGTCTGAAGCAGTCTGTTAAGTTCCCAGATAAGACGTTAGTGGTATTTTTCAGCTGAATAATTTCTCAAATACTTCTTTGAAGCCAAGTATTTTAAAGAGGCGTCCTTTCCGCACTGCACGGTAGCTGTCTCTCCTGCTGTCAGCCAGCTCAGCCTGTGTCTCAGGCAGGAACAGGAGACCGATGGGGAACCACAGAGGGATGAACAGCAGAACCTGTGTTTCTGGTTCCCTGGGATGGGCAGGAGAGCGTGGTGCCGGCACAGGCCACAGCTTTAACAGCCACAGGTTTCCCATGCACTTCTCCCAGCTTGGGGGATGCTCAGAAACCCCCTTGTCTGGAGGTGGTCTGCTGAGAGGAGAGCAGTTCCTCAGTTTCGTGTGAGAAATGAAGAGGGACTTGTGACTTGTCTCAGCTCTCATTGAATCACTTCAGTGAGCCATGATTTTACTTGAGGTCAGTGGTATTTATGATGTTGTCTTGAGTGAAGCTAAGATTCCGCTACATGTGCATAAAGCAGATGTAAAGATACGTTACATCAGTAACTGCGAACTTCCCTCCCTCTGAGAGGTAGGGTTGGCCGCCAGCCCCTTCTTCATCAGCCCCTCGAAGGGGCAGCCCGGTCTGCCCTGCAGTTGCTGCACGGCAGAGCTTGGATCATCTCGGAGTTGCTATGTGGAGCTTGTTCCTTCCTCCCCCAGTGCTATTCCTGAGTGACCCAGTACAAAACCCATGTTTTCTTTTCAGGGGGCCTACCTGAGAAACAGGATCTGACAAAACCAAGTCTAATAACTATAAATTATTAAAATCAAGATAATAGGGAAGGTTTAGCCCTCATGAAAACAGTAGCATGTATTGTGTAAGCGGGAAAAAAAGCAAGCAGATGTTAGCACTTTTTCCCGAGTGTGGTTGTCCCCTCTTCCCCCCCAGCCCATTTTCCTGGGAAGGCCTGGCCAATTGCAGTGCAAGTGGTGCTGAGTTTTTAATGCGTTAAAATACTATAGCAACACTGTTTTATTTAAATACAATTCAGAAGGGGGGACATGTTTATGTTGAAGACCTGGTAATTGCATAATTTTCTCCTTTTATTAAACAACGTGTTCATTCTGTGTTAAACAGACTAATCAGAGGGCAGAGGAAAGATTTATATTACATTGAAGAGGTCTGAGCATTTGACCCTGTAAGTGAATTCCCAGAGCCAGCTAAATACAATGCACTAAGAAACAGGCTCTAATTAGGAAGCTGAAAGAGTTGTGTGTCGTTCTGGTATCCTGATGTGGAAACTATCCAGGCATTTTCAAGATCCTTGGGCAACAGTGTTTTGTAGCAGTGAAATGCGTTACTACGTCTATTCAAGAAATTACTAGCAGGAAACAGAAAGAAAGAGAAACTTGCCAAGTGCCTACAGGAGTGACAACACGGTAGAAACCATAATTTGGAGACAGACGTATACAAACCCCTGTCTTTTATTTAGTGCTGTTACTGACTTACAAGAAGAACAGAACACGAATCATCAGGATTTAGCATTTTCTGCCTGTAGGTACTTGGGATATTCTTGAAGTCCTGAAAACAGGGCAGCTGGGAGCTCTTCCGAATGGAGAGCTGCGTGCAGCCAGAGCTGTACCTCTGCCGGTCCCCATGGGCACTCTGTATGTGTGTGTGCAACACAGAACATTATCTGTGAGCTTATCCTGGTTAAGAAATGGATCAAAAAGCAGTTGAGGTTGGAGGAATCTCCAGCTGGGCTATAGGCGGATTAGACCTGAGTCCTGTCAGTTGTCATCCCCCATGAGGCCAGCGGTAGGCTTGCCATTGATTCCAGTAGAGCAACAATTGATTTTGAAATGGGCTGGAACGAGCAAGAGCTTTGCAGAATTCTGTGGTTATGTTTGTTTCAGAAGTGTGCGTCTAAGTCAGTCTTACAGTCGTAAAAGGAAAAGAACAAAATATTGTTCTTGGGTCTGATAGGGAATTTGAGCAAACAGTTAGATGGGCATGTAAAACACATTTGGTGGAAGAGAAGAAAACCTATCACATTTGGCTGGAAAATGCTGGCACACTTTCAGAAAACCAACCAAATTATAAAATAAAAATAGCATGTTATCTTGTACTTTTCCATAGTTCTTATGGCTGTCTGTAAGAAAGGAAGAAACTGCCTTATGTAACTAAGATGCATCTGCAAAGGCGAAAAACCTGCCTCCTTCAGTCTTCTTCTGAGACTTGAGCATCGTTTGGGGAGAGTTTTATAAACGGAATGTGCTAGAACATGAGTAATAGCTGTGTGCTAAGTTCCTCCTGGCTGAGTGACCAGCCATTGTCAGCTGTCAGTCTCCTGGAGCACCACAGTAGAGTCTTCCAGGCTCAAGCAGCAGCCAGGAGGATGTGTGCAGGAAGGTGGGACAGAGGCAGGTTGACACTGCGCACAGGGCAGGGGAGAGCACCAGTGAAGTCCTGTCCTTCCTGCAACCTGCGGTGAGTTAGGCACCACTTTGCCAGTTGTGTTGGTCTGCACCTTGTTTTCACCAACCAAAATGACATTCAGCAAAAGTGCAACGGATGGGGGGTAGGGATCCTTTTGCACAGGTCAGAGATGCAAAGGGTTTTCTCAGGGCTTCATGTTATAAACAGGATTCTGCTGGGGAGGACTCTGTTTTATCCTAGATCTATAATGGGGGTTGTAGCAAGTTGTAAAAACACACACACACACTTTACCTGTGACATTTATCTGTGAGTTATGTTATTGTTCAGATCACTGATAAAGGCGTGAAGGTGCATGACCAATGATGGGCAGGGAAGGTCCCACAGAATCGCACCCACTCAGCAGTAATTTCCCGGCTGTGAGACTTCAGCTAGAGAGTGCTCATGGTGCTCTGCATAGGTCGATTCTGCAATCGCCTTATTTTTAACGATGTCACGTTTTAGAAAGTAAAAGGCTTTAGAGGCTTTTACACCTAGGTCTGCAATATTTAATAAATTTAATAAAGCCTTAATTATTAATAAAGCCTTATTAATTAATAAAGCCTTTAAAATTTAATAAAGCCTTATTCATCAGCATTTATTATATTATCTCCTTTTATTTTTTATTATTTGGCTTCTATATTGGCAGCTGTGATAGTTTGACTTAGAGTGGTGTGTTCATCTGGCAAGTTTGTAATTAGCTACTTCTTGCCATTACGTGCTTGAAATTTTTGTTAAACTGCCTTTCTTCCTGTTTTGGGGAAACCCCTTAAGCGCTTTTAAGGACTAATGAAAATAAATGTTAATTGTTTTGGAGACACTTTCTCTGGAACACCTGGATGGGTGTGGGCTACCCAAACCTGCTGTGCTGTGCATGCCTAACTTCACCGCTGGCTCTTTTCGCACCCTCCTGCAATGGCATTAAAACAGAAAGCCCCAAACTGTTTTGCAATCCTTTGATTTGACAACTGACTTTTTCCTGGTACAGAAAATGCACACGTATTAAATATGTTTGCATTTGCCACATTATTTTTCACAACTCCCTATAACAGCATATATTTCCAGATAATAGAATGCCAATTCCAAAAGTACGTTTCCTTTTTATCCTAAGGCATTTTTTTAAAGTATATGTTCACTTTAGTCATATAGGTTGCAGGTTTCCCCTTGTATTTTTGGTTCATTCTTCAGTTTATTGCTATATAATGCTCATTCCTTCACTGCGGTACAGTGGTTCTCATGGAGGTTTAAAAAAAGAGATCAGCTGTGCTCTCAGAAGTTGTTTGTTTATAGGTTGTGCTGAGTGGCTCATACAGAAGAGGAGGAAGTTGCAGCAGGGTCATGTCTCCTCGTCCTGCCCAGCAGCGACACCTAACTGCTCCGAGGGTGCCGAGCCCAGGTGGCAGGAGAAAGGGGCTGAAGACCAGGGCTGGGCCACCTGGAGAAGTAGGTACCTTCTTGTTGGCATTTGTGGTGAGAGGCACTCCACAATTTGTCATCATCCAGAGCCCACAGACAAAGAAGCTGTGTCAATCACAAAGCATGAAACTCTGGCACTACGGAAATTTATTAAATTCGGTAGTGAAAGAAGTTACGCTGTAGAGGTCCTTTTCCTTGCTGTTTGCTGGAGGGCCAGCCAAATTGGCTGATAGAGGCATTTGAGCTTGTGAAGCTGTGTGATGTAACTAGGCATGCAATGAGTCCACAGTCTTTATCTATAATAGCCTTCTGAAACCTGCTTCCAGTGCATTTCTCCAGTGGGAATTATCTGATTTCTCATAATGTGCAAGCTCATCTTCAAGCCTTTCTTTTGGGGAGATAATAACAGGGCAACCACTTCCAAAAATGTGGTGGGAACTTAGTCTCCTTGTTGTGTCAGTCTGGGAATACATTGGTTGCGGAACTCAGAAGTTATTGTGAAGGAGGGACCCCTGTGCTCTGCCTGCCCCACGCACACGCTGTGTAGGTCTGACTTCCTTAGGAGTGCAGGGCTTGTTTTTCACAGTGATGTGGTGGGAAGATTTCATTTACATTTTGACAGATAGCGTGTTACTGGAGAGGTTCTGATAATCGTCTGGGGGAATCTGTTCTCTCTCAGCTCTTAGGAAACGTGGCAACGTAACCTCATTGTGAAGCCTTGTCTACAATGTCATTTAGATGTGTCTGCATGAACTGTGAAAAAGCTACTCAGATGCTCCTAAGAGTTTACACACGGTGGGGCAGAGCTCAGCCTTGGCCAGCGGCCTGAGAACTTAGCCAGGATCTCTGGTGGATTTGCAGCTCTTGGTATAAACATGGTGTTCCTTTGCTATGCTTCTGATATGTGTGATGTTTTCTTTCTAACATTAGGCATGCCTGCACCAGCTGGAGCGTGAGGTATGGGTGCTGCCTTGCAGATAAAATGTAGAGCTTATTTCCACAAAAAACATCACAGAGGGCAGTCTATCTCCAAAACTATGTGTTTAAATTAGCCAAATTTACGGAGGAAAAATCTGTCCACTTCTATTATGCATGAAGATATAGGTACAAACTCCTGCCTCATGAAATCCTTATGCTGCACATGAGGAAGCGGAAACAATATAGGAAGAAAATTATCACTGTAGGCGTCCCATTTCTTTCCTAAGCATTTGCTATCAGGAAATCTGAGAGACAGGATGCTGAGCTAGACTGATATCAGCCTGACCCAGCGGGGCTCATTCTTACGTTCTATTTATTTATCTAAGAAGGATGGGGAGGGAGCTATTAGTTCCTTTGATTTTGAATGAGCAATAACTTTACCTAACATTACCATGGAGAAAGAGACCTTGTCAAGAAGATGAAGGAAGGTTGTGAGTTAATATGCTTCATCACCTCACTCAAGAGGCTCAGGAGGCAAACACTGTATCCTCTAGCTCTTGAACAGCACTGGCAAAACTATTTTCCAAACCTTTTAGGTTGAAAACTGCTATATTTGAGAATGATTAGAGCTCGTTTGTCTTAACTGCTAGAGACAGACCAGTGCAAGAGCCTGAAAATCATAGAGAAAGCTAGTCTATGGGTCTGACAGCATACGGTTGATCTGACACTTTACAGATGCTACTGTGTGGCAGCTGCAATGAATCAGGTTATTAGAGGGACTTTCTGCTCCCTAAAGCTTATTTATTCCTGTCTTTCTCAAAAGGGGGGTGGGGAAGTGTAAAGCCTATCAATGAGATAGAGGAGAGGGCCTGAAGCCAGACAAACTAAAACATTTAGAGATTCTGCTAATGCTATGAAGATGAAAGGAATCCCCAAATAAAAAGGAGCCGGAGACATATTTAGCAGAGCCTCATTCCTAAACAGCCAATTGGATGTAGGCAGGAAGGTCTCCACGCACATCTGAGAAGTTGTTTTCCCTTATAAAGTAATGGCTTGTAATGTTATGAGTAAAGAGGTTACTTTATTCCCAATTTTCTATAGCAGTTGGGATAAGACCACAGCTTCTGCCCTCCTTTACCAAAAAAGTATGGCATCTACGAGCTGGTGCGTGGCCCCTGAGCTGGCATTCTCCGGGCCAGCTGCAGCCCATTTCCTCGGCATGGGGGCTGTACAGCTCCTGCTGCTGTGGAGTCCCAAGCGCATTTTCTGTCCGTACAACAATCTGCACAAGTTACTGAAAACCAAAGAACTTGTCTTAAGGGACACGTAGCGAAGAGTTTTCACTGCTATCTTGAAAAATGCTTGGGAGCTTTGCTGATAGGACTGTAAAGAGAACAGGGAAAAGGGTATGAAAGAAAGGCAAAACTACTTTTTCTGCTTATTTTCCTTTCTCTGATCATACTCTGGACATACTCCTGTGATGGACATGGCAAAAAGGTTTAGCATGGACAAACAGAGAAGTTCTCAGGGGAAGCCAAATGAAAACCATAGTTTTTGGCTATGGGTACAATGAAAGAACTAGAACCTCAGGGTGTAGACACACTGGGCAAATCGTGCTGTGGCAGTTTCTATATGAATGAGCGGGATAAATACTGAAAGATAGGCAGCAGAAAGTGGTGATGGAAGTGGCCTCCAGAGAGGAAGCTAAACTACTTTCAGGAATAGTGTTGTAGTCTTTTTCTTGAAAAAATAAAATAAAATAATAATATATATATGGGCTAAGCTGTTACATGTCCACAGAGGAAGGTTCAGAGGTTTGATCCCCGGCATTTAGGCTTGGTTCTCAGAAGGCTTGTTCTGTTCGGTCCTCTTTAGATTCTTATTCCTGTCTCGTGCCAAGTGCATTGCCCTTTCGCCCCTACCCCTCTGGCAATGACCTGTGTTGCTGAGAAGAAAGGTGTAAACTACTGATGTCATTTTTTCCCCATGTGTTTTTATCTGTGTGATCATAACTTGAGCATGGAATCACTAAAAAGAAAAGAAATACCTATAATGTCCCTCGAGACGGACTGACCTAATTTCCTTGCATAGTTCACCTGTTTGCCTTGCTTCCTTCCTGCCCCGGGACCTTCCATAACGTAACATGCCGGAGAGGAGCTGCCTGCTGAGTGCTGGCTCTTCACTGTGTGCCGGAGGCATGGCTGTGCAGCGTCTCTACGGTTTTGCTGTGCTTTTCCTGTGTATTCGTCACTACTCATCAGTCAGTCTCTGGGGTTACTTCTCCCTTCTGGTCTGCATAGCCCCGTCTCTGACAAATATCCTTCATATGGTAGGTCTCTCCAAACAACTGGTGTTTCCTCTATTGCCATATCAACGACTGCCTGCTCTGAATGAGACTCTGCATCAGCCGTACCTTTTTCATGAGCACCCTGAAAGATGGGATTCCCACCTCTTTGGTGCCCATGACAGGCAAGGTTATGTGTGATCCCCACCCAAATAGCCATTCCTCATAGCAGCCGAGGGGCTGTTGCTGCCATCATTGCCACCACCAGTAATTGTGGTACACACCAGGCTAAGTTTACAGGAATTCTGATGAAGCTTAACAGAGATACAAAGGTGTCTGTGGTATCTGCATGGCCACTGCCTCCTATAATAGCCACAGAGACCTCTTGTAGAAAACTGTTGCCTGTATTTCTAGCTATGCTGAGGTGCAGTGTGAATGGTGTACCAGTTCTACTGGGTAAGGGTGGTTTACTTGGCTCTGCGACCTCATATGTGCTCTATATGCTACAGCATCATCACCAGTAGGCTTTTTTGGGAGTGTAAATCTCTTCTCATTAAGGTGAAGAGTTTGGATTCTTTTGGATCTTTGTCCCAGTCTTGATATTTCCAAGGAGTAGTAGTAGATGATGCTTCTGAAAACCTTGGATTACGTTTCCTGAGGTAACTGATGTTTGTGTCAAAATCAGGCATGATACTGGGGTGGAGGGTTCTGCTGTATTAAATTCTCCTTCCCCTCGACCTGAGTTCCCTGATCTAATACCATATGTTCTATGCGAGGTATGTAATTTTTCTCAGCTGTGTTTGTGAGTGTTGTTTGAAAACAAAGAATTTGGTTTTGCCTGTCCTTTGAGTGTCAGTTGGAGATATGCAAAAAAAGAATTTGTTTATATCCTCTGTTGTAGGTTTCTTNATCCAGCATCTTTTGCCTGGATGCTGGAAGTGAAATAATAAATAGCTTTTGCATGGCTCATGTTCCAACGCTTCTTAGCTTCTGGTTCTGACCCTCAAAGGCAGTTACATTCCTTAAAAGTTCCTTTCCTTAAAAGTTAAATTCCTTTTGGCCTTCAATCCGTAATTCTGCCTATCTGCTATCTCTACTAGTGGCCTAATCCTTATAATCTCTACATCAGAAAAACTCCCACTGCGGTGGTATGGGAGATTTTCTTGCATTAAGACTACTCAATTAGGCAGCAAACACATGATGCTCCTCCCTATTGTAACAAGACTCACAAAGCAAGGATCTCACTTGGATTCCCACATCTTTCTGGGCTTGTGTGCGTAGAGCAGTTTTGAAGTTGTAATGGTTATGTATTGGAGTTGAGAGATGCTGATTTCTGGCCTTTGGTGGAAATTTAATGACAAAATATTGTTGACTACGAAAGAGCTGCTTCACTAGAATCACCCTGTCCAGACAACAGCTGGCTACAGCTGTAAAAATCCAGTCCTGTGCTGAAAATAACTTGTACAGTGAGAACCCTTGCTTTACTCGCTAAAAATATGTCCAATGGAAAAGCTAGATGGGGGTTATAAAATTTAACAGCTTTATTATGAACAGTTTGAGATGAGTTTATGACAGTCCAGACTTGTGGCCATCAGTGGAGTAGCACTAGGGCGAAGTTGGCCCACAGGTCCTAGGGTTTTGAAAATAAGCTGACAGAGAAACAGAATGGATTCTAACCCATCGCAGTCCAGAGGGGATCATAACAATCTTTTAGCAAAACGTTTTCATAACCTTCAAAGACTTCACTGTGAACCCTATACAACAGCAGGTACTTTTTTCACCACCCTTAAGCCTATGGGCAATATTTAGCATACAAGCAAAACAGCTGAGCTTTTAAAGACTTTGTAGCAACATTTGGCAGCTGTTTAGCTTGCCAGAAATATTTTCATTGTTTTTGTCAGAATCTTTAATGAAAGCAAAGTGTTTCTTTAAAAACGCCTTCCTATTATAAATGACTGCTCTTCCAATTTATCTCTCTGCCTCTTGGATGTTACTATGGAGTCCGGGACCTCTCTTGTTTAAACACATGCTCCTCCTGCCAGAGGGTGTCTATTGTGGGCACGCTCCGTCTCTGTATTTTAGCAACTCTCCTGAAGTTTTCAAGTGTTTATCTTGCACAGCTGAAAGTCTCCTCCTGTTTCATGAGCTCTACACTGGAATGCAGTGGAAGAGACCCAGGGCCTGTGGCCACCCGGATTAGAGGTTTTTGTAATAAGGTCCCTATATGGTTTTGTTAGAGACTTCAGCTCTGTCTCTGCTCCTTGTTTGGGAGGCTAGTGGGAGGAGAAGAGCTGAAGGGGCTATATAACCTCCGAGCTTTCAGATACAGAGTGCACCATCCCAGAGCAGCTATCCCCAGCCAAGCACTGTCAGGGTAAGTGGCACTGAACCAATAACATGATTTACAGATTGCTGGAGGACTTCAATTAAATAATGTCAAATGGAAGCTATTCAGGAGGATGTACTGCTGGGCTGTAGTTTGCTTAAGCAAACTTACTAGAATTGAATTGATAAAATGCTTTTAATATCTATACTGAGTTGTCTTTATTTTATAGCACTTCTGAAAGGGAAAGAAAAGTTCCACCCGATGATTTTGCTGATTTCACCAGCACTCCAGCAATTGTATACAGACAGAGTCTGTGTAATGCCACAGCTGGAATTGCAGCTATATTCATGTTTAAATGAACCCGTGTGACCTTGGGGTGTTAGTCTGGGACAGAACAGAGTTCCTGAAGGGGTATGTAGTGGCATTTCTTAGCAGGTTTGCTTCAGTGCTGTTAAATCAGTGTAAGGTGATATGAGTGTTTTGGGGAATGTGACTGTAAGAAGAGCTGGGAGTGTGCAAATTAGCAGTGTCTAATAGGATGCAATAAGGATGTGTGTGTATTCATCCTTGTCTCTATGTATATGAAACTACTGTTCTGTAAAATGCCAAACACTTCATTAAGGAACGGGCTACTCAGAGTATTTCTTGTGAGGCTGGAGTTCTCTTAATAGCTTGTTGTGGAGATTGGTGAGGTGATTGGCTATCTTTAGATGTAAAAGCAAGCAGAAGAAAGAGGCTAAATAGTGTATTAATTACTTGGGAGAAAAATTTCCTTTCTTCCGCAGTGCTGAGTGACATTTGCTGCTGTAAGATGTTGCTACTGCATGCCATGGCAGTCCTGAGCTGTAGCTCACTGGTTGGCAGCAGAGCGCCCTGTCTGAAATCATTCGGCTTTGATTTTTCAACTTTTTGTGCTTTATTACTAAATATGGTTTTCATTTAGAGTCCACTAAGCTCAGAAATGTAGCCTTTCCTGCCCCCTTCTTTCCCCTCCCCCAAGTGATTTTTGGCATTGCATTAGCTGCATGGGTTTGAGCAAACCCCCTGACCTCGAACTCTGTTCCAAAAACAGACGGTTGAAAAGCCTATTTCCTAATTAGGAAATGGTTTGTCCAAACCAGTCTGTTCATTCATGTTAGATAACAATTGTACTCCATTCAGTAAATGTTTGAACATAAAGAGCCTGTTTTCCCAGGAGTTTAATAAACACAAAAATCGCAACCTACTTTCCTCTCCCAATAATAATGATAAAATATCTGGAGTACATCAAGTTAGAATTTCCCCGTTGTTGTCTTCTGGGAGCTATGCCCCCGCAGCCTGCAGGAGTGGGGCTCAGGGATGCCTGGCTGGGGAGAGACGGAGGATCTCGAACGAAGGATCTCGAACGAAGGATTTGGGAGAGGTGTCTGCGGTTGTTCCATGCATTGCAGAGGCTGAACCGATTGCGGGCTCATTTGCTCATCTGCCATGGCTCTCGCTGACCCTGTTCCCACTTCGTCCTGCGCTTCCAGTATTCCTGTGGCAGAAGGTTTTGGAGACTGCGTGCGGAGCCAGCTGGTCTGTGGATGACAGCTGTCTCCTTTAGCTGTTAACACAGCGCGATTTGTTGAACTCTGCATGGAAGCCCGGGCTCAGAGCTAGCCAAGTGATTCCCTACCACGCTATAAATTGTGAGCACATAGTTCTTGAGTCCTGGTATTCAGTGCTTGTTTCTGTAATTGACTTTAATACAAAGCCTTCAAAGCATTTTTATTACCCATATTATCTTCCTGTTGCCAGAGGAGGAAAAAACAGTTTCTTTTTACTGAGACGAGGAGCCAACATAAATTACTCTGCCACTCTACAAATGCAGTTTATTAGCTGCTTTGATATGATGATAGACCGTACGCTGTGGCCTGTTTTTAAAACACATACTGTCCCTGACTTCATCTTAAAGGCGGGGTTTTTCTTCTGAGTGACTATGGGAGGCCTGGAAAAAGCTTTTTTTAATTTTTTTTTTTCCTTTTTAATTGGTAACAAATCTTCTCTTTTAAAAGGTTAAATGTAAACTTAATTGGCCATCTTCACCTAGTGGGTCAATATCTGCATCAGGAAAACACCCTTGGTACACGCATAGCATTTAACGTGGTTAGTTTTTGGGAAGCCCAAGACTGAACGGGGAAGACTGGCGAGCTCTTTCCTTTGCCAGCTTTCCATGTGTGCCAGGATTTTGTCAGGGTGACAAAAAAGAAGGGGGAAGTTGTGCTGAATCTGATGGAAAGTGATTTTTGTTTTTGCAGCTGTCAGTCCAGCGTTCTCTTTTATCTCCCACCCACCCCCAGCCAGGGTTTTCTGTGACCAAATTTAGATAAACACTTGCTGCTCCCTGATCTGTCTGCCCATGCCGCAGGACTGGAAGTCTCCTCTGGAATCCCCTGCATAATCTCTAGTGCATACAGCCCTCTGGCAGATGTGGTTGAAAGCTCTTGCGCTTTCCAAAGGAAGCCCATTCCGTCCTGTGGCCCTGGAGGCCTTGTGATTGCCAAACCGGTGCCGTACCTCTCTTTGCTGCTGCTGGTTGCTTTCATACAGCCACCTCAAGGGGCTTCAAGGGTGGATCTGCTACCCCGGTATGTTGAGGTTTTTAAAAATTCTTTCCTGCTGTTTTCATAGGGCCGTTTTCTGCCTGGAGAGCCCGAGGACACTGACGTAGAAGATGTGCGAGGAAGAGGACAGCACTGCCCTTGTTTGTGACAACGGGTCAGGGCTCTGTAAAGCCGGCTTCGCTGGGGATGATGCTCCAAGAGCAGTTTTCCCTTCCATTGTGGGTCGTCCCAGGCACCAGGTGATGAACCGCTTTGGTTATTCCATACTGGGCTTGTTGAAGGCTTTGCTGCCCTGTCCCCAGCCCTCCACTCCAGGGCCACCTTTTCCTGTGTCAGGGGCTAGCCCAGCCCCAGGTGATCTGTGTAACACAGTATTTGCAGGCAAAATGAGTCCAGCAGTGCACTCACCTGAGTCAAAGAGGGTCTCTTGCCTTGTGAAAGGAATCCTTCTAAAATTTTTCACTCTCTTCTATGCCCTCTTTTTTCTGGCCCTTAATTTTGGATCACCCAGAGAACTTGGCGAGTAAAGCTAGTTTAAAAAAACAAAACAAAAAAGCCCAGCACAGAAGTATCTGGAAATTTTGAGTGCCGTAAAAGCTGATGATAGATATGTGGAAAACTAAAGGAGGAAGGAGAAGTTTTCAGTCAGCTTCCTATTACCCTTCCTGACTTTAATCATTTAGCTGTATCCCAACTGGGCACCTGTCTAGGGTTGAGTTTCTTTAGCTTCAAGGTTTACATTTGAGTACATGATACATTCCACTCAATTTTAATAGTTTGCAAAATACATTTATTATCCGAGCTGTTAAATACAGAGTTTCTGAGCCAGATCATCATTAGTATGAACTAGAGCAGCTTGGCTAGGCCACAACAAACTAATCCACCTAATTAGCAAATCCACCTAATTGCTTCTATGCCATCCAAGTCCCTGGTGAAGTGGAAAGAGGTAAACTGCTTGTAAGATGTGGCACTTTATATACCCAGAAAATGCATTTTTAAATTCTGCAGGGCTGGAGAAATGCCTGCCTTTCAGTATAGCAGCTAGGGCTGGAGGTCTAATTGTGGCCGCTGGGCATTACCATAATGAAAAAAATACGATCAAATGTCAGCTTCTGTAGATAGTGTGAATGGTATTAATTGCTCAAAACCAAGCCATACAGTCACAGTGGAAACAAATAAAGATTTCTAGAACTTTTCTTTCCTGATCACACATGACAGATAGTATTAGTCCCCTGAAGGAAGGATCATCCCATCAAAAACCGCAAATACAGGTTGCCTGTGTGTAAGGCAGAGTTCGAGATGCCAAAGTTTGGAGTCTGTAATGACTAAGTTATGGTAAGAGTACTATGCACTCAAAGCATCCTACTATATACTATTTTTTTCCAGTATTTCTGACTTTAACATAGACACTAGTGTATATCCAGAGTTTTTTCCAGTATTTCTGACTTTAACATAGAGACTAGTGCATACCCAGAGTATTTTCCAGCTTCTGGTACGCGGACCATTTCTACAGGAGCCATGAAAATACCCAACAAGAAGCCTGTACCAGTAGATTTGAATTGTCTTGAAAATATTATAGTATTCAAAAAGAAGAATAAAAAACGTTGACATTTAAGCTTTGGGAAATGTAAAGTGTGTATTGCTCTATCTTGACCCTTAGATGGCACAACATCACTTTCTACTTCTACTCTCCTTTTTTACAGTTTAGCAGATAGTTCATCCCTAAACAATAACGAACATTAAAACAACACTATTTTTCCACTTTATCTTGATGCATTTAACATTTTACTTGTTGTGTTTACTTAAACTGTAGTGGAAATACGAATTCCAGAGATTCAAGTAAACTAAAAATTTAATTTTTGGCAATTAAAGAGCAACAAGTAATTCTCCATTCAGTAGTATTTGTAAAGTATTTTGTAACTAGTATAAGTGGCAACTGGATTTATTTCACAGCTAATGTTCTATCTACTTTGCAACACCTATCCCTTAGAGACTAACTCCATTTGTGTTATTTTATAGGGTGTGATGGTTGGTATGGGTCAAAAAGACAGCTATGTAGGTGACGAGGCTCAAAGCAAGAGAGGAATCCTGACCTTGAAATACCCCATAGAACACGGCATCATTACAAACTGGGATGACATGGAGAAGGTATTTCAGCTCTGAAAAGTTGATGTGTATCACTGGTAAACACAACTACTTGAACCAAATGTTTACAGAATATCCACTAAATTTTAGATTAAAGCATCATGCTATCAAGTGTGGTTTAATGAGAAGCTTGTTAACAGCAAAGGTTAATTTGCATCTAAAGCTGAAGTATCACAATACATCAAAATAGTTCTTTTACTCCAGTGTGATCTATAAATCTTTGCTAATTACTGGAGAAGGCGGGGGAGGGAAGGAAAGAAAAGGAATATTCTCAATTTGCTAGTAAGGAAATGGAATTTAAGAAGGTACCTTTCTGCAAAAATGCAAAGCATGTATGCAATTCTAATGTGAAGGGCACTGTTTACAGACATACCTTTTAATGCTTGAAAGATTAGTAATATTGCAGTGCAATGCATCCATTTCAGAGCCAGTATTTGGATGAAAGGCTTCCAGAACCGTGTTTATAGTCTTAGGCTGTATGGATGATATAATTTCTAAGACGGTACCTCTGTTTAATGTTGTGCTGTGGAAATAGGGCTATCTGGAACAGTCAGGACATCACAACACACTGCAAGTGTGTGGAGCCACACAGGACTTTCTGACTCTCATAACATTGTAGGTTTTAATTGGAAGCAAAACCTTTCAGATGCCTAACTTATCAACTGGTCCCTAATCACCACCGGCTGGAAACCAAGCTTAGAAAAAACTTTTTGGCCTTTAGAAAGTCTCTGGTGGTTTTACTCCTTATTGGTGTATTAACCTCCTCATTGCGGTCTTCTTGGCCTCAGATTTTTATAGCTGGTAGGAATGAGTTCTCTGGAGGTGTTAAACACAAGTTGACTTTCAGCCTCACAAACCGTTTGCCTTCCTTTCTTTTTATGAATTCTTGGGCTGGCCTCTACAGACCAAAAGATTAAGCTGTCTTCAAGAGACCCGTTATCTATTAAACTCTACTATATAGGTCTGCATATGTTCTGGAGCTGTTCTGGAACTGTTTCACTTTCAGTCATTATCGAAATAGCATTGCGGGAACCAAGTCTGTCCTGCTCTGTCTCTTCTACTGTAAGAATAACATACTTATTTTCATTAACTTATGTGTCCTTAAAATAAGTCATATATTACTAGCAGTAAAACCTGAGGATAATGCTTTTCTTTCTACAGTTACTTTTGTAATCTCTAAGAAGGCAGTAAAAACAAGTGCATGAGAAACATTACTAGCCTGTCTCTAGGGCTGTAAGCAGAGTGCTGGAGCACAGTACCTGTCTGGAAGTGATTCTGAGCTGCTGGCTGATGTTGTTTCTTTCCTTTGGCTTCTCTCATTGTCCTCAGATCTGGCATCACTCTTTCTATAATGAGCTCCGTGTTGCGCCTGAAGAACACCCGACTCTGTTGACTGAAGCACCACTGAATCCCAAAGCCAACCGAGAGAAAATGACCCAGGTAAACTCTCACTAAAGCTATGGAATAATTCTAACTTTGTGAATTCAACAGGATGTGGACTTCATCATTTCAGTTAGTCATGATGTCCAGTAGTCCATCTCTCTTACTTACGGAAGATGGAAAGTTCATGGTGACCACTATGCATATTATTACATTTACTTTAGAAAATCAGTGTATCCACTTTGAATGTGAGTACTTCAGTCTATGTTTTATGTCATCTTAATCTGTTTTTATGCCCAGGCTTATTACAAAATTATATTTAATATGTGCATGTGTCTATATTCGTACATTAAAGGTATAGGCCAGATACAGGGAGATGTCTTATAGGACAATTATTTTTTTATTTAGATTTTGTATTTTCATTCCTTGTTATTACCATCCATCAAGAAATATGAAAATCTTCTCCCTCTCTTTCAGTTAATTGCTTCAACTAAGCGAAAACCCCCAGTGTTAAGCCAATTATTTTCATTGCATTTCAGATTATGTTCGAGACTTTCAATGTGCCAGCCATGTATGTAGCTATTCAGGCCGTTCTGTCCCTCTATGCTTCTGGACGTACCACAGGTAGGCCTCTGGGGAACACGACATAGATGTTGGAAATAGTTTACTATGTTGATGTGCACCTGGGAATGAATTGTGTGTTATCTTCTCAAAGGGATCGTGCTTGACTCTGGGGATGGTGTCACCCACAACGTGCCAATTTATGAAGGCTATGCCCTGCCGCACGCCATCATGCGTCTGGATCTGGCTGGCCGTGACCTGACAGACTACCTCATGAAAATCCTGACGGAACGTGGCTACTCCTTTGTGACCACTGGTAAGGACACACTGCTGACTGAGGAGGAGAGTTGTTTAATACTTAATGTTTCTAGTGGCCTTAGAAGGACTGGCAGTGGTTCTGCAGTTGAATAGACACAAGAAGGAATCTAACAGAAAAGTCCCCTGCAAGACTAGCAGAGGATCTGTTTAAAAAATGGGGAGGGTGTTGGAGGATGAAAGGGAACAACCTGTCACATGTCTGGGTCCTTCCTGAATGCCATTCTGAAGACTGAATCTTCTTGACAGCGGAGCGTGAAATTGTCCGAGACATCAAGGAGAAGCTGTGTTACGTGGCCCTGGACTTTGAAAATGAGATGGCCACTGCTGCCTCTTCCTCCTCTCTGGAAAAAAGCTATGAGCTTCCTGATGGTCAGGTGATCACCATTGGAAACGAACGCTTCCGCTGCCCAGAGACGCTCTTCCAGCCATCTTTCATTGGTAGGTTGAATGATTGTTCTGCCTTGGTAAACTGCACATAAATATCAAGTCCTTATTTTCTTTTGATTGTGTCCCATTGCTAACTCAGACCTGTACACAAGTGTGTCCTAGCACCCATTATAAAATCATCTTTTAGAACAGCACTATTAATATGGTGGGAGGAACGTCATGTCAAACAATAAGGGAAGATGCTTTCCAAAAATAAACCCTGAATGTTTATTTCTGGCTTCTGGCATTGTGCCCATGCCGTTTTGTATGTTGTGCAGTTGGCTACTACGAGAAGTGTGGCTGCAAAGCCACTTTTCTAAGTAGTGTGAGGACTGGAGATTGAATGTGTTCGCAGGGAGGTGGTGTGGGGGGAAAAGAACTACTTTTATTTTTCAAAAAGGCTGTTCCAAATCCTGAATCCATGGTTCATCAACTTTGCAGTGCAAAGCCAACACAATGCATGCTAATCAACAGCCACAAAGGTAGTCTTTCAACAAGGTCACACAGAAATCCAGTGTCAGTTCTGCCAGTTGGCAGGATTTCAGCTCAGAAATAGATGAAGTAGTTGCACACTTAGAGGTATTAGGACATATTTTGACTGTTCTGTCTCTGAGCTGCCTCAATTTAAAAAAAAAAAAAAAAAGAAAAGAGAAAAAAAGAAACCAAATTATTTCAAGACCTTATAAGGAATTCTTAGGACATTTGAGATTGCCTGCAAAAGCCTAGTGGAAACTTTATTATTCCACACCCCCAGCTTTTTTTTTAAGGAGGAGTTGAGTGCATAAGGGGGAGAGGAGTGCTGAACACCAAGAAACTCCGAAGCAAAAAATTTAGGCAGCTGCAGGATGACTTCCCAGATTTCCACAGCTCTGAAGACCAATGTCTTCCAAAGGAAACTGAAATTCATGTTGTCAGTTCTGTGTTAACAATTTTAAGCTTCTGTACGGAGTTGCTTCCTCAGTGTTCTTCTGTGACTTCCCCAGGCATGGAGTCTGCTGGCATTCATGAAACCACTTACAACAGCATCATGAAGTGCGACATAGACATCAGAAAGGATCTTTATGCTAACAATGTGCTGTCTGGAGGCACTACAATGTACCCGGGTATTGCAGACAGGATGCAGAAGGAAATAACTGCTCTGGCTCCCAGCACTATGAAGATCAAGGTATGATGCAATTATTTCTAGACTATTTGAGTTGGCATGTACGAAGCCCTCAGAATCTAATTAAACATAGCAGCACTTTACAAAATAAGTGCTTTGTACATATTTTGAATCATGTCTGTACCTTCTAGTAAATAATCACCAGCTGGTAACTTTGCTGCTGGAAGAAGAGAGCCTTCTCTCCTCCCTTTTCCTTGTTCACGGTGAATTCTGCAAACCGGACCCAGCAGCAAAAATTTCCTGCTGGGGCTATATGTGAGCTTCTTCAGCCCGTTTTGGCTGATGGGGATGGGAGAGAGGAAATGCTGGTTTTGTCCTTGGCCTACAAGTTCAGAAAAGAAAGACTCTGACAAGCCAATCTTCCTTCTGCTCCTTCAAATCTTCAGTTCCTTGCTTTGCAAGCATTTTGTCAGCTATACCAGTAAGAGTGCTCCATAGGTCACTTGTTTTTCCAAGCCCTCCTGGGCTATTATTGTATGTTCCCAGAGCAATTATATCCCCTTTTCTCATATGCAGTCATGAATGTACTGCTCTTACTGGGCAGACTGACTCAGGCAGAGAAATTGAGAATTTAGACTCAGACTTAAAGAACGACTTTTAAACTTTACTGCTTGCAGCAGTGGTTAACTGTAATGCCAGGGATGACACTAGCACATAGATACAGTGCTTATCAATTATCACCGCTTTAATGTGTTTTTTTTTTTATAAAACAAATGTATTTTATTTTTATTTTATTCACAGTGGACAGTTATACTTAATGCTTTTATTTCTTAAACAGATCATTGCTCCTCCTGAACGTAAGTACTCCGTCTGGATTGGAGGCTCTATTCTTGCTTCCCTGTCTACTTTCCAGCAGATGTGGATCAGCAAACAGGAATATGATGAAGCTGGCCCATCCATTGTTCACCGCAAATGCTTTTAAATTGCTTTATCTTCATATGTCTCCTTAGTGTATTACTGTGAATGTATTCAGGAAAATACATTCTTATAATTTCATTCTTTCATTCCATAAATCCTTCATCGTAATGACTCTAATTGGATACTATGTATTTTTTGGAATAAATTTTAAATATGCTATGAAATTGCTGCTCCTATTTAAAACAAACAAACACGCATTTGTGGAGGTACCATTACAGCTGGTTTGAAGCTCCATCTTGTGACATGAATTTGTTACTACACTATACTGGGCTTAATACAAAAGAGTGGTACCTTATGTTCAGTGATACCAATGCTAGAAAATGCTCAGCTATCAGGCTGCATGCTGTCAAAGTTTAGCCTCAGAAAACATTTCAGTCTGCAAACAGAACCAGTCTTGATTCTTCCAAAGTTCTGGGCAGTACCAAATAAGCATAGCATCTGTTCGATATCAGGATGAGCACATGCACTCTGCTTTGCGTCTGCTGTATCCAGATATATTATCTAGCCACATCACTCTTAATTTACAGCTGTCATGCTGGAAAAGCTGATTTCTTACAGTGTGTGGCCCAGAGGTGTACGATGCATACTAAACAATTCTGTGTGTTTTCTTTAAAGAAATGAAACCTGTTCCTTTGGGAGCATATCTAAACACTAACATTAGACTGAACACATGACTTTCCTATCATATGCCCTCAGAATGAGTGCAGCCTATTATTTTTATGTTGTGATTTCTGACAAGGTCTAAAGGGTAATTAAGCTGGCTTAATACACTTTCTCTTCAGAACTGGCGCTTTTTTTGAGGGGGGGTTAATGTAATCAAAGTAGATAAAATAATTTAGACAATTTTATTTTTCTGTGATTTTTCCTATTCCATTTATAGTCTTAAATACATCAAAACTGATATTCAACTAGAAATATATGCATAGAAGCTGAAGCCAGTAATACTGTCTTAAAAATATATCTATGAATAAAGAATTCACTGAAACAGACCTGGAAAAGGTCAGTTCTAAGGAACTTGCTGCAATCTGTATTCATTAGAGTTCAGGATAAAGGATGCTATTTATTTTTGTTACCTATTTTCCTGTCTAAACTCAATAGTTTACCTCACTTGCCTGTTACTTGTTACCTTTCAAACTGTAAGCCCTTTGCAACAGCACCTGTTATTTACCATGTCTGAGTAACCCCTGGGTTCCAGATCTTGTCCAGCTTCTGACTGTTAGCACAAGTTCCATACTTTTTTGTACTAACCTTATTATTTAAAGTATAGGTCAGCTACGTTCTTGGAACAGATACTAAATAAACTCTTGTAAGAGCAAATAACTTTGTATGGTTCTTCCTTCTAACTCTATCTAGATCTTTTTATCTAACTCTAGATAGAACCAGGGAATCCCTTTCAGGATAAGAACTTGATTTCAAATAAAAGTTTCTACTGGAGGGTTGCTGGAGAAGACACATTTCTCCGAGGGACTCTGATGCATCTCTTCTATTAAAGATGTGAGGGTCAGCTCTCAGGTAAAGGACTTGTGTTTTCTGCTTAATAACTTTTAGCTGAAATTTGAGCTACGCAAGGGTGGAATGGGATGAAAGAAAATCACCCAAACTGATGTATTTGCCTCCACTACATATAATGTGAATTCACTGAAGCAGTGAAGAGGTGTACATAGCTGGAAGCCACAAAAAGCCAGCCACTCTTAAGAGTCTGTAATTCTCAGAAAGCAATTAATGCCAACAAGTAACAGAAGAAACATTACTTATTTCAACACAGTTACTGTTGTTTGAAGTTCATTTTATTGTTGTGTTTTACAGGTGAGATTTGATTACAGATTCAGGGGTAATGCCACTGAACTCCATCTTAACAGAGCAACAAAATAACTCCAAAACAGGCTAGAGCAATAAATATCAAACCATTCAATCTAAAATGTATAAATATAAAAGTCATTTCTGAAAATGTAGGAAAAACAGGAATCCATTTTTCTGTTTTGGCCATTGTTATAGTAACATCGCTATCGTCCGTCCGTATCACCTCAGATCCAGCACAATTATCTTTATGTCTTTCCCGACCACATGGGTACATGGCTGCAGAAGAAGTCAACCCATTACTCACAGAAATCAATTTCAGTAAAATAGCATGGGGGCTATTGTTTCCTTTTAATTTCTGAGCCTGCTAAATACTATGCCTATCTATCCAGCTTTGGTTGTACCTGTCACTGTGCCCGTTCACAGGCCAACCTGACCGTCACAAGGTACCGACTGCTGAAAAACAGCCCATCAGAAATAAATGTCTAAAGGGCATATTGTTTAGTGACTGGCCTGTGAAACAGACTCTAGTTCTGTGCTGTCCTTTATGTATCCCAGCAGGGGACACGTGAAATGGAGAAGGCAGGCGGTGTGCGCTGCATTAGAAGAGGCGTGTGGGGGACAGCAGCAAGGAAAGTGTGAAGCTGGTCTCTTCCTGCAGTGGCTTTTTTAAGCATTTAAGACCAGATTGGGTCTTTAGACACAGTCATGGCTAACTAACAGCTTGTGTTGGGTCTGTGGAGAAGAGTTTTTACCAGAAACCAGGTGTAGATTAGGATTGTTTTAGTCAGGTTTCATGAAGCTTCCTGTATTATCACCCCTGCTATTTTTCCTCCAGGAAATGAGGCTGTGGTCTTACTGGTTTTGTTGGAAGATCAATGTGTTTTGGGGCTTGTACTTGAAAGGATATTTGTGTTTGATATGCGATACCAGCAGTGTGTCTAATGACTATGTATGAGCTCAAGTGGCCATAACTTCATTGATGAACTAAGTCTGTAAAGGACTGCTGTAAAGAGCCCATCTGGAACAAAAGTCTTGAATTTTTTCAGAGTTGGACTACCTTCTCATTATCCCTACAGTCAATGATAAAAGAACAGAACAAAACAAAAGAACCCTGACCTCTCCTTCTTTTGAGGAGTAATATTGACATTCTGAGAGTCCTACAACAAAAAAGTAATCTCCAATGTCTTGCAGCATTACTTCTCTGCATTTGATCATTCTATTTTGAGCTGTACGAGATGCTCTGCATTTAAAGTGAGCCCCATTTTTAAAAAAAAAAAAAAATCTTAATTATTCAAAGGTAAAGATTATCTTCCAGTTAACAGTGATATTTCTGATAATTCTGACTGACTACTGTTCAGCTATACGTATAGCATACTATGCTATTAAAACATCAAAAGATAGGGTAGTTACTGAGAAAGGCTTATGAGAAACCAGTGGAAGATTAGGGGCAATGAAGAAAACAGGGCTTAATCTACTCATAGCTGCACTTTTTAGCAGCTGGGATGTTCTCCTGGGACACTACAGTTGGGGAGATGAACTGAATTCTTTGTTTAAAAACTGAAGAGCTCAGGAATAACTCCCATTTAAAACTGTGGCTTTTTGCCTCTTCTGAAAGCAGGTAAAAGCAGTGAGTGATGATAACTGCCTCTGGTTAGCCGCCATTTGAATGGCAGTGTGTAACACTCATCTCATGGCTGCTATTGACTGCTTAAGTAGACTCCTGATGTCTGCCTTGGTCAGTGAAGTATGGGTAATGAATTCTTAAAATGGGGGGGAAATTACAAAGAAATCTAATATCTGAAGCATGTATAATTTCTGCTTGCAGCAGAACCATAGGCAAGAGTTTGAATAGTCAAAACCATGTTGGATTATATACTTACATTAAATAACCTAGGGTCCTTTGTATGTGGATGGAATCCCTTCTTTTTACAAGCAGAAACTTCTAGCATGCCAGCATTAGTAAGTCTGAAGATGCCAGTGCTGGAAAGCAAAATTTGAAACTCCTGTTAGATGCTGCTCCCATAATACATATCCCAGGTTTCACATACAAATTGCTTAGCTTAACAGAAGGACCCGATTAATAAATGTTACAGATAGAACTAACAGGTTAGAATTGGTTACAGGATGTCAGCATAAACTATGAAAGAAGTTTGGAAGACCAGAGATTTGAAAAGGCATGCAGACATGCTCTGGGTTACAAAGCCTAGTGCTTGCCCACTTGCCACTCAATCTGTATTTACAGCTCTGCTACCTGAATGGCCCATATAGGAACTTAGGCAACCAGAATGGGATTCATAGAAGTCATCTACAGAGGCAGAAGGCCAGAAAGAAAGGCTGACGAAATGCACAGTCTAAGCAATGGAGTTAGCCCTGGGGCCTTGAAACGCCAAGCACACCAGAGCAGAATCACAGCATTGTTGAGGTTGGAAGGAACCTCTGAAGATCGCCTAGTCCCATCCCCCTGCTCCAGCGGAATCACCTTGAGCAGGCTGCCCAGGACCGTGTCTAGGCAGGCTTTGTATATCTGCAAGGATGTAGACTTCACACCCTCTCTGGGCAACCTGTTCCATTATAAATCTTCATGTTAATACTTACACAGTTCCATTTTTTTCCAGATACTTATTGTTTGTATTTTATGAAGTACAAAAATAGAACCTTATTATCAAAAAAGTGATCTTTATCCCTCTACTCCCCAACCTGCAATTTTCATGTCATCCTAGAGAGGTACGTCTAACCCCTCCACTTCCTTCAACGGACAGAATGAAGATGGGTCTGTGGCAGGGCACTGGCAATGAGGTCTCCAGAGGAACAGCTCCTGTCATTACTACTTGGTTAAGCAGAGTATAAAAATAAATAAAATTTAAAACCTGGGGCTGGGAAGGAAGGAGGAGAGAGAAGCCAGAAACAATACTGTGCATTAAGACTGACTGGAATGCAAGTCTAAACAGCTTAAAGAAAACAAACTCACAATATTCCTGCCCTTCATCCCAGTTGACATGTGCTGTTTGCATTTGATCAAATTCTACGATAAGGAGCAAGGGAAAAATATCTAAGTATTACTTAGAAAAATCAGAACTCACTCATTATGCTTTGGTGAACAAACAATTGCAATGGCCTCTGGCAACATTAGCTGATAAGAACAATGAGTATGAAGATCAACACTGGATAAGAATGCAGTTTGTGTTGGATGTGTCTACAAAAAGAAAGGGAAAACTCAACATCATGAAATATTTCTTACAAATCAAGATCGACGTACATTCAAGAAGGAACAATAATTTGTAACAAGTGAAAGAGTCAGTAGTTCCCCAGGCTGGTTTCTTAAATTCCTATTAAGCCAGATTCTGTATTGTTAGGGTGACTTTTCAGTACAAGGGTTATGGAGGAACATTCACAACCAGATGTACAAGCAATTTTCTGATCATGGGGGGAAAAAGGTGGAATGAAGAAGCGCAAGACAAAGGAAATCGACTTAATAGTCCAAAACCCCTAAGAGTGAAATTAGTATAAAGTTTAACAACAAAATACCCTCCTGCTCAAATTTTGAATACAGTAGAAAAATAAATGGCATTAGAAACTAATAAAATACCCCTAAACGACATAAACAAAAATTGCACTGGCAAAAGCAGGCCCATTGTGTCCACAGGATGCCTCAACTGCATTAAGAAATACTCATCTGTGGAGAACATTAGTGCTCATTTACATCACTATAATTAGAATTAAATGAGCAAATTAATTTGGATTATTCCAGTTATTTCTTTAGTTTGTTATTTCCAGGTTTTTTTTCCACATAGTATGCAGAGCCGATACAGAAAAGCCAGAATCTACGGGTCATACATACATGGATCCAACCCAAAGTGAGGAGATCATACTGATCCTGAATACCAAATAATTCTTCCACGTTCTCCATGTCGCAGTAGTCTGGTCCTGCAGATTGTTTTGGCACTATTACGTGGGTAATAGTAAACTCGTTATGTGTCTGCAAAACAAACGTTGACTTAGAGTGGAACAAATGAACTAATAAATAAATGCTGAATCAGAATCTGAAAGATGTCAGCCTATCAGCTAAAACAAAGCAGTATAGCTCCACTGACTCCGCTGCAGTTATACTTACTGCACCCAAATACATGCCTCAGTGTTTCATCATGAAAACATACAGGGTAGTATTAGTAACAACATGAGATTATTGTACTGAAATGTTCTTAGAGACCGGTGTGAAAAAGTTGTCCTTTAAAATAATTAAAAACATGAAAAAATAAAGATTTGAGAACACTATAAGTATTTTCTGTGAAACTTGGAACATCACTGCTCTTACTGTTCTAAAATTCTTTGTATGCCAGCATTAGCCATGACATCTTTCCCTGCTCTGAAAGGACATTGTTATTTAGGTCAAAGGAAAAAAACAGCCTGGAAATCAGATGGTCTACAGCTTGATGGGGGGATTTTCTTCTTCTTTTTTGTTGTGCCGTTATGAATTTGATGACTCCAGTAGATTCTAACAGTCTTTATATTTCATTGTCCTGTAACTAAACCTCACTTACCTTAGATGAATGCCAGAGAAACTACTCGAAAAAGCCTGTATTGTACAGCATGCTGCAAAACTTGCTACATTTTGTAATGACAGCAGTGTATTTTGATCAGATGTTTCCCCAATAAGGCAACCCCATGCTGCTGAAGTGACCGCTCAGCTTATAATATGAAGTTAATTACATTAAAGACTAACCGTTTAGATCTGCCTTTGCTCTAAAATTGATACATTACAGAAAAATACAGCGCTATCAATTATGTCTTCCCCATGCAAATGTGAGGGTTAAACTGTACCAGTTTTCCACAGAGAATTCCACATGTCTCTATTCCTCTTACTGTATTTGCCTCTGCAAGCAGCAGAAATTTGTGACAGAGATCCCTGGGCAAAATGACGCCTCTGAGTGCTTCGGCCAATTGAGCTAACAAAAAAACAAACAAACAAACAACAAACAAATAAAAGGAGAGAGAGATAAAAAGGGCATTTGCAGCTTACACAGTGAAGTTCCCTAAAATAAGGGAATATACGCAGTTACAGGAAACCATTGAAAATGAAAGAATTATACTTACCACATCACAGATTTCTAATAAGAAAAAATCTACAGCAGAAGTATTTCACCCTAAATTGAGGTCACCAGCCCATAAGATACACTCACTAGCCTGGCCCTGATGTGACAGTGAGCTGATAGCATCTCCCAGGCCAGGGTGAACCACCGCAGGTTCTGCTTCCGTTCCCTTGAAGCCCACGGCAAGATCCAGACTTCATTCCACAGGAACACCAAGGTTCAATCTCTAGATCCATCTATTGGTACTCAACTGGAAAATGTAAAACTGTGCAACTAATCTCCTCTCCTAAAACAAAAAATCTAGATGGACCTGTTGTGTGTATATCAACCTATTCATGCTTATTTTGCTGTGGACATCCTCACGGCGAAGAACTACATGTGCATATGCAATATGCAAGCAGTAAAGAGGCAGGTAAAATAAAAAAGGGGGAAAAAAATATCTCTGCACTTACTCTGAACAGCACTTAAAGTAGCCGCTGGCTTTAAGACCCGGTTTACCGGAGGTGAATGTCCAGTGCAACCAGATGTGCCGCTCCTCTCTTTTTTCTCAAGCAGTGCAGTAGATAAAGAACTGTTCTCCGGTACAGAAATACAAGATAGCATACTTCCATCTATCTGTTCAGACATAACCATGCTCTCTTTGATTTTCTGATCTCGAGCTAGTTCTTGCTTCTTAAGTTGATCCTCAAAGAATTGGAACTGTTCTGATTCAAGCTGCTGTTGCCGCATATGTGCGATTCGTTTCTTCTCTGCCTCTATTAGCTTTTGGTGCTCTAGTTTCTTCAGAAATTCAGTTTTACATTTGTTCTGAAACATATGCATAATAGTGACATTCTCAGGACACTAAAAAAAGCTACAAAAAAATGAAGGGAAAGAAGCAATCTAACTGTTTAATAAAGCCATCAAATCCTGGCATTAAAAATTAAGTCTTTTGGAACCTGTTTGCTGAACTGGCGAATACAACTATATCCCCCAAAGTGGTATGATATGGAAGGAAACACAGTAAGTAAGGAATTCCTAACGCGAAGCTTCCAGTCTGCATACCGGTGGTGCTTTGTGTTTTTACTTCAGTAGTGATGGCCTCATTTGCCCATGATAATCAAGTCATTAGAAAAAGACTTTTCAGAGCAGCGATGGTAACGAGACTAGACACAAGCATGAGCCCTTGCAAGGTTCAATGCAACAAGAGATCCCCCAGCACATGGGTTTTCTGGGTGGATTCCATAACCCATTTTGTTATCTGGTTTTGTTGCCTGTCGCTGCTGTTTGGATAAGTCAGTCGACTTTCTCCTGCCACTTTCTTTTCTCAGCTTTCCCTGGATTGCCTAACCAGGCTTTGGCGCATAGCCTGCCAGCCGCAGACACATTAGGTGCCTCCTGGGTTCTGGCCCATGCCCCCTTGTCCCCAGGCCACCCGCTGTTCCAGGAACTTCAAGGGAAGCTTCAGGTTTCAGCAGCCCTTCCCGCTCCCTGGTAAAGGAGAGCAGCAAGCATCGCCAGGAGCAAATGAAAAAAACAGTGCAAAGTCATTTCTTAAAGGTCATGAACAGAATAGAGCAGGAAAGAAAGCCTCAAATCAATAGGTGACAGGAATATGGGTGTGGGAATAGGTGTGTTGGGTTTTGGTGTTTATTTAGAGTTTTTTTTTTTCATAATTCCCTAGGTCAATTTTAAGGGAAGGAAAGAAAAAGATGTTTTTTCTCAGACAGTCTTTCCAAGACAAGTTTTTAAAACTACAGATCCTGTTTTCAGTGACTTCAACACCCAAGATGCAAGTATTTACAGATACTTAAAGACTCAAACAGGATCAGTTCAAACGTGAGCACGCTCAGAGCCAAGGGACCTTTTCCACATACTCATGTAAGTGTATCACCAGTATCCTTCGTATAAAACAGAGTCAGAGTGTACCAAAGACCTATTTGGATATTTGTAGGCAGTTATTAAGTAAATATCACAGCACATTTATTTCCAAGCATACACTTGCATTACTTATTTTCAAATGACCATCAGATTAAATTCTGAGAAGAATTGAAAAGTCATTCTAAGCAGCCCGTGAAATGATTAGGTAGAACTCACATTTTACTGCTTATTTTTAAAGAAGCTTTATATGACACAAAAATATTAATACCAACAATGATTTAATAATCATATAAAACTTACTTTGTTTTGCATGTATTCTTGATATTCTAAGTTATATTTTTTTAAAAGATCTCTCTTCAATTCATCTGTCCGTGGAAATGCAACCTCCTTCAATTTCTTTGGGGTGCGATGGGGGAGAAAGATAGAGAAGTTTACTTTTCACTTTTTAAAAGAACCACCTAGAAAACAAACTCAGCCGTAATACAGATTAAAAAAAACCCCAAAACTAGAAAAAAATACTGCTCTTCTCCCAGGAAAGAAAGGAAGAAATGCACACTAAATCATCAAATTATGAAATTGCTATGGTAGACTGATTTCAATAAAGCTATATTAATTTATGTCAGTGAAAGGTATGACGTGAAGGAAAGATTAGTCCTTTTTCTAGCAACCTGTTATCTCTGTTTTGTTTAACAGGCATGCGATGACTGACATATTTGTTGTAGGGCTAATTTATAAAAAAGCTAAGTCCAACTTTCAATGTTTCAGGTAGGATCAGCATATTCTTCTCTGGGACTCCCTGGAGAGAAATATGACTGAATATGCCCATTTCCAGGTGGGGAAAAAAATGTTTATGTGCAGATACATTAGACACCTGTTGCTTCCTGTGGCAGCCCTGGCAGATAAAACAATTTTGTTTCGTAAAACAAAAACAATGCCCAATGTTTTCTACTGATGCAGAGACTACTACAAAATCATTTAGAGGCTGTAGGGAGGACAAGGAGTGCCATAGGAGGCAGCACGTCAGATGCCCTTTCTCAGCAGGGATGGATATTTTCCTAGATTGCGGGCCACAGTCAAAAATGTGGCATGAAGCATTTTGGCTTTGAATATGACACTATTCAGCTTTAACAGTAAAGAAAGCGTGCAAATATGGCAGCGTGAAGCAAGAGATACTTATTCTCCTTGGGCAATTCCAGATGTTTTAAGCTCAGTATAAGGCTGTATTTGAAGTACCTCTTTTAGCAAAAAAAAAGTAAACCTACTTTGTACACAGGTGGAGGAAAAATATCTGGTAAAAACTAAGTAAATACATATTTGTTAATAAAGAAAACAACAATACACTTTGATTATTTATCACAGTAAGCAAATGCTGCACAGACACCAGTAAAGCCATGTATCTCTCTTTCCCTCTGTTTGCAACAGTTTGGACCATTGGTAACTCACGTAATTGGGACCAGCATCAAACACTAAGTGCTGTTAAATTAGTGTATTTTTAATATGTAAACTTTCAGAAATAGATATAACCGGTTTTCCAACAGTCTACCAACTTGTTCAAAGACCATCCTTGTTCACCTTTTAAAATGATAATTTAATTTCCAGTAAGGATCAAGTGATTAAACCAAAATAAAACATGAATGATTAGTGGAGAAAGGTATCAGAATTTGAGCTGTGGTGGCTGACATGGGCTACGTGTGCACTGAGGGAAAAGGAGTGCTGGGAAAGAATGGAGAGATTCTGGGGGGAAGCATTTCTTAAGAGTCGGAAGCCATAACCCTACCTTAATAATATCTTGTTTTTCTGGTACTGCACATTGGTGATAGTCTCGGTGACTGGGCAGCTTTTCTACAAACAACCTAGAAAATTAAACATGCATGTGTTCACCTCAGTAGCCAGAGGCATATCCACAATAGCTTTTATGTTGGCAGAAAAATCAATTTCACATAACTGTTAAACACTGAATTCCAGATGACTTGGAGCAGGTTTCTAAGCATTTGTCTAAACTGACACTTAAATTCTTTTATAGACTTGTATGTGACACATAGGGTAATGACAGGAGATAATCTTCCATATCTGAATATATTTTGGTTTTCATTAGTTGTGTTAAAAAAAGGACTAAGTAGCGGCCAGCACCTAGAAATAGCCCTCAAAAGCACCCTCCACCTGAGCCAGCGTTAATAAATCCCATTTCTACTGTCTTTACCTGCCCTTAGCTGAAATGCTGAATCTTAAATGCGAAGTCCAGAATGCAGCACTGACAAAGTGCAAAGCGGTTATTTTTACCAGACCAAGCTGCACAGCTAACTGCAGTATTATTCACCTACCCAGACATATAAATTATGGCAACACTCAGCTGCAAAGAGTTTGGAATACACAGCTGCTATCATTCTTTCAGCAATTTGTACACTGTTCACCTCCAGACCCTCTTTTAATAGATACATACCTTTAAAATTAAGTGGGATAAGAAAGATTTGGTCTAGTTTTCAGAGTATGGGGAAAATAAGGGGGGAGGAAGGAGGTCTCCTATTATAAAAATTTTTAAATTATTAAATTTAAATTATTTTTTTAAAAAAAAACCTTTTCAGAAGTAAGAAAACAACCCAATCAATCCTACAGCGAAACTGGCTAGTTGAAAAGTTTAAATCTGCCACTGATGTATTTTTCAGCTGGCTATTTTGAGAGTTGTAACGAAGGCTGTCCGGATCAGGTTTTTTGGCTGGGGAGAATAATCATACAATGAACATATATTGTGGATTTTGCACTTACTCATGCAAGAAGCAACAAATTACTCTTAATCCTTTTGGGGAAAAAAAGTAAAAAGAGGCAAAAAGCCATTTTTTCATGTTTTTTAAGTGCTGTGCAATACTACCATCTTTAAGATCGGCAGAAGCTCGTATGACATAACTATTAAAGGCTCAGAAATCTTATCTAAACATTGCCTTTTAAGCCATGCACTGTATTTAACCAACATGCTGATAGATGCAGAATAATCAGGAGGAAGCAGTGCTCATAGTATAGCCTGGTACAGTAAACTTAAACCTCGGTCTATTACGTTATGTTCATACCTGGCAGTTAATAGATGGATAGGAATACTGTACTAACAGTTGAGATGAAATTATAACAAAGCCTGTGATGAGAGTAAAGTTCTCCAGCGAACAAAGCTATTCTGCAAGAACACACTAAACATTTTTCTCCTAATCTAAAGAGGGACCCTGTTTTCACTGCAACTCTTCATTTCTGTTTACTCAGAATTAGAAGTTGTAATGACTACAAATGGTTTCTTACGTTATGAACTTATTGTAAAAAACAAAAGCGTTCTCCAGATTTCCCTCCTCCATATACACTGATGCCATTCGCTCCATCTCTACTCCCGATCTAAAGTAGCGACGCGGAGTGATATCTTCATTGATCGTGATATTGCTGCCAAGTTTGCTTAAGGCACGTACTCTCTCTTCTGGGGTCACAGAGATGTCTGTATGGTCAGGAATAGCTACTAGCTTTTTCTGAAAAAGAACAGAGAGGTTAGCAAAGAGAACCAGATGTTACGTTTCACTTTCAGTAAGTGATCTCATTCAGGAAACTCAAGGGAAATCTTCAGCTTTGTTCTCAAAATAGGCATTGGTTTCCCCACCGGTAGCCACGGTTGAAACATTCCAACATGTTTCTCAATTGCAAATAAATTGTGAATGCAATTACAAATAAAAAGTAATTGCATCCTCCTCCCCAAATCTTCAAACTACAAAGAAAATCCCAGGAAAACAAAATTAAGATAAAATTAAATAAAACCCTGCAGAAATGACCAAAGGCAACTCAAAGTGTGTCCTCTTTAGAATCCCCCACACATGAAATTCTACAAGATTCCACCTAAAGTTACTGCAATAATTTGATGGGGGGCCTGAATATTCAGTCTCCTGGTACATGGTGTATAGGGTATGACTGCCGGGTGTAGTTCAGCTAACAAAGTTCCCCATGTCAGTCAACAGTTCACTTCAAATGTTCATTTCCAGTTTCAAACGAGGCACTTGAAGCCTAAGAAGTTAGAACTAACCGTACTGAGGAAGAAGCATAGCTACTTATTATAATCATCATCTTCCTGTTAAGTGATTAAATAATTGGCTACTGCAAGTTGCTTCTTCTTAATTTGACGAAAATTTTTACTCTTTCTGTTCAAAATGTTCACTTCAACTTCTTAAAAACCTGATCACCGAAACATGCTAAAACCCCATAAAACACATATATAGAAAGAAAATAAATTCCAACATCCGGATCAGGCAGAACGTGGGAGGAACCGGCAGTGGGCGGGAGGAGACCCTCGTAGCTGACAGCCAACGCTGCTAAACACCTCTCTTGAATTGTTTCCTATTTGAAAGGGAGGATGCCCAGCCATCAAAGCATTTCTTTGTGATACATACCAACGAGCTGACAGTGAACGGTTGTTCCATGTTGTTCTCTGTCTGCAAACCAAGGAGATCGCTCTTTGCCCCCAAAGTGTCCATCTGGCTGCAAAGGGCAGTGTCAATCCAGCACTCAATATTTGCAGCCAGCTGTCTCAGGGTTTATTAGCCCAAGGGAAACTTGGACATAGATATGCTGATTGTGGCGTTGTGCTGGAAAATACATGACAAGTCATTCAGATTAGAAATACATTCAAATGTCACGTAAGTTTGCATGCCTGCACCCACTCATTACTTCAGTATCACAGTACTTACATATTTAATAATAATCTAAATTTTACCAGGCGTCTAGAATTTAAATGGGAGTGCATGGGGGCTTACAGGACAGTTGTGGCCTAGCTGACCTGTTCTAGTGTTATTACAGTGGATTAGAACACAATATAAACGTTATTTTTACAATTTTTACAGCAACTTAAAAAAACCCAACTTTCAAGCAGAAAGTGAAAAACTCAGAGGTTGAAGACTAATCACAGAATCTGTGTTTCCTTGAGCATATGTTTTGACAAACATATTTATAAACAGTGTGAATCTGGCATCTTTTTTTCTGGCTAAGCCTATAATTAAAAATAAAACTTAGCACACAAACTCATATCAGTAACATAAAGCGGAGAAAATATTTCAAGCACCATGTGTTCCACCTGCACAGCTTGCTGACTTCAACAACACGCAAAACACAATGAACTCTGATGAATCAGCTGTCAGTAATTGCTTCTTGCACAGCTCTGAACAAGTAAAGACAAATATTTAGACATGTTTCAGTCATCAGCAAAAAAAAAAAAAAAAAAAACTAAAAAACCCCTGAAAGGGAAATGGATTCTTTAAATTACACTGGAAATATGAAAATAAAGCTCCTAATGTGGTTTTTCACTTCCGTACGCTCATCTAAACAGATTTGATCCTGAATGTCGAAGGCACTTCATCTATTGCAAAAAATGTGCTTTATGCTTTTGTAAAAGCATAAAGAGTGGGTTCAGCAAAGATATGTTCTCAGCACACCTCTCTCTAGAGGCCAGAGGACTCTGGGTTAGAGAAAAACAACCCTAATGTGGTTTTAGCTGGCTGCGTTTCTCAAGTATTGATTTCTGTATTTGGGTCTTCCTCTTTTTTTTTTTTTCCAAAAACTAACAGTATCTATTAGATCAGTCTTTAATTTTAAAAATTAGTGCAAATATTGCAGAAGACTTTAAACTCATAAGTAATACACTTTTTTGAAAATAGTCAGACTCATCCTATTTTACCTGTAAAAGCCCTTACTGGCATACTCATTCCTCATTAATTCAATCTTACCCTGCTTTTATGTGTGGCCTCACAGTCTCCATGAATATGTTCTTGCTTGACTTTACACCCATGTTTTCCATTTTCAAGATTTTTATTCTCATCATCAGGTATGTCACAGGTCTTTGAATTCAATTTTAAGAACCTACTTTTTTTTCAAATTAAGGTACTCAAAATTCTTGCACGGTTTGTCACAATTTGTGACAATAAAAAAATGGAGCGTGGCTGATACATCCAAGACATCAACATTAGTTGTGGTCGCAGCACTAATGGAAACAGTTCTCTAAACAATTGAATTTTACATAGAGGAGCTCTGGTGTAAATGATCAGCTTGGCAGGAGACCCTACTCATCGCCTGTTCACGGACTGCAGAAAGGCCCCATGGGACCACAATAATTAAATATTTTTGCTTTAGCCAGCACCAAGACACATATTGCCTTACGGCTGCTTTCACCTGAAACCCTTCTTCAGCCAGACCACTGTTGATGTGGTAGGCTGTGAAAGGAGAGGGCTTGGCCATGAGCTTGACGAAGGCAGAGCTCGTGGTAGCCTTCCGCCCCCGCAACAGAGATTCTAAGCAGAAATAAAATCTTCAATAAGAAACTCTGCATTCATATGCTCTGTGTGGCTCAGGAAGAACAATTTAAAAAAAAAAAAATCTGTGAGTTTAAAAGCATGCATTTAAAAAACCTTCATTCATTCACTTATCCAGCACTTGTGGAATTTTTTTTCCCCTGGAAGCAACTGGGAGATCTATGATAGCCGAATGAAAGGTTAGGTTTGCTCTAAAATATTCATCCAAGTATGAAAAACTGCAAAATATTCTAGTCATTCAATTTATTAAAAAAAATATTGTTCAAAAAGAAAGGGTGCAGAAACGCATTTCTGTTCAAGTCCTTATTTCAATCAGCAGCTTTTGAGTAAGACAACTCCTTTTCAAGCACTTTCTCCCTTACAGACTTTCTTCAAAATATAGCATGGAAATGGACACTTGGGAGAATGCTCTTGAGATGGTTCTCAAGGGAGGACATGGGGTATGGATCATACACTGCTTTCAACTGTTACCACAGCTGGAAGACCTTTCAGCCTAGCAGGTGGAAACATGTTAGTGCAGCAAGTGGGAAACACAAAAAGGCACCAACTGGAGTTTTGTTTTGGTTTGTTTTTTTTTGTAGGGGAGGGGGGGGCAGTATTCCCAAAGAGGTCTTTGTTAAAGAAGCCTATGGTGTTCCCCAGCCAGAATTTCTTTGGAACTGGCATAGGAAGACATCATAGAACCCTTTACTTGCAAACATTTCTCATCTTGGTTGCCTCTAAGAGTGTTAAAGTTGTTATTTCAGTGATTTTTTTTAACCTAAAGAAGCATTAAAAATAAGAAAAAAAGATGTGTAATACCAGGTATTTTAAAGAGTAGACATCTGGTAACAGCAGAAACTCACAGTTCCTCAAAATTGTGTCAGAGCTTTGAAGAAGCTCTGCAGGGAGCACAAGTCGAGCCACAGTGCAAGAGCTTAGCAGAAGAATCGCAAACAAAAGAGGAAACTGACTTTTTAAATTTGGCTTCAGGATCACATTAAAAACCAGACACTGTAAATAAAGAAGAACTACTAGCGTGAATTTATATCACATTAACAAAAATGTCAAATAAGACTCAAATAAATTAGCTATTACAGGTGGCAGCACAATTAAAAAAAAAAAAATCCTAAAAAGAACGTGGGCTGTCTTGTGACTGCACTCCAATATATTATCCTTAACACGTGGACACGCTGGCTAGAATTATAAATCATTAAAATGCAAAAGGTTGAGCTTTACTATAAACACCATCACAGGCATGTCTGTCGGCTCCCTGGAATGCCCCTGTGCATAATGTTCCTCATGGCACGGCTTCACAATCACCTGCAGCTGGTGGAAGGCCATGACACTGCCAAAGGGCTTCTCTCCCCCCATCATAGTTCTTTGTACCTCCACTTTGTTGACACCGGTGACTTCAAGGGAAGTTGTAGCTGATCCAATTTAAAATCAAATGGACTTTTAAAACTATTTACTTTCTTCTCAAACTCAGACTGTAGGGGAGGTGGCAGAAACATGAAGCCAGCAAAACAGACAGACTTGCCCTCTCCGTGGCAGTGCTGTCCCAGACTGACAGGAGCTGGCTTTGAACGTGCACCCTTGTGCAAGCTTGTACAGTGCCTGCAAGTATTGCCCAGTTCTGATGAGTGACTCAGTCTTCTGGAAATACACTCATATTTCACTCTACAAGAGCAAAGAGAAAGTCAAATATAAATGGAAACTAATTATATTCACATATACAAAATAGTTATGCTAATACAGTGAACTACACTGCAACCCCAACCCCAGGGGATAAGTTGCAATGCTAGCTTGGAGCTGCCTTAGTCTATTACGGTGTAAAGTGCTCTAAATTCTAAGAGTAAACATGCATTTTTCTGCTTCACAGTTTCAGAGCTTCCAACTAACTTAGAGAGACTTAGGTAATGTTTGATTAAGAAGAAATGACTGGACATTTAGCATGCAAATCAAGCTTTTTCTAATGATGAATTGTCTGAGAGTTGCTATTAGAATATAAGAATTTAACAGCGATCCAGCAGTTAAGAAACTTTTCTTGATTTCATTGCTAACGGCACTCCTCATCAAATCCTATTTCCTCCTCAAAAACCATTTGTTTTCCTATATGATCCAGCTTATTATACTATCCATTAATCCTTTATAAAATCCAGCTTTATTAAGTCAAAGGCCCTCAGCCACAGAAATAGAGCAAAGCAAGAAAATCAACATTTTAAACTACACTGAGAGTTATTCTTTTTGTTCAGGCTAACAAGGATGGTACCAAGTATCAGGGGAGTGAAAAGCAGAGAGCGCAATTTTATCTTAAAGTGTATGCAAATAGTGGTGCAGGGAGATAGAATAAGTACCTCAAGAGTAGGCTAATAAGACAGAGGTGGTATGAGAAGATCTGGAGAAGGCACACACAAACTCTCGTGGTTTTCTGGGAGGTGTAGTATCATAATCCATCACAAATTCTCCAATGCCTCACAGTTTGCTGCATGCTGGTGTGTTCCCAACAGTTGCCAGCAGGGCTGGATGTGGGCAAACACGAGCCCCTCTGCCTGGGCTCCGAGCCAGAGAGGCACGACCCAGCTAAGTTTGCACGCTACGTGACTGCGATAGCGAAAGGTGGTACACGCGCTTGCACAGCACGCCTTACTAGCTCAAGTGCAGCGTGAACTATTTAAGTTACACAGTTTGTGTTTGCCGTGCCTTTTGTGGAGCTGGCTCACAGCCTGGGCAGAAAGGGCTCGTGTCAGTCAGTCTTCATCCATTCCTGTGACAGGCTCTGGAACGTCTATTTGGTATGGTAAGTCCTTCACTGATAAAACCTATGTGAGATGACTGGACCAGCAAAGACAATGAAGCCAAGCAGGACGACGCTCTGCCAAAGGATGCGCACAGTGACTGGTGGTACCCCAGCAGGAGTCACCTTCTTTAAACCTTCTAGAGAAGACACAGCTCCAAGGAGGAGCTCTGAGTACCAGTGCCAGAAACTAGCACACTGCAGAGCATGAGGACTGAATTTCAAGTCCTTATCATCATCTTGAGGCTGCTTTTCCTTCTTCAGTTCTTCAGGAGAGGCTTTTAAATATTGAATGAGCTTTTTAGATTTATAAACAAATAACTGCTTAACTTCGATAAGTATTAATTGGAATCATTGTTTTCCACTTTGTAACATTAGTTACTTTGAAACAGTGTTACTAGTTACATTGAAACATTGTTATTAGTTACATCAAAACATTGTTATTAGTTACTTTGAAATATTAGTTTCCCATTTGTAACGTATTTTTAAAATCCAAGAGAATTCGTCATAACACATTGCCTTCACTGCTGCCAGCAACATTTGTCAAGATTTTGACTATTGATCCTACTAAAGAGCTGCATTAAAGAGATCACTGGTAAAATTTGCCAAAGCACTTTTTTTCATTCAAAGCTTAGGTTTTGTTAAAAATAACAGGGACTTGGGGCATTAGCAATGACTTATTATTTGCATATTTTTAACAGTGGCTTATTTCAGAAATACTCATCCTTTTTTGTCTGATATTTTGGTGGAATGTAAAGCCCAGAAGTGGTCCCATAAAAATAATTCACTTGAGTTCATTGGGATCAGGATCCTTACAGTATAGCTAGAAATATTTGCTAATATAAGAGCTAAAATGTGGCATAGTTCCACTTTTCACTAGGTACTCTTGAGACCACTGTTCTCCACTTATCCTATGATTAAAAAAAAAAAAAGCTTACGTTAGTATCATAACAAGAAATTAAACCAGAAATACTCTGGTTTACTACACTGTGAAGCGTGGTAATTATAGAATCCTAGAATAAAGGTGTGTCTCAAGCCATAAAAGGGTCAGTCCTCACTAAAATAGCCAAATTAGAAAATGCAAAAAACAGCTTTTAATGACCCATAATGGAACTAAATTGTCTCAACAAATTTGAAATAGGACATATCCAGTGATTGCCAGATGAAACTAAAGGACTGTTACATGGCAAGTCATCACCCATGGTGCAGATACCTGTACTTTTGTACTTTGAAGTGGATGTTCAAGTGAATTTTGTGAAAAATAGGTTAGAAATACAGGCACCTAACTCATTCAGCTCTTTTTTGAAATGCCACACCATGTATTGGCACAGCACATAATCATTTATACACACACTTGGGTTTGATATAAAATATGCTAAAACCCAGTCTAGATAGCAAACTGCCTTCTGTTGGTTCTCTGCAAAAAGAAACAGTATGTTCATCTGTCAACATGTTTTTTGAAACAACCGTTCACTGTTAGAGCGAGTGATTCAGCTAGTATAGTAAGTAGTCTCTTCTGGAAAAAAACCCAAACAACAAAGCACTGACTATCATGGCAAGATCATTCTCTTGTGCACAGAAAAAAAAAAAAAAACTAAAACAATTAACCAAAACCAACAGAAAGGCCCTTCAATGAAGAGAAGCACTGCAAAGAACCACTTGCTGAGAACCTCACACCTTTTGTTGGAGAGGTTGCTCTTCATATTAAGGAGCTACCAAGCTTGGCTCAAGAAACATCCATTTAAACAGCATTGCCAAGACCTCCTCCCAGGCTTCACTACCTCCCAGAGGCAGCTGCTGATCTATACAGGGCTCTCTCCTACAACTGGAGCAAGGTTATATCCTCTTTTTCACCTACTGTGAAGGACCAGTCCCTCCCAGCACACTGCCTAGAAGTCTCTCTGCAGACTGTGCCAGTGGCATACAGACAGTAGCATCTTCACCTCCTTGGGTACAGAAAGGGAGAAATCATGGGCAGAGGAGATCCTCCATGCACAGATCTGCCAAAACCGAGTCTTGCCTGTATGGTTACACCACTTAGTGCTGTATCTTACATCACAAATTTGAGCTTTATTTTCATCTAAAGAAAATGTGGGTGACTCAAGGGTCTGTTTTCCCACAGTTAAAGAAGTTAGAGCAATTATTTGAAGACTTTTAAAATTGTCCTGCGAATATTTGGATGACTGCAGTTGGTTAACGTAGGTACTTAAATATCATTGACTGGCTGTTTTCTAGGGACAGTTTTCCTTTTGGAACAGATACAAACGTTACTGCATTAAGAAGGTACATCAATAAAATTAGATTGCTACTGGGTCTGCTAAGATTCTGATAAACCACTACAACATGCAGATATGCGTCGTCCAACACGTGCAAGAACCTGACTTTTACTCTCAACACAGAATATGCACGTAGAACCTACAGGCTTTTCCCATTTCCTCAGAGCACAGAAGGGGACCTCTGACCTCCACCTATTTTCTCATTTGTTTTTATGCAGACTATTTTGCAGTCAAGATCTAGTATGTCCAGGCTACAACATAACCCTATGCATCTCAGCTGTGTACACAGGCAATGGCTCACTGCCAGATTTATTAATATGCTCTGTCAACAAAGATATTAGTCACTTTTAAGAGAATGTCCCAAAAACCAGACTGGAAACACTGAACATTGAAACATGTGCCTGTGAACTGCTGACAGTTCTTTCTGTTGTGGTCTCTTGTGTCAAAACACAGTCCCTCCCTCCCTCTCCTTTTTTGGTAACACCAGTCAGTTTCAGCAGAAAAGCATTTTTAACATAGTGGATAAAGCATCACCAATGTTAGAATGTCTCGGATCACAAGCAGTAGCCTCCTCAGGCAGCCACTGAAACAGTCTTATGCAACACAGGCAACACAGAACAGCATCTTTCCAGTGACCCACTAAAAGGATGTCCTAGATGTGGTGTAGAAAAACAGTGCCATTACCTTCCTTTAGGAAATCCACAACAATCCCCCATCAGAATTAGTGTACCAGGGCACAGTAAGGCAGAAGATGGGGCAGAGATAAAAGAAATAACTGTTGTTATATAATTTGTTCCGACACGTAGCATCACTGATAAAACTAACTTCCACCATGAAGACAAGAAGCTGTGTTGCTAAGGGAAACAAATGAGAGGCTAAAATCAGCACAGAGGTCTGCAACACTTCGTAAACTTCCAAAAAACAAAGAAAGCATGATTCCTTGCATATCCTCAGATTTCACAGATTTTTCTGCCTGTAGCCCTATTTCTTTTAGGGGCAAAGTCCCACGAGGAGAGAAGGGTTAAGAGCCTTCCTGTCCTTCCTGTAGAAGGTAATGATTTTTCTGGCAATATTTGCTACATAATTTTGTAATGCTTTCAGACTCCATAACCTCTAATACAGGCATTTATTAACTGGGTGAGCAACCAGTTGCAACAATCAATTTCTGTTTCTATCTGATGACGAATTCCTATTCTGTCTTACTTTTTATGGTTCATAATGTAGGTGACCAAAAAAAAAAAAAAAATTCAATTTAATTGATGTTTCTGAAATACAAATTCACAGTTTGTCTGAAGTCTATTAAATTGCCTATGAAGAACGATGCTTACCTTGTGGCCTCAAATCTAGAAAAAAATAACTTGAGGCATTAGTTCAATGGATTCTCGCTATTTTGTACACTAATGGTTTAAATAAGCAAAGTGCAGATAAAGAACAGATAGTGATATTACCTACAGGATGGAGTATGGTCAACCAGTACAAATAACTACCAGTTAATCTGGCACGTTTCTGCAGTACAATGCTCATATTAAGATAATAGAGTTAGTTGATTTCATAATGAAGTCTTTGACCTCCTGCCCTATCCTAGGTGATTCAGGATGTCTCATGCCACCAGCAGATGGAAAAAAACACAACAACAGAACAACAAAAAACCAACCAAGAATGCCTGGCTCTACGAAAAGAATTCAGTATGTTTCAGACCATTTTTCTACTTGGATAGCTACAGTGTTTAGTTTCTCTTTTAGAAGACTGCTAAGGTTGACAACGATAAGCACATGTTTTATAGCAGCACTGACTGTAACAGTCAGCTCACAGTGCTGCTTAAAAATCAGCTGCATTATCCAGAATATCAAAGCTGAGCACAATGATTTGTGGCTAACATTTTATCAAGCCAACTGGCTACTCATCCCAGTGAAGCTATGCACAGATTTGAGCCTATTTCCAAATTAATTGCTTTTCCCTTCAGGATGAGTCTGATGATCTCTGCAGCCTATCCAAGCTCCTTTCTGTACCAATGGAGAGAGCTAGACACCTCTGAAAGCCTTTTGATGGTGGTTCAGGGATGCTAAAAGAGGAAGATACTTTCTAGTTGACAATGTAGTGGGCCCACAGTCTTGTTGATGTTGTGTGCCGGACTGTGAGTCATCTGGAGCTGCCAGTAGGAAGTGGTAGGCAACGGGTTGTGTCTGAGCAGATGCCTGACTCACAGCATTACCGTGAGGCATCATCATCTGCATAAGACTGAAAATACTGGATTTTTATCAAAGGGATGCCTATGCAACAACAGTGTTAAGCCACTACACGCAGATCATTCAGGAACTGTACAAGCACGATGGCTTTCTTTCACGCACTGATACTTCTATTTATAATGGAAACTGTGACCAGAAAATGTGTTTTCTGGCATGGCAATCTAAATGCTAAATATTTATCAAAACGACAAAGACTTTCATTACAAGACAGCAAACTAAGTTTCAGAACACAAACTGGAAAGGTAGCCTTTGATACAGAAATAAAATCTCAGGAGTCAGATAAGAGGAGAAAAAAACCAAAACATTATGCATATAAGCCCAGAAAACAGAAACCAAATATTTATTTTTATACAGCATTTGCTCAGTGTCTTCACACATAAGTCACCTTGTCAATCCCTCAGCAGCTGAAGATTTCACGACAGCCCTCACCTTGAGCTATACTCTTCCTCGCTTGATGATTAGCTTCCAGGAAATGCCTTAAGGCCTGACCTTGAGCATACTTCATGCACATAAAGAAAACCACGTGAGAAATGCCTTTACAGTATCACCACCGCAGTATCAGTAATATAGATGATCGCAGGATTGATCAGGACATTGAACCCTATTTTTAAACATAGTACTGCAAAATAAACCCCCTGCTCTTACAGCCATTTAAAATACTATTAAAAAAAAAAACAAAACAAACCACAAATGTAACTACGAAATTTGCACCTACAGAATTATACAGGATTTAGGAGGAATGCTTCCTACACTCTCCTGTGCCCTGTGAAAATCTGGACTTGTCAACACTGGCCTTTGGTTTAGTTATTCATACCTTTAGCACTTAGACATGCAATATACCAGGCAGAAATGCATCAGAAAATCCAGCTGTTACAGAGTAACACAAGATATTGCCTCAGCAACACCCACAACAACAAACCTGGACTCCATTTCCTTGGAATATTTCATGAAGTCGTGGGTCTGTACCCTATTTTCTAGGACCTGATGGTCTAAGGCAATTTATCAAATATATACTAACTGCAGTTTTGTACAAACACTTTAGCCTGCAATAAGGAGAAAACCCATTTCTGCGAAGACAGAACTTTCTCAAAGCTGGTATCTGATTAAGGAATGAACTCCCTGGGAACTACAGTCCATCCAAGACCTCATAATTTCATCACTTTTCATTCTCAGTAAAAGGTGTGGGGCTTTTTCTGCCTGTGACGTCTCGGACGAGCATGCAGAGCCACGTGCATGTGAATTAAAAAGAATGCTAAACCAAGAGGAATTCCCCCAGAAGAGACTTTTTACCACCCTTCTGAAACAGGACGGTGCATCCACGTGTGAGAGAAGTGAATTACGTTCTTCGGAGCACTTCGGAAGGACACCTTAGATCCTACAGAGGTCAGAGTAAGGTGGGTACAAAACAAGGTACCTGAGCAGAAATAGCTTATGAGAGTTAGATGCCCAAGGAACACAATTTCTTCTTCTTTTTTTACGTTCTTTCACTTTCTGTTCCCATGATAACCTTTCACGTGTATACGGAAATTATTTAAAGATAGTAAAAACACAAGTTTGATTTCTCTCTGAAAGACGATAACGTTCCGGGCTCTGCTCCCCACCGTGCTATCTAACCACCCATTTTGGCAGACGCGGTGAAATCGGCGGCGTTAACCCAAGCCCAGCCTCGCCGCTCCCCCGCGCACCCCCCGAAGTTGCCGGTGACACCGTGATGCCCACGCTGCGCCCCCACGCCGGGACCTGCTCCCTCTCCCTCCCTCCCTNCCCGGTCCCGGAGGGGGCGGCGCACGCCACGCCACCCCTTTCTCCCTCTCCCCGCAGGGAGCGTTTGCCGCAAAGCGGCGGGGATGGAGGCGGGGAGGCAGCTCCCTGCCCCGCTCTCCCCCGCACCGGCGAAGGGCACGGTTGCTTACCGGCTCCGGCATCCGTCTGCGAGCGGGCCGGCGATGGAGACAAAGCTCGGGGGCGCCCGCCCACCCATCCAGCGCCTTCCGCCGCCGCCGCCGCCGGCCCAGGTTACGGTGCGGGGCGAAGGGAGGAGCCTGCGCGGCGGCGGGGCGAGCGGCGTGGCCGCGGCCGGTTCTGCGCCACCGGGTCCTCCGCCGCTACGGCCCAGCGCGAGGCACCTCCCGCCCCCGGAGGGGCGAGGGGAAGCGGCGGCGGCGGGGGCGGGAAGTGCCTTGCGCGAGTGGATGGCCAAGGCATGGCCCATCCTCACCTGGCGTGTGTCCCCTCCGCGTCCCCCGCGTTGCTGGTGTCTTAAGGAAGCCCCTACCCGCGTGGGTACTGGTGGGCAAAGCACTGCCTCGCCGCGGGGCTCTTCCACAGCCGCGGGTGAGCGGCTGAGGCAGCTGGGCTTGTTCAGCCTGGAGATAAGGAGGCTGAGGGGAGACCTTATCGCTCTCCGCAGTTACTTGAAAGGAGGCTGTAGCGAGGTGGGGGTCGGTCTCTTCTCCCAAGTAATCAGCCATAGGACAAGAGGAAACGGCCTCAAGTTGCGCCAGGGAGGGGTTAGGATAGATATTAGGAAAAAATTCTTCACCGAAAGGGTTGTCAGGCATTGGAACAGGCTGCCCGGGGAAGTGGCTGAATCACCATCCCTGGAGGTATTGAAAAGACGTGTAGACATGGTGCTTAGGGACATGGTTTAGTGGTGGTTTTCGCAGTGTTAGGTCGATGGGTGGACTCAATGATCTTAAAGGTTCCTCCCAACCTAGACGATCTATGACGCAGCTGACTGAGGGGAAACACAGTACTGTTGCTGAGGAAGGTGTCTGTGGGTGAGGAGGAAGGTTTCAGTGAAGGTGTGGTGGTCATCGTGGGGGTGTGGTACCTGGGAAAGTGGTACCTGGGCTGTGCTACCCGGGAAGAAGAGATGGCTGGAGAGGAGGGGACCTTCTCCCCTAAGGCAGAGGAGGTAGGGGGTTGCAGTAGGAAGAGAAGCTGTCAGCATGGGTTTCTGAGGAGGCCGTGAAGTGCAGGGCTGTGGGCTGGCCCAGACCTCTGCTAGGAATATCCAGCAGTTGCTCCATGGTAAGTTTGGATGACCTTCTTTGGTGGCTTTCTGCTGAATTGCTCAGCAGATATTGATCATGTTGATGGCTTTCCTGGGACTCAAATCTGAACACAGAAGTCTAGATGTGGTCTAAGATACTTGTATTTAGCTCATCCTGCACCCCCAGGCATGGTAACAGCCTCTCTTTCTTTCATTGTGTGCGTGGCTGTTATGGCTGCTTGGCATCCCACTCCTGAAGTACCAGTCTTGGTGCTGGTGGCTGTGGTGTGGACAACAGGTCTTGGTCCTGGCTTTAAGAACAGGAGGGACTGATTTGGGCAAGCAAGAAAAATCCTGTTTGTTTGAACACTTACCTTGTTGTCTTGGATTTTTCATGCAACACCAGTGGTGCACTGAGTTTGGCTGAAAGTGTTATAAAATACAGGCTCTAGACTATGTCATGGAGGGGCTTCTTTGTACTCAGTGGGGCGGTTGCGTTCAGCGGCTGCTGAAGCAGAGGTGCAAGGGACATTTACAATGCTGCGGGGGTGTTGTCCGAGTAGCTAACAGTCTTCCGAGGAGAAGTGTAAAGGGTGGGTGTTGCCGTTGTCCAGACACTGGCTATTCCAGGACAGCTTTCCTGATGGATGGCAATAAGAAGATAACGTTGGCTCGCAGGAAACTCTAGGAAGTTGAGAGCCAATCTGATGAGCATTTGGAATTTGTTGTCTTCCCTTAGAGAATTTGGCAATCCTTCGTAAACTCGGTTAGGTCAGAGGTGATGTTAGGTTGAACGGTAGGCTGATTTAGGTGTTCAGGGTGGAAGGCACTGCACGTTGTGCTCTTTTCCAAGCAGTGTCGGTCACTGACCTGAATGTTTCCCTGTAACCTCTTGCAGGGCGTGCCTGTGGCTGGTTATTCTTGCACAGCACAGGAAGGCCCTCTAGAAACGTTTGAACCTAATGTCCTGGAGTGCCCCTTGGTGGCTGCTTCCAAGCTGAGTGAGCTTAATCTCAGACCTGCATCCACACAACCAGGTTCTGAGGAACTACTAGATCCCCCTTCATTCATCTCCCAGAAATGGCAGTTCCCCCCAGTGTCTGTCTGTTGCTTTCTTCAGTTGGGCAGAGCCATGTGCTCTGGTTCATGGGGAATCTGAGTTAGTTCCTGGTTAGCCCTGATTCTGTGGCAGGGAAAAGGCACCACTGGTGAGGGTAGAAGCAGCTTGGTGGTGCGATGCTCTGTTTTCCCTCCCTTCCATCGTGTGGTTTGTGCAGTGTCACGCTGTCAGTTTCATCGTGTACATCTCATCTGAATGTTAGGTGGTGCTGCAGAAGTGGGAGTGAGAGCAGAGGTGAAGGGCTTTGCTGCCAGACAGTTCAGTGAGGTGCTCGCTTCCTCTTTACCTAAGCTGGAATTCCTGGTCCTGCTCCCTCTCCCCGTCAGACCTAGAGTTTGTATTGGGCGTAAAGTTTGATGTGCCTGTGCCAGGTCTGCCCTGCTGTGTTGTGGAGGTGGGCTAGGTCTGTTTTGAGTTCTCCGGGGTAGTCAGTACACTGGGGTTTATAAGTAGTGTGCTGTAAGTGAGAGGAGCCACTTAGCAATCTCTGTGTCTTGGACTGCGAACCTGTCCAGAAGTTGTGAGCTCAGTTCCCAGTGGTACCAGAGGCTGCTAGAGAAGGTGTGTCATCTCCTTAGCATGTGTTTTCTATATTGCATGAGACAAACATGTTTTGCTTATATATTGATATCTATCTCCCAGATTACCATCAAATGGGTTTCGTTTGCCACAAGCCTTGATTGAGGAATCTGGGCTTAAGCCACCAGCCAGAAACACCCACAGTGGCTGTGCTACCATGTCTTGGCCTGTAATGATGAATCCTTTGATGTGATCTTTCACCTCCTGGAATAATCTTGTAGGTGAGCAAGTGGCACACACTGACACTGTGAACCAAGAAGCTAAAAGAGCTGGAAACAACTTCTATACTGCCAGTGCCAGGAGTATTTCTTGAGGTGAATGCTGTCATCCTTTGTGTGCAGGCTGCTGCTATGTCTGCATCTCCTCAATCCTCACTTGCCAGGTTATGGACATTAAGACAGTTATGCTCTTTGTAGTAAGGGGCCTAACAGACCATTAGTTAGTGTGAGGGTAAGCGAGTATCTGCATCTGTCCAACAATCAAATGATTTCTCTGTGATGTCTGTTTTCTGGTGTTGGATTCTTTGGCATTTGGGCCATGAAAGCCAACTACCATTTGCTTACAGGCCAGGGTAGTCTTACAAGTGAAGGTCTTTTGGGTCTGGCTTGCTGCGGTTGGTAGTGCGACGAGAAGAAAATGGGTGAAACACGATCAAGAGGATAATTGATTTAATTTAAACAAAGATCAGTAATACTTCAACAGAGAAATTAATATCTCCCATTTTGGGGGTTTTCATGGGATAACACCTCTGTCTCAGGTCGAATATGTGGTATTGATCTGTCAGGGAAGAGAAAACGAAATCAGTCCTGTAAAAGCTAAAATCTTCCAAAACAATTGATCTCTGAAGTGTTACTTCTCATATGTTTGTATTTTCAGCGGTCATCCCCATGTCCCTCAACTTTCTCAGAGAGACTGCAGACACCAAAATAATGTAACACCATGAAAAGCAACATAAAAAAATTGCAAACCAATCACCACTGGTTTGTAAACCCCCATACCAATCCCTATATCTATATTCTTCTGCTAAAGAGAATACTTTGGGGTTCTTACTAGATGAATGAATTCCCTGTGTGGAGCTTTAAAGGTGTTTTCTTATTAGTTCAATGATTTTCCAATACATTCTTTCAGTTGCATCAAGGCCCCAGATGAAATCAAGATGTCCCCAAGCAGGAAAATGCTCATGGTAAATGAGATTAGTAATCCGAGGAAGTAGCTTTGCCATGTCTTTGGGATCCGCAAATTTGTCACGTCCGCTGCTCCAAACAGCAATTGGTATGCTTATCTTCTCTATCTGGTACACAGGAGGAGTAGACTGTAAGAAAGGGAGGAGACCTGAGTGAAAGCTGTTGTATCAGAAGTTATGTTTAGAGAAAGGAGTCTGTGCAAGCATCTCCCTTTGCCTTCTGCACTCACCACAGGAAAACAGTAAGGACGAAGGCCACCCTCATAGTGTCTACTGCCCTAACCCCATCCCCTGTCTACCGTGAGAAGGAATGATCCATCCTGTTCCTGTGTCTCTCCTTGATGCATGGCTATGAGTTGTCCTGCAGTTTGACACCTACTCGTGCCCTTCGGAGGTGGGGATATGGAAAGAGCAGAGTCTGTGTTTATCGGGCAAGGACGGTGGAGCTTATTCATGTGTATATTTAAGGTGGGAAGATCTTTAACTTTTGTTGGGGTATGGAGCGCAACCGTTGGCCTCAGGTGTTACGCTTGAGACTTAAGTGGTGAGGAAATACTTTGGCCATTTATTATTTTAGTCTAGAAGATTTCTGAGACAGTGTGCATGAGTACAAGTGACTGATTATCTCCCTGGAGCCTTTCTGCCTTGCAAAAGCAGCCTGCCCTGGTACAGCACGGGATACCGCAACTCAAATGTGCTGGTTAAAAGTGAAATGATTGTCAGCTGACTGGCGAGGTCACCACAGTGTGAGATTCATTTCCCCCCTTAAGTGAAAGGCAGACCTTGAGGATTTTGGGGGAAGTGAAGAGCTCCATACTCATCCAGTCCTAGGACCTGGCTGTGGCTCCTGGCCTTTTGGGAATGGCAGGGAAATTGACATCTCTTTGGACACATCCCTGCATCAGTAGGGGAGGCAAAATGCACTTCTGTTAGCTGTCTGCAAGGAACTGTCTATGCCTTGTCTGTGAGCAGACTTTTACACGTATGAGTATTTGGTTCAGGTGAAACATTACTTCAGACCACTCTCCCCCTCTTTAACACTTGCAGGTGCTAAAATCTGAATTTTTCTGTCCTTAGTTTTGCTAGGACCCAAGGATGAGTTCTTAGGGAAACCGTGTTGCCTTACCTGATTGTATTTCTTCATGTTTTCCTTAGGGCCGTAATCATAAGCTTGAAATTGGTCTGCACGTGTTATCTATTAATATCATAACAAGGACAGATAAAATGAAAGTGTTAAGAGACAGAGCAGAGTGAAGGAGACATTTTCCTGCCTGTGGTTAAAGCCAAGGCTCAGGCAGTTGACAGGCTTCCAGGGGTACCAAGGAGGGACAGTAGGGTGAGTGGTTCCATCCCCTTTCCCCTTGCTGACATTCCCTCCTGATCCTCAGCCGCCACATTTGGTATATTTTGTTATTGAAATTTTGCTTGACTACCTTAGTTAGCTAAAGCTGGGGTCCCTGTTTGTGAAGTGGAGGTGTGTCAGGGCTACTACTAGTCTAGCGTAACGTATGATACCTCCTCACACACCTCGACTTCGGTGCATTGGTTTTGTGTGGTCTGCTCACAGTAGTGGCGACACTTCCAGAGGCTTGTACTTCCTACAAGAGCTGGGCTATTGGGCACAGGGTGTGATTAGCTTAACACTGAACTGTTGTCTTCTTGAATGTGCTTTGTCTAAAAGGAAAAAAAAAACAATAAAAGATGACTTTGCCTCACTGAAAACGTGTGTGCATTTTTTTTAGTGAAACCTTTTGGTAACTGATGGTATGTTAGAAAGCTGCTAGCTTGTCTCTGCTTTGTGGCACTGGGTGCTGGTGGTCTGCATCCTGGGAAATTTAGTCAGAGGAGTGTGCAGGAGCATGCATATATTTAAGTGATGGCAGAAGTGGCCACAGTTCTGCATACAAACAGTGAAGTGTTTCTGAGCTGATGCTTTCTTGCCCTGGTCCGATTTGGAGCACAGGCAGAACAAGCTTAGTTCTGACAGTGGCGTAAGATGCCAGCAGAAGAGGCAGTTCCCCACTCGCCACCTGGGCCAGCAGAATCATTTATGCAGTTAACTGGCTTTAGGAGGTGATCCAGGCTGCAATTAACCCTCTGGAAGAAAAGCTTTAACTTGGATCACTTCTTTGTTTGGACCATCCCCTGGCTGCTCAGTTTCCACTATCCTCCTACTGCCTGCCAAGTGCCTGGACCGTGCTCATGTTCACCTCTGCAGCTCTCAAGCCAAATGTTTTCATAAATGAAGATGAAGGCTGGAGGCCATTAGAGCCCAATGTGCAGAGAGGCCTGATGTGCCCTGGGAAAACTCAGTGCCTGATACCAAAGGGGCAATTCAGGTGGCGGTCTGGTGAGCCATGGGAAACAGTGCTCCCTCGGTGGCAGGTGCCCACGGCAGCACACGAGAAGATGTGATGGGCAGTTTCCCAGATCCACCAGCCCTGGCCTTCCCTGGAGGTTGTTGGTTGCATAAAAAGCAGTAGTTCAGAGTGTGTTTATACATCAGTACACAGTTATACCTGATGCCAATGAATAACGTTCTGTACGGATGATCCAGCAGGGGTATGTCCTACGTATATATCTATTCGACTCTGGAGAGAAAGCAGAAGTGTTATGAAGGCAGTGATCCAGTGCTGTGAGAGAACAAAGTTGTGAAGGACCTGGGCAACGTATTGCTGCTGTGTGAAAACCGCATTTTAACAGGATATTCTTCAAATATCAAAAAGAAGGTTGAGGAGAGTACTGTAGTACTCTGTCCAGTTCTGGGCTCCCCGGTTCAAGAAGGACAGGGAACTGCTGGAGAGGGTCTAGCAAAGGGCTACAAAGATGATTAGGGGACTGGAACATCTTCCGTATGAGGAGAGGCTGAGGGACTTGGGTCTTTTTAGTCTGGAGAAGAGAAGACTGAGGGGGGATCTCATCAATGTTTAGATACCTAAAGGGAGGGTGCCAGGAGGATGGGACAGGTCTTTCAGTGGTGCCCAATGATAGAACAAGAGGTAATGGGCACAAACTTGAACGTAGGAAGTACCATCTAAACATGAGGAGGAACTTCTTTACTTTGAGGGTGGCAGAGCACTGGCACCAAAGCAGTGATGGAGCCTCTAACTCTGGAGACGTTCAAAACCTGCCTGGACGCCGTCCTGTGCAACCTGCTGTAGGTGACCCTGCTCTGGCAGGGGCGTTGGATTAGGTGATCTCCAGAGGTCCCTTCCAACCCCTACCATTTTGTGATTCTGTGGGAGACTCACATATATGGGAGTTTACAATAGGAAGGAATATGTTTTATCCGCTTGGGAGAGTCTTTCCCACATTAGTGCTTAGTCATATGGAAAACATCGTTTGGGGGAGTGTTATGGCCTTTGTTTTTCCCAGATTCGACAGTTTGTATGATGCTTTTAAATAGTGCTGTGCTTAATTGGTAGAGAAGGATTGTTAACAGACTGTTGGCTCAAGCATAATGAGGCTACGTGTGGGGGACATTTTTATGGGAACACTTGTTAAATAGTGTATGTGAGATCAAAGGCCACTGGAGAACTGACATGTGAAACGTCTGCAAGAAAAAAAGGTAGCAGCCAGAGTAAAGGAATGACACCTTGATGTTGAGAGAAGTGCAAAGAAACAGCTTTGAGTTTTGGCTGGAAATGTTTTGATGTGTAGTGACCAAAAAGAAACAATGTCTTATGTTCAAAGGATCTGGATGTCTTCCTGCTTAGGAAGGAAAATAACATTTGTGCAAAAGAAAAAAGATCTTTCTCCATCTATTTGTCCATTCTAAAAGCTTTCTGTCCAACTTTTCTTTTGCTTAGCCCCAGAAGAGGGGACACTGAGGGACATCATTGCAAGATGGGACTGTTCTGAATTCAGCCTTTCTTCCTTGTGTGATTTGAATGTGTTAGGTGGCAGATCTCATATCAGCTGAGGTCCTAGTTGGCATTACTGAAAACCCCAGCATGTTTCTCTATGTCCCTGCAACCATATGTAGACATAAGGCAGAAAAATTGTTTTCCTTCAAAATTACTTTAGCTTTACTTGTATTAAAGGTGTTCTTGGAGAGGCTTACCGTGTTCAGACTTTGTATTCTGTCCCCAGCTATGAAGCAGAAGATACTGGTACAAAAATTTCCCAGAGATCTGCAGAGCCATGTTGCAGGCCCTTTCAGCAGTTCATTCTGCTGAAGAACTCCTTTGCAGCCAAGTAGTAACTGAGGGGAGGAAAAGTGCAAAAATTTTTTTTTTCCTTGTTGCAGGGTTATTCCATGAAGCAAACTGTCACCCCCACTTCTCTAATAGCCTTGCCTCTTAACTAAGATTGCTGAAACTGCTTACCATCCCAGTATCCTTCAAAGCGTGCTCTTCCCAAGAGCACACCGTATGTTCTTCCTGCTTCCTATTATTAGGCATGAGTCCTGGCGGTCACTATCCAACTGGTTGTAGTGCACTGACCTCATTGAGAAAGGGCAGTTGCCTGCACTCATGACTGCAGACTACAGAAAGTCCCTTCTTGCCCTAATATTTCTTCCAGGCAGGTGCACAAACTGTACTGTCAGTATTGCTACTAAGTAAAGAGGGAGCAGAAAAGTGAGAAGGGTATAGAGCTGGATGGTCTGTAGTCACATAATGGGTACAGCTTGGACAGAAAAAGGATGTGCTCCTGCAGTTTAACATAAAGTATAGCATGCAGGATTTCCACCATTCCTGGCAAATTCTGTTAAACTGGCAAATTCTGGTGTGAAATATGTATTTCCCTTTAAGTTTCCTTTATCAGTTTACAAGTAAATATTTCACAAGCATAAATGAACTGCTTGTATAATAAAATTAAATGTGAAATATCTTATTTGTAGTTTTCTACTAGTGCTTAAGGCTAGATTTAGTAGACTATGTTAGATTCCTTTTATTCTGGTATTTGTAAGCTTCCTTCAAAAATATTTGATTTAAACAAATAATGGCGAGAGTATGCCTGTTATCTTAAAGTAGTTGCAAAAGAGATGCAGCATCAAGCCTTGCAGCTTAGCTCTGTGGAAAGTCTGAAGCCTACCAGCACCGTCAGCAGTCTGATAGGCTGAATTAATGCCCAAATCATCGCCCCCTTAAAATCAGTTCGGCTTGAGTGAGTCAAGTAGAGACAAAGCAGACAATTATGTCATTTAGAAAGAGGAATGACATACCCTGATCAGTGACGAGGGAAGACGTGCAAATGTTACCAGAGGACTGGTTGCATGTGTGATTGTGGCTACTGGTCCCAAAGCAAAGAACACTTTAACCCTTTGAGCCAACTCAGGATAAGTAGAAAATGCTATGAAGCCTGTAAACACAGAAGACACAACTCAAGTTAGTGATCTCCACAGACCAAGTAAACAAAAAAGCAGTAGGCAGCGAAGAAGTGAGATGAGATTAGCAGCCCATTGGCTGTTGTCCATTTTTGTGCTGCAAACCCACGGAAAGTGTTTGATTCTTGAAACTTTTATTTGGGAGACGGAGTTCATTCTGAGGATACAGGTTCATTAGAGCATGTCCAGATATTCATTTTCTCAGAACTAATAATTTGGTGTTAAGGCCATTTTTGGGGGAGAAGATACATTTAACTAGATTTCCTTATTTCAAATTCCCTTTAAAGATCCCTAAACTCTAATAAAATAATGAGTTTTTCAGCTTGCAGTCTCTAAAAAATTGTATATGTTTATGCTGTCGTGCAGTAATACAATGATTATCTGAAGGTTAAGAGCAGAATTTTTACTTGCAGCTAAGTGCAATCTCAGCTGAGAGTGAATGCACACAGGAAGGACAGAAGGAAGGACGGAAGGAAGGAAGGACGGAAGGAAGGAAGGACGGAAGGAAGGAAGGAAGGAAGGAAGGAAGGANTCTGATCCTGTTTTCTGAACATGTCTAAATTTCTCCATTGATGGATTTGGTGAGAACTTTAACTGGTTACCTACAACATAGGTATCTAAAGACAATGAGGGTGATGTCTTGGCCTGAAGGATTTGTTCTGCAAAAAGATACTTAGCATGCACAGAGAAAAAAGGAGAATAGAGAAAAGGAAAAAAGGAAAATAATTGTCTAAGAATGTGGCCACATGCTACTTCCACCCATTTTCTCCTCTGTTTCTAAATTTATTTTTGTAAAAGGGCAATGGCACACCATGGCATAAACACCAATATCTACTCATGGATCTTATATATAAATCACAAACACTAACACTACTGTTTTGTTCCCAGGCAGTCCTAATATTACCTGCAGTTGAAGCCTCCGAGTGACCAACATAGTATACATCCTTCTGCCCAGTTTTATTCATGATGAAGTACAGCTCTGCTGGAATATCGTATTTGCCCATCTCATCAAAGCTACAGGGAAGAAACACAAAAAGCTAGCAGACAATTTGGCTGTCATGGTGTGAGTTACTGAATGTCAGTTTTGTTCCTGACTCACTGAAAGGCGAGGTTGCACGCTTTGCACTCTTGCTTGAGTTGGGGAAGGGGGTAGAGGGACGAGGCCATACTGCCAGGCTGCCTGATGCCTTGGGCTCTTTGCCCAGAAGGAGCTTTTTCTGCTAGCTGAGGCTCTTGCAGAAGTGTATTTAATCGCTGATCTCACCAGCATGGGTTACAAAAGATATTTCTGTCTCAGTAAACATCAGTGGTGATAGACCAGATTTCTAGACTGAGCTGAGCAGTCTCCTCTCCTGCCTGCACTTGGGACATGGTATGTAGTGGGAGACCTCAAGGTTACCGATGCCTCCCAGTTTTGGAAATCTTTTCCCCAAAGAAACCAGCACCGTCTATGGACAAAGGTGACCTGTGTACTTCCAGCCTTGCTTCTGTATGTGCTGATTCCAGAAGGACCTGTCCAGATCGCATAGCCAAGCCCTTCTTATGACCCCCCTGACATGCCCAGAAGTGACCGCATCTGGGGAAAAAAAGTTGGTTTAGTCTCCTTAGATGTTGCATGTCCCACCTGAAGTCAGATTATATGAAAACCAGGAGGATTTTCACACAATCCAGAAGGGGATTTTTTTCATGTAACCAGAAGGAGAAAGGTTCTGCATCCCAATATTAACTGCCCAATCTTGCTAGTCCCCTGAAAGTTGCTTTCTTCAGTAATTCTTTCTCCACAGAGTACCTGAACTGCCAGAACTCTTTCTGGCAGGGCTTAAGGGTCTGGTGTTTTAAAGACCAGGTGTCTCCTCGGCTGTTTCCCAGCCAGACGTCATAGCCAGCATCTGCGAGGATGAAGCCTAGGCTGTTGTTGGGCAGGTTAGAAATCCATTGAATAGAATCTCCTAAAGTACCATGGTGTAGCAAGACTGCAGGCTTTTTTCCTGGAAAAAAAGAGGGGTTTCATATGCTGTAATAGTAAGTAATGTGTAGTTAAAACTGGGGTGCAGAGTTTGGTTTTACAGGAGCTTTTTAACCTATATAAAGAATTCTGGCCACGTTCCTGACTCGGTGCTCTTGCTGAGATGGAAAGGTGTGGAACATGCTGTTGCATGTGCAAAGGGGAAACATGGGGGACACATGTAAGAATTGGCTCTCAGACCTTCCTTTTGTCCCATAACTCTCACACCTGTATTTTGGCTGTTCCTCCCAGCAGGAATTCTGAAAACACCAAGAATGTATCCATCCTCTGTGGTAACTTGATATTCCTCACTGGGGTATCCATGATACCTGATAATTTCACTCTGTGGGAAGCCAAAGGAGAGTTTGTTAACACACAAGTGGTCCTGTTTTGGAGGGTAACCAAGCTGAGCAGTGTGGATGTGGGCAGCCCTGTGGTGGTAGTGCAAGGCCTCTGGTCACAGGGACTACGACTCAGAATAAATATTATGTGTCCTGTAAAAAGATGGATCAAAAGTCTTCTTCAGGCCTCCTTAGGTGGTAGTTGTCTGGTATTTGACCTCGTATTATGGAACAAAGCAGAACTGTATTGAGTGACTCAATTGGGAGACAGTTTCTCCTGCTTTGCAAGGCTGATATAGATCATACCTTTCTAGAGAGTAAACATGCAGCAGTGTCTGTATAAGACAGTGCCAAAAGATAAGTGTTTTGGTCCATAATGAATCCTTTCTTGCAAAAGTGTGGTTAGGCAATCCAGGTAGGGTGGATCTCCTATTACAGACTCATTCGCAACACCACCTGTTACACTCTTGCCAGTATTGTGAGGAAATCACAGGTGATTCAGAGCAAGGGGTCTTGAATTACTTATGTTGTGAGAACCTGCCGTTTGAAGAAGGGGTACGACCTCCTTTGCCACTGTACGGAGCAAACAGGTTGTTACAGAAGGGGAGGACTTTTCTTCCCTTGGGACTAGAAACCTGCCTTTGCCTCCACTGCAAAGGAGCTCTTCTCTCTGACAGCTCGGACTTTTTGGATAGGAGCATCAAGATTTCTTCTAGGCGTGTGATCTGTATCACAATGCTGGAGAGACCCATTTGAAGGTGCCCTACTTTTAGTCTTTTGATAGGGACTGTTAGTGATGGGGTGATGGTAGTGGCACTGGGAGAGACAATTTAGAAAGAAAGGGATAGAAAGTGACCCAACTTACAACGTTCATAAAGCTTTCGGGGTTGCGAGTCTTCCTGTACTGGCTTTTGTCTGAATTCAGAGAGGAGGGCGTTGTGAATCCTGCTGAAAAGGCAATTCCTTGGGTGCAGAGCAGCATGAGGAGGCTCCACATCTTGGGACTGTGTGAAAGAGCACATGCAGGGGTGTTTGTGTTAGGAAGAGACTGGCGTGGAATCCCACAGGAAGACCCAGTTGGGGAGTCTGCTGAAGGTTGCCCAAGGTCTGTTCCCCAGGAGGCTGCCTGAATAAGTACCCGTGTGAGGAGGGACTGTCTACAGCTCACCCCATTTAAAGATTGAGTCAAAGACTCCAGGAGGATGTGGAACCAGCCTCGGGGAATGTGCTTTTGTTATATCAGTGCTAGTCTGTGTCCTGAGTTCCTTTCTTTCTCTCTCTCATATGGTCCTCCCTATTGTAAATCCGTGTCTTGACCACCTGGAGGAAAAATGGCATTTTCATGGTTTTTAGGGTTTGATTGATGGTCAGAGGGACGCTTTTCTGAAGAGAAACCGTAGAGTGTAGTCTGTCTAGTTAATGCCCTGCTTTTTGGCTGTAGCCACCTTTGTATTCAGCCTAGAGAAAACAGGTCATAAAACCAGACTGTATTATCTGATATATCATGGGGAAGACTTGTAAGATTTGTAAAGCCTGGAAAGGATAGCCAAAAGATTTGTTTTATCTGAACTTCTTCATGAGGGAGTGTCATGGTTTTACCTCAGCTAGCACCTAAGCACTGCACAGCCGCTCAGTGCCCCCTGGGGGGGATGGGGGAGAGAATCAGAAGAGTAAAACTGAGAAAACTCGTGGGTTGAGATAAAGACAGTTTAATAAGTAAAGCAAAAGCCACACATGTAAGCAAAGCAAAGCAAGTAATTCATTCACTGCTTCCCATCGCCAGGCAGGTGTTCAACCATCTCCAGGAAAACAGCGCTCCATCACATGTAATGGTTACTTGGGAAGACAAAACACCATAACTCCAAATGTCAACTCCAATAGTAAACTCTATCCCAGCTGAAACCATGACAGGGAGGGAGTTCTCAATTCTTTTCATTTTTCATTAAATCTACCACACCCCTTCAGCCACTAGAACATTTGGATTAAAACAAAACTGGGATATATCCTTAATTTTAATGCTGGCATCCAAACTCACTCTAGTCCATCCACTTTGTAGGAGAATACTTCCATTCTTCTGTCAATAGAACGGAAATATTCCCACCCGTGTGCTCTGGAAGCACAGTTTTATAGCAGATACTCCACTGCTTTCTGCTGTTTTGTTCAGTTCAAACAGAAGTAAACACATTCCTCTATTTCTGTGTGTGGATCATAGTTTGGGAACAAAACCGAAAAGTTCAGCTTAAGTCACAGTTTGTCTTTTGTGCTAAAAGTGAGGCAAATTGTTGCCCTTTTTAGGGTATACTTTTTTATACACACTACATTGTCACCTGGTTTAGCTGGCATGTTTTAAGGTACTTCCAGATGAATGCTTTGTAAATCAGATAGAGTGCACCGATTAACTCCAAGGCTTGGCATGCCCTGTCTCATTAATTTCAGTGCCAAAGTCTTGACTGTAGGAGCCTTGAATAACAATCTAGTCTTTTTATGTAGTGAAGCAGTGCCAAAGAGTGGCATTTACCATGGCAAACTGGAATTAACTGAAATAATTAAAAGAAAAAAATAGTAGAAGAAGAGACCTGAAAGATACATTCAAAAGGCCATTTCTGGAGACTTTTGATATTTAATGAAAATAAGCTTTAAAGCCTATAGAAATTGATCAGTGTACTCTTGAGATGGTCATAATATTTTTTTCATGTACACTGTAAATGGGAGAGAAAGGCACCAGGGCAGTTACCATGGTTAGCAGATGTCAGAATCCCCTGGCTAACTTAAAATGAAAGCTTAAATGCATCTGGAGCTATGAGAGCAAAATGTCCAATTCACCCACAGTGGCATCCTCAGAAAAAAACACCAACAACTAGAACAAAACAAAACCATCAGTTACTCCTTTTTCCCATTTGCGCAGGGCAAAGACTTGTTCCTTTCCTCAGCTTTAGCAAACATGCACTTTGATGCATAGCATCCGGCTTGCAGACCAGAAAGGACACAGGCTGTCTCCTCTGGCAAGCAACTGCACAAAAGCAAGACTGCACATCTTCATAAGGAACAGAGGAAGAGACCATGAACACATGTACAAGCAACTTACGTCTGCTTTGACTGCCTTGTGTCTTCTGCTGCAGTTCCTAGTCTGTCTCCACTAGCAGACTGATTTCACCGGCAGAAAAAGGAAAAAAAAATTCACTTACAAGCAGCAGTAGAGTGCTGTGTGATGTCTGAATGTATAGGAGAGCATGTTTAAGTACTGATTTGGCAGTATTTAAGGAGTGGAGTTACTTTATGTTAAACAGCACTGTTGCATGACATTCCGAAAGAGCTAATTGCACCACTGGAGTGGGAGAGGTAAAGAGGTGTCTAACTTCTGGTTAAGATATTTAGCAGGGACCTGGGAGATTTTTGCCCCCTGAGGCTGTGACAGATCTTGATCTGTACTGCTGCCTGTCTTGGGGAGTGCTGTGACTACATTATTTTGGGATAAAGAGGAGGGGGAGTCCAGCTTTTCTCAACACTTTCTACCTATGAACATGGTGTCTGCTTCTGTGGTTTGTACAGAAGCTGTCGTGGTGACTTGTTTTCTGAACTGCTGTTTGCAGATTGCTGGGGGACAATTCTTCTTTGTTAGGTAATTTTAGAATAAAAATACAAGTGATTTGAAAGGTGTGTATTTAGCATCATGCACACACATTCCTAAATCCGTTGTTCGGTGAACACCACAACACGAACAGACCAGTATGTTCTGAATTAGCCTGCCCCTGTAGGGATTCTCAGGTATTGGATTAAATTTGGAAACATAAACTTTGACTCAGAGAGGATGCTAACAAGATTTCTTGCTTCTTCCAAGCCATTTCCATGAACTCCATGAAAAACAGTATGTTTGGATACCCCTGCCTAACTGCTGAATTAACTATAGTCAGCCGAGGGGCTCAGTCCTCACTGAAACTGGCCTGGGGCAGTAAATTCTCCGGATTGTGGGTGCTAATCATCTGCTGTCTTCTGTGCACAAGAAGAATGAAGTAAGAAACAAGTTCTGCTTTATAGAGCGCTGTCTGTGGAAAAGGCAAAAAAGTGATTTCTCAATGAAAAACATTACAGCTCGGCAAGTCTGATACCCCTGGCTTAGTGAGAGAGACAGAAGACTTTTCTCTGCTGTACTCCCAGCTAACACCATACTACATTTTTTGTTTTATAGAATTGTCATACTGGAATGATCTGCAACATTTTACCTAGTTTCACCTCATGCTGGCATATGGGGTGTATGATATTGTTTCTGGTATTGTCAGTAGGAATTGAGTGAAGAGCAAAAGACAGGTAAACCCACCTGAACAGGGAAAAGAGACAATGAAAGTAATGCATATAAAAAGAGCACAGGAAACACAAAGCCTAAAAGGTATACAGAAACTTCCCAGGACATACTGTCCTTGCTCAGAGAGCCATGCCAGCTGAGATAGTAAGCATTCTGCTTTGAAAACGTTGGAGTGTTATAAAATACGGGCTCCGGTCTGTGCCATGGACGGGCTTCTTTGTGCTCAGTGGGGCTGTTGAGTTAATCCTGACTTGAAGCAGAGGTGCAAGGGACCCCTACAGTGCTACAGGTAGCTGACAGTCTTCCGAGGTGAAGTGTAAGCTGTGAGTGTTCCTCTTGTCCAGACACCGGCCATTCCAGGGCAGCACGTCTTGGGAATACACGTTTCTGAGGACTGTTCTGCACACACAAATCCAGCAGGCCATAGACTTCTTTGCTGAGGGTAGTGTAACTCATGCCATTTGGAGCAATATCATCTATAGTGGTTGGAAATTAAAGAGACAAATGATCTTCCACGTCTTTTATTGAATGTGCTGTTCTGAAGTTTTATTGATATTTAGTTTAAAAAATGAGTTGTCCTTATTCTTTCTCTCACAAAGGCCCTTGTGACAAACTCTTAGTTCACTTTGGCTCAGATGAAACTTTCAAAGTGTTATTAAATTCTTTCAGGGAGTGAGAATCCCATTTCCTACACACTTCTAAGTAGGTGACAGTTTGCCCATGTACTGAGTCTTGGCACCTTTGGGGGAAAAAAGACTTATTCAACAAAAAAAGATTAAAATTTTCAAGATTCAGATCCTCATTTACAAGCATGGTAAGGAACACTGAAGCAATATGTGAAGCAGAAGTGAATCTGTGACTACATATATTTGCAGGAGTCTCATACCTCATCATGGTTGGGCTGCTTATCTGTTCTCCAGCTGAAGCTCTGACCAAATTAGTCACTTAAGTGATTTTCAAGAGGGCCTGAGATGTGATGCTGGATTAAATGATAATTTACACTCTCTTGGGAAAGGTGTTCCCTGAAGCTATTGCTGTGCTTTGTGGAGGAGGCGTTTTGTTTGTTTGCCTTTTTTTTTTTTTTTTTTTTTTTTTTAATACTTTTCCATGTTACCATGCATCTATATATTGGTGTTAGGAGAGGATTAAGTAAACTACTCAGTTGTTATATGTAACAGCTGAGTGATTTGAGGTTTCTGTCAACAAGTTGTAGTTTATAAATTCCAGCAACCTAGCCTGTTGATCTAGGAGGATGTCTGCTTGTTAGGATTTGGATGTGAAGAAATACTGGCAAGGCATACTTTTTCATATTTGAGGTTTTAGTCACTGCTCCACATCTTTAGGCCAACAGAATATTTACCGCACTCTGAAAGATCAATCTGTTGGGAGGATCTTAGTGAGGTTTGCCACAGGTAGGTGTAGCATATGTTTCTGTTACAAGCCAACCTAATTTTCTTCAGGTAAACAGCCATTGAAAGGGTTAGAACTGGTGCCAACAAACTAATGCTACAGTCAGTGGTGCTATACTACTTTAACCTGAGAAGGATACAGACAGCATGAGTATTTTTTTTATGGCCCTCCATCTCACTGGAGAATAAATACGAAAATTATATGGAAGTAAAAGTTCTCAAATGTAAGGTAGAGGGTTGGATTTAAGACAGACAGTTACATATGCATATTTTAAAGTTGTTTAAAAATATACTTGAAATATAGGAAATGTGGATTTAAACTACAAAGGGAAAAGAGATTTGGGGATGTCTGCAGATATGTGAAATATGCATGCCCTACTTGAAAAGGCTGTCTGAGTGTAGTACAGAAATACTATCAGCCTCTTGTCTTCAGAGCCATGAACACTCAAAGGGGATGATGACAACAACAACAATTTTCTTCCCAAGGAAGCTCTACTGCAATTAACATATAAAATTAGCATGTTAAACATGAACCATATTCATTGTTTGGGCTGGGCTGGGAAGGGGAGACTGGGCAAAATGTGATGAAAACAGCTGGTCTAGTCAATGAGAGACTGAAGCTAATTATACTGGGAACCCATTAAAGGTGTGGGATCTAGTTGGTTCCCTTCTCCCAGTAGGTGTCTGAAGCATTCTTGCAGAGGGGCTTGGGATATGGTCCAGTCAGCAGTAGCTTGGGTGGTAAACGAGCTACCATTTGTAGTTACTTGTTTTAAGTTTCGTGCTTTTTTTTCCTTTGCCTGCCTCCCTTTCTTCACTTGTGAAACTTTCTTCCTCTCTCCCTCCTCCCCTCCTCGACCTGTTTTGCTACTTTCCTTTTTAGGCAACTGGAGGCTGTTACTGCAAAAATTACAAAGGAAAATGTTTCTCTGTTGTAACTTGTTCCGTCAGTCTCCTGTAAGCTGTTGCTCTCAGGTTTACCTCCCTGGGTTGGGTTTCTGAAGACAATTGTTTCATGCTACCAGTAGAAATCACTTAAAGGAAATCTAGTTTAAGAAAGAGTGATACTTTTAAGTTAATTATTAACCAGATTCAAACAAGCTCAAGAGCGTTTCAAGTGAGGTTAACTTGTTGGGCTGGTGAACAAGAGCGAACTCAAGCAGTGAAGAATAGGCATGGGGATACTCTATTCAGAGGTACGTGACCATTTTCTGCACAGTAACTGAAGCTGTTGAAGATTCGGATAGTCACAGGGTTTGGTTGGTTCCCTTCGCAGCCTCCCATGCACAGGCTTATACAGATCTGGAAGTTCTTTTCCTTTGGAAATGCTGTAGTTCGGCTATTGCAAACTGGTGGAAGTACTGTTTGTAGGAATAAAGAAAATGCAATAACCGACGTAATTATTGCGACTTCAGAAAGAAAGTATGTGTTCAGCATTTTTGGTTGTTCTGTGTTGAGATCAAAATGATTCTGAGCACAGTGCAAACAACAAAAAACTCTGCAAACTGCAAACTCCTTGGCTTATGTTGAATACAGATAATAAAGCTAATGCCTAAGGAAATTTCCCCCAGCACATGATTGTTTTAGGAATGTGATTTTATTTTCTTTATTTAGCTCTTATCTTTATTGGTTTGTCCCCAGACCATGGTCCATTTAGCATACCTCTGGATTCTAGCATAAATGCTACCTAAACATATTCATTATTGTATAAACTTTCCATTTGTACACTTGGGAACAAATGAGGATTTTGGTCCTTTTTGACTATGAATACAGTGGATTGCCCTGCTGTTTCTTTTTCTGGAGATAGCATCACATGGCTCTTCATTTAGAAGATTACATTTCTATGCTGAAAGCCATCCTTTTATTTTTAAAAGGCTATTCAATGAAATCAAGGATATTCTCATCTTTCAGTCTTATTGGGAGCTTGAATCTGTGCATTCATAAGGTCATGGGTTCAGGGGGCTCAGTAGACTGCACCTTATTCTGAAAGGATTGATTGCCTCTCCAGATCTACTACCCTGAGATAGTATTGTATAAGAAACCAGTGACATCTAGTTTAATTAAAGTGATGTTTAGAAAATGTTGAAATGCTGTTCATATCTTCCATGCTTATTAGTTAATATTTTCATATACATTAGTTCTCTTCCATCAAAAATTTTGAGTGAGGTATAGTTTTCTGGGTAAAGTACAGTTCATTTATACATGATAGAAATCTACAAAAGCGCAAATAAGAAAGTGTAAATTATATTTTCTGAGGAGTGTGGATTGTATACTAGTAGCATCACAAACATAATGTAGACTCTCCTGTTTAGTTTGTAGCATGCCTCTGGATGAATTTTAGTGGGTTGGTTCAGAATATCTGCATGTTATGAAATGACTCCATTTTGTCTAAACAACTGCAAAGCGTTGATATAACTTAGGCAATCCCCTGCAGTTCTCAAAGGAGGAAGCAATTATCAGCTGAAATTGCTCTCCCAGTTGCAAAACTGGCTTTACCTTAGCCTCCTCTCTGTTGGCGGAATGTTTTGTCCTTAGTGCTGTGCCTTTAGCCTTTATTTCATGTGTGCTAGAGCTTGCTGAATAGCTGGTGGTTTATCACTACCTCAGCGAAGCTGAGCAGAGGGAGATGCAAGAAGCTCTCAAAACAAGTAGAGAAATTCAGATGTGGCAGTTCATCTGGATCTGAGTAAACTACCAGGTCCAGATTTCAACCACATGGCCCACAATTGATTTAAAAAGGTATTAAAAACCTCAGTTGTGTAGAGGTGTTGTCCTTCTTTCTGACAGTGAAAGTTGGGTTTTTTTTGTGTTTTTTTTTTTTTACTTTTCTTACACTCCTTATCTGGTGATCTCGTAATGAATGATCACAGCCATGAAAACCCTTGCCTGTCCTCTGACTACGTCTCACCTTTCCTGAAGCCTCAGATACTGAACAATGAAACCTTCCTCTGAAGGGCTTATAGAAATTTGTAGAAAGAGAGATTCTAATCCAGCTATAGAGCTTTTGCTTTAAAAATGCATATTCAGTTTTCCTTTGAACACCTGACTTGGGTGAGCATCACTCAGTCATTGCCATATCTAATCCTCAAACTCTAATTTCCAGTCCACAGTGTCTGCCTGCTGCTTTGGTCAGTAGGGCTCTGGTTCATAGAGAAATTGAGTTAGTTCATGTTTAACCCTGATTCTGTGTCACGGAAAAGGCACCACTAGTGAAGGTAGGAGTTTGGTGGTGTGATTCTTCCACACAGCTGAGCCCAAGTCTGAGAAGTGAACTTCGGATTCTTCTGATACTGCCTTCCTCTTGCATGTGAAACCCAGTCATTCTGAGTACATATCTCATAGGTTTATTTCCCTCTTGTGTACGATGGGTGGGTAACAATAATGTAATAACTATAACATGAATCAGAAGCTGGTTGTTAAGCTACGTCATTGCTGAGGTGGTCTTTCCATACTCTTCTGTAGACATAAAGAAAATGTGCTTTCTCAGGTTTTGGGTGGGATCTGTTGTTTGTACGTAACGTTGCCCTAACTCTACAATTGGCCTCGCTGCTGATGTTCTAGACAGGTGCTGTCTAACTGTGTGTGTGCAAGAAACTCTATCAATTATCTTCTGAGCAAAGTTTGGAGAATTGTTTAAAATAGTCTTAAGCACAGTTCGTCCTAATTTTGACAGTGCTGCCAGAATGGCAACCCCAAAAAAAGTGAAAGGTGGAAGAGGAGTTTGTAGCAGAGGCTTCACAACCACAGAAATCCTTTCATACTTCTCCGACTCCAGCCTGGAGCCAGTCAGGTTTTGCGTCCACTCTGGTGCTACTGGAAGCCTGCTTTGGAGCTTTATTCTGCACGTGGCTAGAAACCTCTTTCTATTTTTCATGTTAAACTTCTTGGACAAATATATGACCTTTTTTACCTTGTTCCTTGAAATTAGTTGGCTCTTATTCTCTAATACTTATTCTTTTATTTATCTTGAAAACTCTTACAGCCCTAACTCTTTTCTTCCTAGCCAATCTAAGCAAATCAATCTTTTTTCAGGCTCTTCAGATTCCTCAGTTGTGTAGAGGTTTTATGCTCCTGCCATAGTCTGATCTCATTTTTGGACCCAGATGTCAAGAACTGTATCCACTATCCCAGTTAAGTGCCTTCTCTAACAGGTCTCTTCTCTTTCTGTGAGAAAGACTGTCTAATACAACGTTTGCCACTGGTTGCTGTTTCTGATGCCTTTCTTACACAGGGACTGACTGACACATCTTTGTAACTTTTCTTATCTTTATTCTTCCCTAACGCATTTTCTCTGAAGTTCTACTGATATTGATATCAAAATCATGAGCTCATAGTTGTTTGGATTTGCCTTACTTAAATATCGGGCTACTATGTTTGCTTCATCATGGAGTTGTGTTTGCCAATTTGGGAGGTATATTACAAGTATGAAATATGGGACTTTTCACCTTTCTCTGACTAAACCAGGCATTTTCTAGAATGCAAACCAGCAGAGTGAATGTGGACCTCAAGAAAATCCCATAAAGTCAGGGAAAAGTTGGGATTTTTTGTGTTTTTTTCTTTTTTTTTTTTTTTACTGCGAACAGAACATATTAATGTGTGAAAGAATTTTACAAGGACCCCCACTGCACTGGAATAATAATAATAATAAATGCTTTAAGTGTTTCAATTAGCCATGTATTAGCTGATGAAATGGATGAGAATTGTTTTCTTACATTCTGTGTGCCTGGGATGTTTGATGAGAACTGCTGGTTTCAGGAGGTAAAAGAGCAGGCGTGACTTGTGTGCCGGTCTCTGTGCGTGTCTTCCACTCCCTAAGAGACTGCAATTATTTGGGAGGGTAAGTGCTCCATCATTATTCATGGCTCTAGAGCCGAGTTCAACGTTAGCGTAAGGTTTAGAAAAAGATCCTGCAGGTCAGTGAGAGTGTCAGGCAGAGATGCCGTGGGCTTAATGGCCTGGCAAGTAAAACTCTTTGAGGCAGTACAGAAAGCAGAAAGAAAAGCCCCAAAGCATATCATTCACAACGTATCATTTGGTGACCCAAGCTGCTGAACCAGCAAAAGTCAGCCTAGAAAGGAGTCAAGTTGTGTGGTAAATGGCTGGGGTTTGAGCAGGTGTTCAACCAAACATGTCTCATGCATCTTTAAATAAGCAAAGTAATACTTAAAAGCAAGAATAGAGGTGCAGACAGACTCCACTTAATATTCTCCTTCCCTGATGTGAAGATACCTACCAGACCCTGGCATGACAGAGAGCGAGGTTCTAGAGCAAACTGATCATTTTGATGGCACCGGTGTGCAGGTCACTCTCACCAAGAGGGATTTAAAAGAGGGATTTCTCCTCAAAATCATTAAAACAGTTCTGGCTCTGGAGGAGTGTATAATAGCAAATGGCACGTGTAGGCTTTCAAAAGAATATAGACAGATGATGCAAATTTACAATATTGCGTGTATTCTTTTTTTAGATTTTTGTCTGATTAAAAAAACAAACCAAACGAAGAAGCGGTGCAAGGTCTGGTAAACATGTAAATACTTTCTCTAGAAAGGAAAAGCAGTTCCCTCATGCAGCTGTCCAGAAGACTAAGCAGTAATGATGCTGGAGTTGAACTTGTGTTGTAGATCAAAGTTTGTCTGAAGTGAAAGTGTAAATAAGATGAATCTTTCTAATGTAAAAAAAAATAAAAAAAGGTAACTGCGAGGGGGGTGAGGAAGGGGCTCAGAGTTCAGGGCTAGATCTTGTTCATGTAGTGTATTTAGGTTGTGATAAAGGAGAATGGGAAGGAAGAACTGCAAATAATGTTTAAAGAAAATGCTTATCTTGGAAAATGGTGAGTAAACACCTCAATATCAAAGACAGAAGAAAAGAAAGAAACTTATTCTCTTTTCGACTGGAGAATTTCAAATGCTACCAGCCTGCCAGGCTTCCTGCTGTTATTTTCTGCCTGTTAGAAACTTGTAGTACTCCTGTCACTCTCATCTCCTTAGTCTGAGCTCTTGCAGCTGGAGAGGGAAGGAATTGCAGGGTAGGACAAGGGTGCGTAGAAATACCGAGCAAAGATTAGAACAGCAAGCAGTTCTCAAAACCCAAGGAGGATCTGAGCTGTGGGCGTACACGCATGTATTTTTCAGGTATGAAGTTTAACTTGAAGCCCTAGGAAAGAATATTGTGAAGGTTTTAGTGGGGTGGGGGGTCGTGGTTTGGGTTTGGTTTGTTTGTTTTTTTTTAATTTCTAGCTCAGCTTTCACCTGTGTGAAGTGTGGTTCTGTTCTGGGAATGGGTGAGTCAGAAATGGCAGCTCTTGTTCAGCAGTGCTCATCCAAAGGGAAAGCCTGCTGTAAACTGAGAGGTGTGTGGGCTTGTCAGCGCTTGCTGCTTAATGCAGTGACCAACTCCTCTGAGATCAGAGCCGTGTTTTTTTTAATGGCTGCAAATGAATCGGATTTATTTCTTGGATTATAAACACACCACCCAAACGGAACAGAAAGTTCATTCCACTGTATAGGGGCTGTGACTTAGGCTGAGGGCTGAGAGTTGCTGGGTGGCAGCTGCAGGAGAATCTCTTACCACCATCTTCTGGAGGTCACCTAGAACTGCAGCCTCTGTCAAGGAGTGCTTGGCAGTGCCTGAGGGTGTGCAAGTAGTAAGTCTGAACGGGAAGAATGAATGTCTTAGTGAAACGCGTGCTGATGAATATTATCTTCTCTCTTCAGCCCATTTGTCAGGCAGCTTATAATAACGATTTCAATGAAGTTCAGCTCCTTTTGGAGCGCAACAGCAACTGTCTGAACATCCAGGACAGCTTCGGTGGAGACACCCCCTTAATTTGTGCGTGCAAACAGGGAAACAACAGGATAGTTAGCTATCTTCTGAAAAGAAATGCTGATGTCCACCTCAGAAACAAGGTAAGTGGACACTGATTCCTCCTTTGCAGTGACTGTTCTTTCAGATTCTTGGAGTGTGTGTGTGAACATTGGCAGTGCTGCCAAACCTGAGGTTTGATTCCAACTCAGGCATAAGTATAGCCCCCAAATCGTAATCTAATAAATCTTTGTTCCTATTTGTCACCTTATTTATTCTCCTACCTTGCCACTGCACACAAGTTACTAAACATTGCCAACCTGCATTTCCCTCTATGTTCACGTTCCCGGTTTAGGTAGTGCTGTGTGCTGTCTCCAGCAAGTTCCGTCTGCTTACCCAGGCAGCACTCGGCATTCTTCTTGCCATCCAGATTGTATCTGTCCCTTCTGTAGCTTTTCTTTTCCCTTTGTCTTTTTCTTCACCCTGGTTAAAAGGAAGGTCTGAAGGAGAGCCTGTCGTCTGTCACAAATGTATTGCTGAGGAGAGTCTGACTCTAGGAAAACCTTCTTTATTCCCTCTGCAGACCTGCTTTTGTCACATTGTCGGACACATAATGGTGTGCTGAGGGGTGAGGAGGGAAACCTTTGTCTCTTCTTCACCTGTTCCCTATTTTAAAAAGCCCTACCTGCATTGCACAACAGCTGTCTGCTCTAAGGTGATGGGGAAGTGAGTGTGTGGTAGATTTCCTTGTAGGTTACAGAAAAAAAGTAGCTTAAAGATGCATGTTCTGGCTTCATTACTAATTTATTCTTATGATGGTAAGGGTGATAAATAGCCAGGAAAAGAACCCACAACATTGTCAGTTCTATTGTATCATCTCATACTTGAAGACAAAGTTTAGCAAGTTCCTACGCATTTGTGGGATATCTCACATCTCTGGGTTCCGGTGCATTTGTTTATTTCATAAGAGGGCGGCAAATATTGGTGAGATCAGGGGCGCATTCTATCCTATCTGTTCCTCTTGATGCAGAAGGCTCTCCATCTTACCTCAAAGTCCCTTTGAAAGGGTTCAGTATTTTGCAGTACGAGCATTCTAGTTGCGTTGGCAGCCATTTGCCAGCCATGCCTGGCTTGAGTAAATGCTTCACCTTCACGGATGGAATCAGGCCCTTGGGTGCAAAGCTTGGCTGCGGTGCTTAGGACAGACAAAGGGGAGCAGAGGATGGCACAGAAAGGCTTCTCTGCTTATTTTAGGCCCCAGTGTAACACTATAACCTAGTTTGTCAAACTCCAGTTCCACAACCCGCAGGAGATTTAACATGAGTGTTCTTTAACTCATGTTAAAAGTTCTACCCTTTAGTTGCTTTGGTACACTCGTTATTCAAAGGTATTTCTTTTTAAGCTCTCTTCTCACTAGGAATCTGCTGGGGGTGTTGCTACCTGCCTGTCTGTCTTCCATGTGCCAAAGGAGATGCCAGAAACTCTCATGCCTTTGCTTCAGTAACCAGCACGTCTGTAAGAACAAGAGCTGAGAGGATCTATTCTGTGATTCTGTGATTCTTCCTGCTGGCTTAAATCGCTGGGCAGTGGTAGGAGCTACTCTGTCCGCTCTGCCCTCTCCTTCTGCAGCCTTGTGCAAGTTTGCAGACATATGCATGGAATCCTTTGGATCCCACATCCCTCTTGCATGTGTAGTCCAATTTCCGTGAGCCTGGATGTGTTAAATGTGCTTCCACTTGAAGGAAGTAAAATGCATGTGTCTGTTTCTCCTTAAAAATCAGAGAAATATTTCTAGTAGATAACCTAAAAGAAAGCTTGTGAAGCATGAAATGGCCTACTATTGTCAATATTAAACAAATATAATCAGATCACTTAATCTGGTACTAATCAGAGTTATTTTCTGTTTAGAAAGACCGCACATGTCTGCATTATGCTGTGAGAAAACGGTTTACCTTCCTTGACTATGTGCTCATCATAATCCTCATGCCAGTTATGCTTATTGGATATCTTCTCATGGTGAGTCTGGATGAAAGCAGGGAAGTCCCCATTCCTTTCCCTTTCCCCTTGTCACCTTTCTCATGGCAGTATTTCAAGCCAGGAACCTGTATAGCGTATGAACTGCTGTTCTTAAAGCAAGGACTCATGGAAAGCAACAGAAGAAGCGGGGATTTTGCTGTGAATATAGCTAGTGAAGGAACAGAACTGTATCACTGCATCAGTCCGGCATTTGTAGAAGCCAGGCACTCTTCTTTTGGGGGAAAAAAAAACAGTATTTAGCCCAAATCTACTTAGTACTATATGCAGATGAACTGTCTTACTGTGTTACTCTCTCCCTTGCACCAAATAGGTCTCAAAGACTAAACAGAATGAAAACCTGATCAAGATGTTGCTTAGAGCTGGAGTGGATGTTAATGCTACAGACTCTGTAAGTGGGTTTATACAAATGCAAATGTGGTTTGTATGCATGCAACAATACTAAAAACAGACCTCAGAATCTTCTAGCAACGTAGTCCTGCTTTCAGAGTAGGATCGGGGACCAAACTGACTGACGCAGCAGGAGGTTTCAGTGTTTCCTCTTGACATTTAGGCAATAGTTTGGTAGTGTATACAGAAATTACTCTCCACTGATCAACTAGTTCTCCCTTTCTGTCCAATGCCATCCTAAGAGCACCCAGGCAAGCAGGGTTGAGATATTTATGTATTAAATATCTGATCCTATAAAGATTCTAGTGATATAAGGGTTTGAGTTTATAATCACATGAAATTTGGAGCTGAAGCAGATTTGGGTAAAGGTCATGCCACAGTGCTAGACCCTGTGTCTTCTCTTGATCTTCAGAGTACGCCGATCTGCCGTGTGTGGAGTTCTGTATCCACCAGCCTGCTTGGGTGTGGTAAAGAGCTCCTCTGCTCCTAAAGTGGAAAAGGACAACCCCCAGTTTTAGCAGCAGCCAAATTCTAAAACACTGAGGGGTGAGAAAACAGTATTCCTTAAGACATAGTTGTTGACGTCAAGATCATGGAATCCTCTGAAATTGGTAAAGAAGTATTGGCTTCCTGCTGAAGGAATCAGACCTGTTTTAGCTGCTGCATCCTGGGGAAGAAATGACTTTTTTTGTTCCTGTTGCTGTTATGAGAATGTATTTATTTTACTGTGCGGTGTGATGGGAAATGTTATGTGCCTTGCATGCAGCTGTTAGGAAAACTGATAAGGCTGCAGGTAGCTGTACTTGCCTAAGGTCTACTAAAGTAATAGAACGAAAATTCATCTGCCTCTGTTTCCCTTCAGTCTGGTAACACAGCCCTTCACTATGCTTGTGAAATGAAAAACCAGGCAGTCATTCCTCTACTGCTTGAAGCTCGCGCAGACATTTCTGTAAAGAATCAGGTAAGAAGGTGAAGTTGATAACTGTATGTCCTTATCATGATGGTGAACCAGTATGTTGTAGGCCTTAGCTGGTGCGCAGCAGTTTAAAAAAAGGGTGCACAGCTTTCTGGCAGCAGACTTGTTTGCTGTGTGGTATAAAGCAACCTTTGCTCTTGCCTTTGTTGGCAAGAACAATTTTAAAGTCCAAATCCTCCACTGCTGGATTTCTAACAGTAAACACTGCCTACATGTCCACTGGGTCGCTGAGCTATCTTTACGGTACCTCTTCTTAACTCAGAGCTGCTCTACAGTTGTTCCTAAAATGCAGGCTGCAGGGGAGTGGTAAGAGCCTTCCTAGGTGGTTTTTGTGCAACTGGACACCATTCTTCTGAGAGGAGCTAAGTCAAGCTGCTTCTGTCATCAGAAAAGCTCAGATGTTGTCCAAATAAATATTGACTTGGGAGGATCTGCATTACTGAGTTGAGGTGAGCAGTGTATTGCCCATGTTGCTCTTGAAATCAGCTCTTGGCTTAGCTCTGCACTGATGTTGGACATTAGCCCCAGGAAACAGTGGAATGACTGTCACTACTGGAGGGGAGGACTCTGCCCCCAGCTTCAGTGGGAGTAGTAGTGGACCCAGCGTATTCTGAAACCAGAACAAGGATGTGACAGTGAAACTTACACAGGAGAGCACTGTATCTGGGTGGCAAATTTGGGAAAGCTCTTTGTACTTGACCCGTATCTATCATATTGCAATGTATTTCATCTGCTTCTTTCAGGATGGGGAGACTCCCTTAGATATAGCGAGAAGACTGCAGTTCTACAACATTGAAAGCATGCTAAGGAAAACTTCCTAGTCATCAGGGACTCTTGAACATGCAGAAAATTACCTTATCTGGCAATCCATCTTGCACGGCAGCAGGAGCCCTGCAAAGGGTTGAGGGCTGTTACCTGATAAAGACTTGGGGCAAATCCACCCATTCCTCGCTGCAGACATTCACTATTTTGTGTGAGACTTCTCAGAACTCCCAAGGCCATGTGGGCTGAAAGGGATTCACTTGATTTTACTAAACCATGACTGATTACAATAGTGTTCAAAATATTGCCCTTCCCATCTGCTTCCAGAGTTTTATTACTTGACTTGCGCAAACTGTGGATTTTGAAAGGTAGCTATAATATTTCTGGAAGCCTAAACATCACACGTGATGGTTGGCAGCCAATGCAAAAATAAAATATCCTTTAGAGTGTGTGTTACTTGTTCTGTAGGGGATACGCTTGACAACTGAGCAGTATGCCACAGCAGTTTATACAAAGTCTGGCACCCTTCCTCTTTGTGTTTCTCTTCCTGCAATAGGAGGGACTGGGAAAATAGATCTCTCAGTTTAGCACTTCATTCCATCCCTGCTGCAAATTTCACACACCTTAATTCTTACTATGTTGCTACAAGGGAAGGATTATCTTCTTTTATATATATATATATATATATATATAAGAAACAGCAAATAGAGATTCAATGAGTTGCTGGAGACCACAAAGAAAGCCAATTCCCAGTTTGCTTTAATGCATTAAGAAATAATAATGAAAATATGTTTGGCGTGGTAGAGAAACAGGTCTCTTGGCTACCTTTCCAATATAAACAGCGTACTAAAGAAAAAAAAAATCAATAAATGAAATGCTGTTGATGGGAACCAGGTGTATCCTTCCCATCGGACTGGACAGGATAACATGCTTTTCAGAGTGGTGCATGCAGCAGGGGATGCATATACCAAAATAATAAATTCATGAGTCTTCTTTTGTATAGGCGAAAGCAGAAGAAAACCTGCAGTGGTAAGCAATGTATTAATGTGGACTGGTGCTTTGTGATTTAATAATGCAGCAGTAAAGGGGAATCTCCTTTCAAACGCTGCTGTATCTTGCTTTCTTGGTCTAATGGATCTTTATTTTTCTTGACAGCTTTGGCCATTTCGTGTAAGCTGTCATAAGTTCAGAAGATAGATGCCATGATCAGCACTGCTAATGGCTGCTAGACTAGGTGCATGGGCAAGCTAGTGTATTTTTCCTGTGTTGCAGAACACACATTTTTTTTCAGCGTAACTGTTCTATTGGATACTGACTTCAAGTACAAAGGATCTTGGTTGGGCAGTGTGAGCTTGATGCCCCACCCAGAAACATGTCAGGAAAAAAAAAGCTACCCTGTCTGAGCCTGTAGTAATGAACGCCGCGTGTAACCTGGGGATAGACACTCTTACCTATGAGATCAACTTGTAGGTGTGTAGATGTGAGGCGCTTGCACAGGTGATGAAGGTGCTACCTCTTTGGTCTAATGGTCAGAAAAGGAAAACAGCTGGCTGCTTTCCCATGCTGTGGAAATTGCTTGAATAAAGAAATTGCTTGAATAAAGTCCAGACACAAAGTTATGTAAAAATCAAAGCCAACAGCTCAGAGTGCTTGCAACAACTTCATTGCCAGTGTCAAGAATAATTCATGGGGTGGAGGCTGTATTCCTTGGTTTTTATACCTTCTCATTCCTCAGTTGCCATCCATGGCATAGAGTGCGTGAACAAATCTTTGGGTGATGTGTAGATATGGAGGGCAGGAGAATACTTCTATTCATCATGGAATCCAAATTCAGAAAAACTCACAGAAGTAACCTATTGCCTGCCCAATTTCTTGTGTTTGAACAACTCTTGGTTGTGTTGATGCTATAGGTAAATGTAAGAAGAAAAATAGCCAAGTTCTCTGTCAAGTGGATAAAAGGTTTGATTTAAACAAAGGTCAGTTGTACTTCAACGGAGAAATGAGCAAATCCCACTTTTGGGTCTTCATGGCAAGACACAAATTGGGCACGGGAATACCTCTGTGGGGTATGTAAGGTATACATGAGAACAACAGAGTTTAGGCTTAGGAAAATCAGTCTTGTAGAAATAAGAGCTGTCCGAATTAAGGGATTCCTGCAGTGCTTGCGCAAATACTTTCATCTTTTCAGCTTTCATTTGTATACACTTCAAACTTCTCAAGAAGACAGCAGTCACAGTAACACCATGGAAAACCTCAAATTATGAGGAAAGCAAGAAACAAAAAACTGCAGATAAATACCTATACTGGTATCCATTATGTGTGTTTGTGTGTTTACCTTCTCCCCAGATATCACCCTCATTGTAAAATAGAAATTTTGGAGGTTTTTACTGAGTGAATCAACACTCTACGTGTGGTTTCAAAAGTATTTTGTCATTAGTTCAATGATTTTATGATACATTCTCTCAGTTGCATCAAGGCCCCAGATGAAATCAAGATGTCCCCAAGCAGGAAAATGCTCATGGTAAATGAGATTAGTAATCCGAGGAAGTAGCTTTGCCATGTCTTTGGGATCCGCAAATTTGTCACGTCCGCCACTCCGAACAGCAATTGGTATGCTTATCTTCTCTATCTGGTACACAGGAGGAGTAGACTGTAAGAAAGGGAGGAGACCTGAGTGAAAGCTGTTGTATAAGAAGTTGTGTTTAGAGAAAGGAGTCTGTGCAAGCATCTCCCTTTGCCTTCTGCACTCACCACAGTAAGGACGAAGGCCACCCTCATAGTGTCTACTGCCCTAACCCCATCCCCTGTCTACCGTGAGAAGGAATGATCCATCCTGTTCCTGTGTCTCTCCTTGATGCATGGCTATGAGTTGTCCTGCAGTTTGACACCTACTCGTGCCCTTCGGAGGTGGGGATATGGAAAGAGCAGAGTCTGTGTTTATCGGGCAAGGACGGTGGAGCTTATTCATGTGTATATTTAAGGTGGGAAGATCTTTAACTTTTGTTGGGGTATGGAGCGCAACCGTTGGCCTCAGGTGTTACGCTTGAGACTTAAGTGGTGAGGAAATACTTTGGCCATTTATTATTTTAGTCTAGAAGATTTCTGAGACAGTGTGCATGAGTACAAGTGACTGATTATCTCCCTGGAGCCTTTCTGCCTTGCAAAAGCAGCCTGCCCTGGTACAGCACGGGATACCGCAACTCAAATGTGCTGGTTAAAAGTGAAATGATTGTCAGCTGACTGGCGAGGTCACCACAGTGTGAGATTCATTTCCCCCCTTAAGTGAAAGGCAGACCTTGAGGATTTTGGGGGAAGTGAAGAGCTCCATACTCATCCAGTCCTAGGACCTGGCTGTGGCTCCTGGCCTTTTGGGAATGGCAGGTAAATTGACATCTCTTTGGACACATCCCTGCATCAGTAGGGGAGGCAAAATGCACTTCTGTTAGCTGTCTGCAAGGAACTGTCTATGCCTTGTCTGTGAGCAGACTTTTACACATATGAGTATTTGGTTCAGGTGAAACATTACTTCAGACCACTCTCCCCCTCTTTAACACTTGCAGGTGCTAAAATCTGATTTTTTCTGTCCTTAGTTTTGCTAGGACCCAAGGATGAGTTCTTAGGGAAACCGTGTTGCCTTACCTGATTGTATTTCTTCATGTTTTCCTTAGGGCCGTAGTCATAAGCTTGAAACTGGTCTGCACGTCTTAGCTGTTAAAAGAACGGATAAAATGTGTTGAGAGACCAAGAAACAGAGTGAAGGAGGTGTTTTCCTGCCTGTGGTTGAAGCCAAGGCTGTGAGTTATTCCCGCCTCTTCTTCTGCTTGCAGGCTTCTAGGGGTACTGAGGATGTATTTTAGGGTGAGTGGCTTTGTCACCTTTTCCCTTGCTAACAGTCCCTCCTGATCCTCAGCTGTCATGGTTGGTATGTTTTGGTATTAAAATTTTGCTTGACTCTTTTAGTTAGCTAAAGTTGGGGTCCCTGTTTGTGATGTAGAGTTGGGTTCAGTTGTCACATGGAACGAGGACCTGAATGTCTAGAACATATCAGGGCTATTACTAGTGTAGCATAATATAAGATCTCTCCTTACGCATCTTCTTTTATGTGTCAGTTTTGTCTGGTCTGCTCACAGTAGTGGTGACATTTCCAGAGGCTCTGTGCTTACAAGAGTTTGGCTATACATGAGTTGTGCTCTGACAGCAGTTTTGAAGGTGGGACATTAGACACAAGACCTTAACCTTCTTGACTCTGTGCTGTCTGAAAGAAATTATATATGCCCTGCAGGACCGATGAGTGAAGAGTTAAGTATGCATCTGTTTGGGTTTTTTGTCATTTTATTTTAGTTTTTTTTTGCACAGACCTGAAAAGTAAATTCATTTGTGAGCGGTTGTATGTAATACAGGGTGAGAGAAAGTCACTGTCTGTCTGTCAGTTTAGAAAACCCTGACTTAAAGGCTTCAGGTAGCTGATGATGTGCTAATAATCTGCTTGCTGTATTGCCTTTGCTATTTTCTTCTATCCTGCTCTATCTGTGTTTTCTTTGTAGCCACTTCACTTTGTTAGAGGCTAGCAAAATAGGCTGTAAAGCCACTGGTTTGTCCCCATTTCCTGGCTCTGGGTAGGTGTATCCTGTGGGACTGACTGCTAGGAATTTTTGTCAGGGGTGTCCTCAGGAGCATACCTATATTGTAGACCATATTAAGTGTCTGCAGAAATGGGTTGTGTGCCTATATGATTTATGCGGCTATATCCTGGCTCAGCAGGGGCACCTGGACACATGCAGTGCTGTATTTCTTGTCTGGAGTTGTCTTGTCCCGGTCTGGTTCAGACTGTGAGCAGAGCAAGCTCAGATCTACCAGTGCATATATAGAAACCCACCTTTAGAGAGCTGGAATCCAGCATCTGGACAGTGGCAAGAGTGACTAAAAGGGTTTTGGAAAAAAAAATCGCTATTGGGAACAACCCTGTAGACCAGTGTTGCTTGGCACACACTGTAGCAGTATAAGGCAGTCCCTCACTTTGCTATTGTGCCAGGAGAAGTGTTTGTGTGGTTAAGTGGGTTTAGGAGGTGATCCAGGCTGCAATTAACCCTCTGGAAGAAAAGCTTTAACTTGGATCACTTCTTTGTTTGGACCATCCTCTGGCTGCTCAGTTTCCACTATCCTCCTACTGCCTGCCAAGTGCCTGGACCGTGCTCATGTTCACCTCTGCAGCTCTCAAGCCAAATGTCTTCATAAATGAAGATGAAGGCTGGAAGCCATTAGAGCCCAATGTGCAGAGAGGCCTGATGTGCCCTGGGAAAACTCAGTGCCTGATACCAAAGGGGCAATTCAGGTGGCGGTCTGGTGAGCCATGGGAAACAGTGCTCCCTCGGTGGCAGGTGCCCACGGCAGCACACGAGAAGATGTGATGGGCAGTTTCCCAGATCCACCAGCCCTGGCCTTCCCTGGAGGTTGTTGGTTGCATAAAAAGCAGTAGTTCAGAGTCTGTTTATACATCAGTACACAGTTATACCTGTTGCCAATGAATAATGTTCTGTACGGATGATCCAGCAGGGGAATGTCCTACGTATGTATCTATTCGACTCTGGAGAGGAAGCAGAAATGTTATAAAGGCAGTGCTGTGAGAGAACAAAGTTGTGAAGGACCTGGGCAACATACTGCTGCTGTGTTAAAACCCCATTTTAATAGGAAATTCTTCAAATATCAGACAGAAAACTGAGAAGCAGACTTAGAAGTAGCTGAATAATATTATGCATCTGCGCGCTTTCTCCACAAAAGCAACTCTCTTCCATGAAGACAGTACTGCTGTGGGATCCTGTGGTTCAGCAATAGTAGGGAAAAACCTCCCAGTCCTTTCAAAGTAGATTCCTTGCCTCACACCAAACCCCCATGCATGTGTAAGTCTTTTGAAGATTTGTTTTTCTCTTCACTTTACTCCTAGTGCTAAAGCAGCCAGCTTACAAAATAGATTGCTTTTTCTTCTGTTTGTATTTTTGTAGTTCTGTTAAGGAGATGTTTTGGTTCCATCTCCCTGGATTCCTGCTCACACTTGTTATCTTGCCCTGAGAACCACATTAGTGACTTAACCCAAGTCAGGAAAGATCCTTAATGGTTTAGCTCTGCAGTTCAAAAGCGCTGCAATGCCTTTAATTGCTTTTGCAATGAACCTTTGATTCTCACTGCTTTCCCACATGTGCTTTTACAAGGGGTTATAGATGGAGAAAAATGGGCCCCAGTCTTTGTTACAGATATTGCAGTAATAAACATTACGCAGGCCAGCTTCTGCATACTTCGGCCACTGTAAAGGGGATTTAAGATACACTACAGCTTCCATACATTGGCAAGCACAGGGACAACTCTCCTGTCTCCTCTGACTGATGCACCGGTCTCTGTGAATCCTGCTATGGGTGCCGTTGGGCCCAGTTCTAGGGACAACAAAAATGCGAAAATGCCCCTTACAGTAGTTCTGTGGGACCAAGTTCTGGTGCAAGTAGTCTGAAAATTAGGAAGAGAAAAGGAGCTTTTTCCTGTCTTTTAATTATTCCAGTGTTCAGAGGACCCTGGCATCTGCATGCCAAGGAATGAAACTGGGAACTGTACTACCAAGAAGTCTGACTCCATCATCCATTGGCTCTTTTTAAAGAGCATCTGTGTATGACTAAAATCTGGCCGGCTTAGCCTCAAAAGAGGGCACATCTATTGGCATATGAAATACAGCTCCAGACTGAATTCACTCCTTTCTGGAATCAAAATGTGCCTCATTGTTGGTCCCATCCATTGTTAGCTGTAGTCCCACTTGCCACTGTTTGCACCGCACAATGTCCTGGCATTCCCCCAGTCTGCTGAGAACTACGTTGTGGTTTATGCATGTTTACACATGTGACAGTTACTAGATAAGGATAGAGAGCACAGAAGTAACTTCCAGGATCACTTTAGTTTTACTTTGAGTAGGTGTTCTTGCATATACTCACCGTGTTCAAATTTTTTATGTCGCCTCCAGCTATGTAACAGAGTACGTGGCCACAAAACTTATCCAGGCTTGTACATAACTGTGTCACAGGTCCTTTCAGAAATCCAATCTGGTGCGCAGCTCCTTTGCAGCCAAGTACTAACTGAGGGAAGGGAAAAGCGCAACACTTCTTTTTCTTGTTACAGGAAACTGTTGCTAATAGCCTATCCTCCTAACTTGGTATTCAGAGTGCTGAAACAGCTTGCCCTCCCAGTACCCCTCTAATACACCTTCTTCCCCTTCCACATATCCTTCATTCTTCATATTACTGGCACCAATCCTGGAGGAAGCCATCCTTCCATTTCTAGCGTAGTGACCTCAATGCTTACTCATTTCTGAAGCTCCAGAGATTGTCATGGCTGTTATTGCAGCTCTGCTTTAGTTCCTCCTGCATGAGGCCAGCAAAATATTAGTTAACAAGAGTCCTGTGACAAGACAGAGTTTCACAAGTCTCCTACTTCACTGCGACCTGCTCCTTCCAGCCCTATATCTCCAGTATTTTCCCCACAGAGTCTTTTCAAGAGCACTCAATTCATCCGAAGCTCGGTATCAGCATATCACCTGTTTGGGAACACTTAATCTCAGGTGGAGTGAATGCTGTGAAGGTAAGTCAGGCACTGGACCTCTTAGAAGGAAAAATGACATACCCTGAGCAATGGTTCAGGAACATTTGTTATCTTAATCAGAGGGCTTGTAGCATGTGAGCATGTGGTTACTGGGCCCAGAGCACAGAACATTTTCACCCTTTTAGCCAGCTCAGGGTACGTAGAAAATGCTATGAAGCCTGCAAACACAGAAAGAGTTAGTGAAGACATCTTCCACGGACAAAATAAATAAATAAGTAGTAGGTAGCAAACAAGAAGTGAGACTAGATTTGCAGCCCATAGTCTGTTGTCCATGTTTGTGTGTGCTGCATGTTTTACCTAAGGCAAGTGTTGAAGCTAAGTCCTGAAATGAATTTTTATTTGAGAGGCAAAGTTCATTCTGAGGTTTAGAGCATGTCTGGACATTGCCTTTATCTGAACAGTTTTTGTAGGTGACATGTCAATGAGGTTTTCATGATAAAATCAATTCCCTCTAAAGTCCACAAAACTCATAAAAAATTAGTTTTTGAGATTATAGTCTCTAAAGGTCTATGTATATTTATGCTTCCATGAAACTGTAGAATAATTAGCTGAAAACTGAGGGCTTTGAGTATTTTCAACTGATTGTTTACATCAAAGGCAGCTGAAGAAAGCCTAGATGGTTAGTTTGTTTTGCCATGAGGGTCTTTAAACACTCTTATAAGAAGAAAAGAAAGAAAAGGTCTGGCACTGTGACAATGTATGATTTTCCCACATTTCCTTCTCTCTTTTTCTGGCTAGTTTAATGAACTGGCAGTCGCTTATTTCTAATCAATGTCCGTTCATGGATCTTACTGATAAACCATAAACATCAGAAACTCTCAGCTGATGCTAAAAGAAAGTTAGTTTCAGTCAAAGGCCATATAGTGAGTTAATGCTAAAGGCTGGTACTGAGAAAAAATATTTCTTTCCTACTTTTCAGAGTCTGGCAATCTGTTTATAAACAGTAATGTGGCCGGTTATAAACACTCACGAACTATGCTTTAAATTGTAAGGTTGCCATCAAGTCACATGACTTAGTAACGCTGAGGTTCTTTTCCCTTGTTTGAAATTATGTATTATATATGTTATATATGTTGCTTTATCTTTTTAGCTTTACCAGTTCATAAGGAAAATAATTGTACATCTTAATAGAAAAGATGAACTTAATGAAAATTCCTGTTGCTGAAAATTTAAGAAAAATGTCCAGTACCAGTACCCAAACTACCCACTAAATAATCACTTTTATGTCTCTAATTATTTAAAAAGTTGAACTATATTTGAATCTGGTATTAGATTTCTTTCCTTATTAATGGTAGCCAAAGCTGTTTTTAGAAAAGTTTTGCATTTTTTGCAAATCTCAACTCAGGAGGCACTTTTATGTTTGCTAGCTCTCCACAAATGAGAAAAACAACTGGTTCAATGGGAAGACCTGCCTACTGGTCAGATAGGAACAAGAATGGTTGTGAACAGTGGGTGTCCTGATGTTACCTGCTGTTGAGCCTTCTGAGTGACCAACATAGTATACATCCTTCTGCCCAGTTTTATTCATGATGAAGTACAGCTCTGCTGGAATATCGTATTTGCCCATCTCATCAAAGCTACAGGGGAGAAACACAAAAAGCTAGCAGACAATTTGGCTGTCACGGTGTGAGTTACTGAATGTCAGTTTTGTTCATTGCACCAAGCAGGACCCATTGAAAGGTGAGGTTGCATGCTTTGTTTGTGCTCTTCCTTGAGTTGGGGAAGGGGGTAGAGGGATGAGGCTGTACTGCCAGGCTGCCTGGTGCCTTGGGCTCTCTGCAGAGGAGGTGCCAGCTTCACCTGTCAGCTGCAGTACTTGGGGAACCTAATTTAATCAGTTTAGCATGGGTTACAAAACACACTCTTCTCTTGGTTGAATTCAGCTGTGAGAGATCAGAGATTTCTAGATAAGGCTGCTCAGCCTGCTGAGGTTCTTGCTCTCCCTCTCACAGTACTGTCTCCTTTTTCCTCAGCATCCCCTTTCATTTCCCAGTGTGTGAAATCTCTTCCCCAGCCAATGCTTCCAACTGTGAGTAGTGAGCACCCTTCTTCATCTGGTTCTTTGCTCTCCTTCATTGGTGTAGACCCTGTTCTGATGCTGGTTTAGGTAAAAACTATCAGGCTGAAGCTATCTAGTCCCCTCAGAGTTTCTGTCTTGAGTAATTCTTCCTCTACAGAGTACCTGAACTGCCAGAACTCTTTCTGGCTGGGATTAAGCGTCTTGTGTTTTAAAGACCAAGTGTTCCCTCGGCTGTTTCCCATCCAGACGTCATAGCCAGCATCTGCGAGGAGGAAGCCCAAGCTGTTGTTGGGTAGGTTAGAAATCCAGTGGGTAGCATCTCCTAGAAAAGCATGCTGTAGGAAGACTACAGGCTTTTGCCCTGGAAAAGATTAAAGTATTCTTATATTGGAGCAGTAGTTAATGTGTATTTAAGATTGGGGTGCAGAGTTTAGTTCGTGAGAGGTTTTAAATCTGTCCTTCTTCGAGAAGCTCCCAGGAGAACTATGCCTAGATATTGCTCTGAGAAACCTGAAGGATTTGTTCCATGCAAGCAGGAACCATTTCATGGCATTTCATAACCATTTCATGACAGGACTGGCAAAAAAAGAATTTAATGACGAGGCCTGTCCCCACCTCCTCTTGTACTGGAAAAACAGTGCAGATCCTTATTTTGAAACCATCTACCCACAGCTGAAAACTGCTGAATGCAGAATAGTGTATGGAAGACAAAGAATAATTAATCCGAAGAAGCATATTTATCTACCATTAGGTCTATTCAGTAACCAACTGAGCAGGGCTGAGAGGCCCCTGATCTAACTTTGGTTAACCTTACTTTGAGAAAGAGCTGGTCCAGATGATCTCTGAAGAAGAAGGTCAACATAGGAGGAGACATCCAAAATAAATTATTCTACCATTCTAACAAGGAGTAACAAACAAAATAGCAGTATCCTGGATACCTCAAATTTCACATAGAAATTTTTATTCCATTCAGAAAATGGAATTCAGAAAACTGAAGAAACAGTTTAAGTGCATTTCATTTTCATTGATGAAGGTGATGAAGGACAGTGTTTTCTTAATACCTCTGTTCTTCAGAAGACTGGGAATTAATATTCATATGCCTAACCTGAAAGGCTTGTCAGACTTCTATTTTAAATGTAACTTTCCTAGGGTGTTAACACAAAATCTCCCAAATCCAGTCTACCAAACCCTCCCCCAGCCCACATGAGGGGGGAAACAAAAAAGGGATACGAAAAAATTATTAGAAAAGTCTGAAATAAGGACAGAGACACTGATTGTGTGGACTTCTGATGGATTCAGAATTCAGGCCACTTTTCTGACTCGGTGCTCTTGCTGAGATGGAAAGGTGTGGAACATGCTGTTGCATGTGCAAAGGGGAAACATGGGGGACACATGTAAGAATTGGCTCTCAGACCTTCCTTTTGTCCCATAACTCTCACACCTGTATTTTGGCTGTTCCTCCCAGCAGGAATTCTGAAAACACCAAGAATGTATCCATCCTCTGTGGTAACTTGATATTCCTCACTGGGGTATCCATGATACCTGATAATTTCACTCTGTGGGAAGCCAAAGGAGAGTTTGTTAACACACAAGTGGTCCTGTTTTGGAGGGTAACCAAGCTGAGCAGTGTGGATGTGGGCAGCCCTGTGGTGGTAGTGCAAGGCCTCTGGTCACAGGGACTACGACTCAGAATAAATATTATGTGTCCTGTAAAAAGATGGATCAAAAGTCTTCTTCAGGCCTCCTTAGGTGGTAGTTGTCTGGTATTTGACCTCGTATTATGGAACAAAGCAACGTATGGGGCAAAGCAAATATGTATCGAGTGACTAACCTCTTGGGAGATAGTTTCTCCTGCTTTGCAAGGTTGATACAGATCATACCTTTCTAGAAAGTAAACAACCAGCAGTATCTATATAAGACAGTGCCAAAAGATGTGGGTTTGGGGCCATAATGAATCCTTTCTTGCCAAAGTATGATTAGGCAAGTCATGCGGGCTAGGCAAACAAGGGTGGAGCTCTTGTCTTGAAGGAACTCATGAGACCACCTACACCTAATTTTGGATGTCTTGTGAGGAAATCACAGGTGATTCAGAGCAAGGGGTCTTGGATTACTTATGTTGTGAGAACCTGCCGTTTGAAGAAGGGGTACGACCTCCTTTGCCACTGTACGGAGCAAACAGGTTGTTACAGAAGGGGAGGACTTTTCTTCCCTTGGGACTAGAAACCTGCCTTTGCCTCCACTGCAAAGGAGCTCTTCTCTCTGACAGCTCGGACTTTTTGGATAGGAGCATCAAGATTTCTTCTAGGCCCGTGCACAGGAGCATCATCCCATGCTGGAAGGATATCTTTGTCCTCTTGCCAGAATCACACTCTCCCCTTCTTTGTGTGGTAGCCCAAAATACCAAGTTGTGTTGGGAAAAGTGACCGCAAACAAGTGTCATGAGGCATGGCCAAGCCTCACGTTCATCAGAAGTCTGTTGGGTTTCACCCTAAACGGAGGCAGTGAAGGTCTATTGTTCAGTTTGGTATGGGCTGGAGCATGTAGTCCATGCTCTGGCCACAGTCCAGGGCTGATTCCTGTTGCTGGGGTCAAAATTCGGTAGCCTGGATCTCCAGGGTCCCTCAGGAAGTTCTGGGCAGCTGCCTGACCTTTGAGCCAAAAAGTAGCAACCAGCACTCTCCATTGCAGTGCTATGTGCCTGTCCTCATGCAATGTGCAAGTGTCACATGTATCTGGGAACATTCGGAGCTGGTCCTCGTTGCAGCGGTGACTCTAATGCAGTGGATTTGGAAAAGGCAGGTTGGGAAAATGGGAAATGTGGAAGGGGCCCTTCTTAGCCAGCTAACAGGGACTGTTAGTGATGGGGTGATGGCAGTGGCACTGGGAGAGACGATTTAGAAAGAAAGGGGTAGAAAGTGACCCAACTTACAACGTTCATAAAGCATTCAGGGTTGCGAGTCTTCCTGTACTGGCTTTTGTCTGAATTCAGAGAGGAGGGTGTGGTGAATCCTGCTGAAAAGGCAATTCCTTGGGCGCAGAGCAGCATGAGGAGGCTCCACATCTTGGGGCTGTGTGAAAGAGCACATGCAGGGGTGTTTGTGTTAGGAAGAGACTGGCGTGGAATCCCACAGGAAGACCCAGTTGGGGAGTCTGCTGACGGTTGCCCAAGGTCTGTTACCTAGGGGGCTGCACAAATAAGTACCCGTGTGAGGAGGGACTGTCTACAGCTCACGCTGTGTAACAGGGAAGGTTATAGAATGGCTGAGGAAAATACTTGGGCATACCATGCAAGAATATGCCTGAGCACTCTGCAGATAACAAGGGAGCTGTGGTTGGTAGACAGGGCCAGCGCTTGGCATGAGTCTAGGAGAAGCTTCAGAACGAAGCATGAATACCTGAGATGACCATCACCCTGCTTGTCTGCCTTTATCTGCTTCCATTTCTCTGCCAGCAGGAGAGGTGAAAGGAGAAGAAAACAGTGTTTGTTTCCTGCCTCCTCAGGAATGAGGTGAGAGAAGTTTGGGACGGGCTATCCTTTCACTTGCCCCCTCCTCCTTTGGGATCAAATGACATTCTTGGTGTTGGTCAGTGGTGTGCTGGGGTGAGTGATCAGTCAATGAGGCTGGTGAAGGTTTGTGCAGGGATCAGGAGTGACTCAGAAACTCTGGGATGAGATGTAATGGGCTTAGGGGGACACGCTTGCACCAGCTTTCACCATGGGGTGATGTGCCCCAGACCAGGTTCAAGTTCTGTTTGAAATTAGTTCCTCTGAGAATATGAAGTGCACAAGGTGACCATTTGTGGCTTCCCAGAAGTCCCATGAGTCAGTTCCTAGTCAACCTTGCCCCTCAAACTGCAATTGAGTCATCTAGGTCTCCATTTACTATCCTCTCAGGCTTCTTCACCAGCCCCTTGCTGCCCACTTCTTCCAAGAACCTGCTCTGCTATCCCCAGCATTTTTCCTACTGCTACTTCTGAGACCAAAGTTTCTTTCTCTCAAAATTGATGGCTGCCACCAACTGAAAAAACATGGAATTATTTGGTTTTAGAACAGTGAACAATGGATCCTGGGACTGCCTTCATGTTGCCAAGGGCCATTATTTCTTAGAAGTGGCGGTCCATATTGCAAATCTTGTCTTGGTCATGAGGAGGTGAGACCTTGCTCTTTCCTGGGTTGACTGATGCTACCAGATTAGCCTTTCTGAACAGAAGAGTGCAGTCTATTTAGCAGCAGTTTATTCTGACTCTGCCTACAGTAGATATGCTTCCAGGTTTTAGTCTTTATTTTCCAGAGCTCATTCAAGGAGTGCAGGAACACCACTGTCTGTAACATTCTTAGGTCTTTCTTTCAACATGCAAATTTTGACTCAAAGCCTCCCTAGAAAAGGGAAGAGCAGATTCTTTGTCCCAGAAAGCTACAGGGTGTGGGACTATGAGTTAAAACTCTTTGGAGAGCAAGAGAAGTGATGACATGTTCAGTGCTCTTTGCCTACAAGAGAGCTGCAAGTAGGTAGGATAGGATTTTTATTTCTAATCTGAAGAACTGTACAAAAAGGATTAATCCATGGAGCTCAGGACTCTGCTTACACATTCTGGAAAAGCCCTTACACACCGTTGTACGCTGTGCTTGCATGTGTGAGAATGAGAACTGCGAAGAGAAAAGTCACAGCCGTTCTGCATGTGGATAAAGACCATGGAAATCAGGTGGGCTACCTAAATGTGCAACAACAGAATTCATGGGACCAAAAGGACACGTAATGCAATCTAAGGCTTCAGCACATCAAGGCATCTTGTAAGATTGCCTCACCAATAATGACTGGGGACATTACTGCTCTTGTAGGCTTGGTTTCCTCAGAAGAAAAGGACATGCTTCTATGACCACCATGTGTTTATGTTAGTTCACCTTTCTGTCCATCCTGTAATTAACTTTTGATGTCATTGGTAAATATCTGCCAAGTTCAGCACTGAAGTACAAGACTAAGATACTGGGGTTTGCAGGAGCTCCTGAGGACTGTTTGCTGGGGGAGGACTATTCAGCGGGGTTAGTGCCTTGCTGGGCGGAAGGCAAGCCAAAGGCAGCTGCTGTTTGTTCTACAACCAGCTGAGCAGTCAGTAAGAGAGAACTAGCAAACTAGTCAGTGTCCGTGTAGCTTCAAAGCAGCCACAGCACGCATGGCTGGGCATCAGGGTTTGTGAGATAATTTCCTAGGGGACCTGCATGTGCTATAGTTTGCATTAGGAAGTTAAGCAGACTCAGGAAACAAGTCTTTCTGAAACCTGGCATTGCTAGGTCCACTAGGCATAGAGAATCCAATTTTTACTGAAGAACAGAGGTTCTCATGCAGCCACATGTTTCTGGAGTCTGCATCTAGCATAATACATCTGCAATGATGAGGCATGCTGCTCTATGAAGTTTGTTTTGACTTGGAAATGGAGCTACAGATCAAGAGAAATCAAAAGTATTCCCTGGCAAGTAATGGGGAAGGTGAGCAGGATTTGTGAGACTGAGGGAGGGGAGACCAAGAGATTTTTACATTCTCTAAATCTCCTTTCAGGAGAAGGAGTTTCAACTTTTTCTCATCTTCAATTTAACCTTTAAATTTGAACAAATTTCAAGAAGTCAAACCTCCTGAGTCATCTGGCAGCTGGAATGAAGCAGAGTTTGGAAACACCCAAAACTTTAAACTTGGCATTAAAACACACTCCATTCAATTCCCTTTGTATATCAAATACTTCTTAATTTTTTTTGTCAAAATAGGAAGCCTCACAACTACATACTCAGTCAGCACAACACTCTCTTTTGCTTTCTGCTCTTCTAATGGGAGTAAAATATGCCTTCCTCTCCCTGCATGGGGAATCTCATTTGGGAAGAAAAAGTTCTGCTAATGTCTCAACTTGTTTCCAAATCACTACCAAGACTAGTTGAGGCAATGCAGAGGCTAAATTATTCCTCTTGTTAGGGCAAACTTTTCTCAATGCACTCTATGATCACCTGGCTTAGCGGGCATGGATCACAGACTTCCAGGTATTTGCATTTTAAATTAGATACAGCAGGCTAAGTAATACTAATTTGGTAGGCCACTGCTCCCTTAAGCTTCAGGAATAAACACTTGACAGAAGCTGTGGACAGCTGCTTTTATCTAGTGAGATAAAGTCATAAGGAAACATTAGGCATGGTAAACTATCATAAAAGAACATGCTTAGAAGAAAAAAAAATCAGAGAGAGAAATGCCCTTCGAAGTTGTTTAGGCACTTTTAAGATTTGGTGAAACTAAGATACAAGCCCTTCAGAAATTCATCCATCTATCCTTGTACTTTAAGCAGTATACAACTTATTTTGTATAAGCTGTAAGTCATACACACACCAACCAGAGAAGCGACTGTGACTCAATGCATGGGAGAATCTTCTGCCTTACTCACTAACAAAACATATGTATGCATGAAATTGCAAGAGAGGGCAGTCCAATTTACATACACTGGGACTTTTATTCCCTTGTTCTCAGACTGAAGAAACAAGTAGAGGAAAATGGAATAGTTGCTCTTTTTCTTCCTTTTGTGCAGGTCAAACTTCTTTGTCTTCTAACCTGAGCAAACATGAACTTCTGTGCATAGCAATAGGCTTATAGATCAGAGAGGCAAAAAAGCTGTCTATTGTTACAAGCAACTGCACATCTTTATGGAGACAGGGATGAGAGAAAGAGACCGTGAACACGTATATACAAGCAACTTACCTTTGCTTTGACTGCCTTCTGTCTTCTGCCTCAGTTCCTGGTCCGTCTCCACTAGCAGACTGATTCACTGGCAGAAACCTGCGCCAATAAAAGGAAGTCAAAACACAATGAGCACTTCAGGGTAGCAGCTGTGAGTGTCATGAGTTGGCAGCCTGTATTGTGGAGCGTGTTTAAGTGCTGATTTGGCAGTGGTTCAGAAGTGGGGAAATCTTTGTGATGAAAAAGATCTTCTGGTTAAATTCACAAACCCAAAACGCACCATGGAGCAGGAGAGCTTAAGAAGGACATACCAATCAGTGGTTAGGATGCTTAGCTAGGACCTGGGTGTTGCAGTTCCCTGAGGCTGTGGCAGACCTTGACCTGTACTGTTGCCCAATGGAGGGGCTGCTCCAAATATAATTTTTCAGGATGATGAGTAACTGTCCAGCTTCTCTCAACATGCTCTCTGAAGAACACTGTCTCTGTTACTGCTTTTCATTTGGTTTATGTTAACTTCATCATTACACACAGACTTCTAAGCCCGTTTTTCAGTGAGCAGCACAACTCATGAAACCCATCTTATTCTACATTAGTCAGTCGGAGTTGAGGTGACTTCGTTAGGGACCATATGGTGCAAAAGAAGGCTTGAACACATCATATAACCTTTCTCCCAGTGAAGGAACAAACAAGGGTTCTTGTTTCTCCCAAGCCATTTGTATCAACTCTCAAAACATAGTATCTTTGGAGATCTTTCCCCAACTGTTGAATTAGTTGTAGTCAGCCTGGGGGCTCAGTCACTTAAATTGGTTTGATGACCATGGGCAGAAAGACAAGTTCTGTGTCCTTAGGCTGCTGGGTTACAAACAAAGTAGAATCCTCCTACGTGAGGACCAGCCTTTTCAGCCAATTAACTCATAAGTGTCTTCAGAAGAACCTGTGTTTCATCATAGACTGATGAGCATTTAGAAGAACACCAGATGAAAAGGATGTGTTCTTGAGAGCACCGTTGCAAATAATATGATGCCTTTGGGTGGTGGGGGAAGGAAAGACGTGAAATAAGAACAGGATGTCAGTGAAGCCACAGTAACAGTTCTGCTTTATATACAAAGCAGAGAACATTTTTTGGGGTAGTGAAAAAGGTAATTTGGTAATTTCTCAGTGAAAAGCGTTATAACTCGGCTCCTCTGATTTATCTAAGTGACAATAACTTTCATCAAACCATAAATTAACCACTCATAAGGGCTTCTGGAACATGATATCTAGTCCCTCCTCATGTCCCAAGGTGGGATCAACAGTCCCCATGGTATTTCCAATGCTGCTTGCCCAACCTGTTTTTATTGATTTTCTAGAAAATTCAACACCCTGCCTTCTCTATGGTTTCCCAGATTGCAAGGTAGCTGCACAGCTGAAATTTCTTTCTCCGGTGAATTTAGGGGATGCTCTGGCTTCTTTCAGGGATATTGCTATTGCGTTTCCCGTCATAAGTATTGAAAACTTATAAAGTAGGTCTCAAGCCCTCATGTGTTTCCTCTACAAGCAATGAGTCAGTTGAAGGGATGACTCTCTGGAGGGTATTTCCCCAGGAATTTGTATTGGGTGTAAGGAATGTCCTTCTCTGGAGTGGAGCAGTTGTGTTTGGATGAAGCTCTATTTACATTTGTGGAGCACAAGGAAACAGGATAGGCTTCAGCAGTGGGCTCAGCGGATGAAACAGGGCTGCTGTTTGTCTTAGAAGGGAAAGGAATAGAAGTGGCACCAGTCATGGTTAATTTGTTTGGCTAATGAAGAATTTTGCAGAGTGAGACACTGGTGTTTTAGTCATATAGTGTCACCAGTGAACTGTCTTAGTGTAACAGCTGTACCTGCCCTGGTTAGCTTCCCAGACTTGGCCCATGTTAACATTTGATTCAAATGGAGAATGAGGGTGTCATGCTGAAAGGAAACCCCTCAATGCATTGTGTCTCCTTCCACAGTGAAGCTAATGGCATATCAGTTGTGAAGGCACAGTGACCCGTAATGCTGTAACCTAATAACCATGGAGGCTGCTCTTCAAGTGAGTGTCTTTGTGCAATAACTACCAATTTGAAACACAATTGGTAGTGCCAGAGTTCTCCCAGGAAACTAAATAGGATGACAGTTTCTTCATCACTGTTTGCAAAGCAGTCTTTCCCACTAATGAGCAAAGTGCTCTAAATACCCATGGGTTGGAGATAATGGATTCTTTCTAGCGATGTTTGGGTACTTATCATTCTAGTGTTTAAACCCCAAAGAGGCTTCTGAGAGCCATGATAAAGGTTACAGCAGTTCAGCTCTGTGGTAGCCAGTAGCTTCCATGTGAAATAGCAGGAGATGTGAGGTTCCTGCTAGGTTCAGAGTGTAACTTTAAACCAAACTGCCCCGCTGAAGTGCTGTCATTGCCAAGATGAAATCAGTTCCTTTGTCCCACCCTGCAAAGTTCATGTACACAGATCCTTGAAGTGTTGTCAGCAGAGACTGAGTCTGCCAAGGTTCCTCTGTCTTGAGGGGGGCCTTGAACCCAGGCTTCCCATCTTCCAAGTGCAGGCTTGAACAACCAGACTGGCTACTGATTTCTGTGGGGTCTACCCTCCCTGTGTCCCTCGCTCTTCCTTGTGAAAAAAGTGAGCAGCCCTGTTTCAAATGAAGACAAACCATCTTTTTTTCAAGAGTGAGTGTTTTGTGTGAACTCATTTTTTGCTTTCTGGTCATCGTCTTATCTAATAATAAAATTAATCAATGCCATAACTGCTAGAGTTAGTCTTGGCTTACACTATGCTTTTCAAGAACTGCCAGCCCAATAAACTGAGAAATAATATGAAGAATGGAAAATTTCTTTAGGTCACTGACCATATCCAGAGAACGTCAGTGCTTTCATTACTGTTAGGGTCTAAAGCAGAGAGCAGGCTGCGACAAAATCCTGTCTTCTGTTAGCAGAGTATGGTTATTGCAGAATCCAGGCTGTATCAATTAAAAACTGATTACTGACCCACAAGGTTGCCAGAAAATATGTGCACCATGAACATACAAAAGGTATTGCAGTGACACATGGTGTGAAAATAGTATCAGGAGGAACCCTTTCTCTGACTCCAGCGGAAACCATCCGATGCAAAAGAAGGTTTTGTTTGTACCCAGTGAAAGCAAGTGTTGTTGAATGAGTTAGGTGTGGCTACTGGTTGTGGGTTAAGGATACTTCTGCATCAGATCAATAATTTCACTGTACATGTGCAAAGGCGCATCCAGCCCCCAGATGAAATCCAGGTGTGCCCATTCAGGAATCCTCTTATGATAGATGAGCCTCTTAATTTGAGACAGTAGAATGGCTGCATCCTTGGGATCTGCAAGCAAGTCTTGTCCCCCAGTCCATACTGCAGTTGGTACAGTCATCTCTTCTACAATGTAGAGAGGAGGAGTAGCCTGGAAAACATGAAGCCGTACAGGAATGAATGACCAGGAAAGTGCAGCAAACATACATTTGGGGCTTTCTTCTGTCACTGTTCAAAGTGCCTAAATCAAACAGGAAGGAAGTGTCCTTGCTTGTCTTTTCTGTCTGTGCTTGCAGGGATGACCCAGCTGACAGCACAGCCAAAGCAAAAATGCCCCTGAGTTGATGAAAAGTTACTGTTGGGTCTTTTCCCTCTCAGCTAGGAATTCATAGGACAGAAGCCTGGAACAAGACAGAAGATGTCAGGATGCCTCCGAATAAACCTCTGTCTTGGTCCTTTTGGAGTACTGATCAGCCCCAGAAGACATACATGGTCTAGTTGGAAAACACAGTGTGTGACAAGGGTGAAAGGATCATCACATGACTTCTGTAGGAGGAGAGAGGAAGTAGGTTGGACTCCTGAATTTGGAAAATAGAGGCTGGAGCAGGGACAGGAGACAGGCTTATACCATATGAATAGTATGAAGAAAGAGCACAGGAAGTAATTATCCTATTACTTCTCATAACACAAACCCTAGAAGGCATCCAGTGACTTTCCAGGGGCAAGCAAATTCAAGACAAACCAAAGGAAGTTGTGTTTCATGCAAGCCTTCATTAAAACATTTAACTCTTAATGACAGACTGTTGTAAAGACCTAAAGGGTAGGAGGGTCAAGGGTGGGCTTAGAGTCTTGGATAGAAGAGAGGTTCCTCAGGAACTGCTTGAGGACAAAGTCCTTTTGTGTCTGGCTGCTAGAATCTAGGGGTAGCTATTAGTGTTCTCCAGTTGCCCTCTTCCTAATATTGTTTCCCTGATCTCTCATGCATTGGCAACTGTGTCAATCATGCTAGTAGGCAAGGTGCCTCTGGTCTGATCCACTAGATGTACTCTTTCAAAATTAATTTTCTGTCTTTCCTGCCCTTACTTCCTCTTATTCTTATTGATCATTTAATTGAAAAGGTTTGCTTTCTCTTTTTTTCTCTCTCATTATTGCCATTGGCACTTGCATGTTTTCACTGTTGACTCCCAAACTGGTAAGTAGAAATACAGATGGCGGTGACTAAATCCATCTACTTGTATTCTGAAAACGTGCCTCCTACTACAGCCTTGCTCTCTTCTCCTGTGCTTCTGTGTTGTCCAAGGTTGATAATATTGTTTCACCAAAATATACCTGTTGGTATTTTTCCATGTTCTTCTTTGAATTGCCCCAGTCATAAGCTTGGAACTTCCCTGAATGGGCCTCCTAAGAGGATGAACAAGAGAAGGGTAGTTACAAAGCCATCATTCAGGAAGTTTGTGCGTTCTTTTGTTTCTGAGTCTCCAACTCCAATCTAAAGCCTCAATGGGAGTTCTTCTAAGAGCTATGAAAGAGCCAACATTAAATTAATTAAAAGTCTCAATCAGTGAAAAGGAGTCAAATGTTTTTGTCAGAAGCAAAAAAATCACTGCTCCTGCAGAAGGACCCAGGGATGTTTTGCAGGCAATTTGTTCTTGTTTGTAAAATTGCTACTAACTGCCTCCAGCCAGTTCCCTCACTGTTGCTGCCCTGCCCTCTTCTGACAATCATGTTGCCATCACTCAGCTTTGTGAGTAGCTCCTTCTTATGTTTTCTCTTCCCTCTCTGGTTTGAATACAGAAGTCACCAGTTCTAGTACTTCCCTTGTGCTCCTTGGCTTTGCCTACAGCATGGGTTGTTACTACTGTGACAGACACCATCAATGGGATCTTAACATCGAAGGTAAGGTGTCTGTTAACTCCTTTAATGGTAATAACAGCAATGACAACAAAGGCTTAGGAGTATTACTCCTGCATGTTTGTACTTGCCAGTCTGTGGCTAGATGCTGAATTAAACCAGAGTCAATTTGCAGAGCTCCCCCCACTGTGCCTTTGTAACCCTTTCTTTCTACTGGTCTAGGCCATGGTTACAAACACAACTTAATCAAATCTGATGTTTTATGTAAATTCACAACCAAAAGTATTGTTTGATTTTGAATCAACGTGCAGACGTGACTCAAGCATATCCATGTCTTTGCTGTGTTGAGAAATGCATTAATGCTCTTGCAAGCTCCCCATGCCTGCAACTGCTTGCTGCTCTGCTCCAGAGCCTGCAGTGCTGCCAGGAAACCTGTCTGGCATGCAGCAGCTTCTGTGACCGAGCCCAGGCTTCATCGTTCCTGAAAGCTTGAGCCCAAAGACAGAAAGGCAGCATCCATCAGCACTGCTGCCAAGGATGTACTGTGACAGTACATTGTAAGTAAGCGATATAGCAAGTCTACTAAAAAAAGGATTTATTGTTGATAGTTCTGTTGTGGTGCAGACACAGAGCTTTGAAAGCAAGAGATGAAAACACAAGGGCTTTTACTAGTAAAATTCAATATTTTACAAAGCAGCCTATGTCCTGCTCATTTCTTGATCCCACATTGGAAATGTAACTAATTTCTTAAGATAAGCTCTGTACAGAACCGCAGACACCATTTATATAAGGTAATAGATACACAATAAAAAGAGTGATATATACGTGTGCATATCCAGCTTCCAGCATACATGTTTTTACACAAATACTCATTGATGGTTTCAAATGTGCCTGTATCACATAGGGTATCTCTATCCTGCTGAAAAAAAGAAAGATCAATGAAAAACAGTGTTTTGATTCGAGATTTCAATAGCAAACCACAGGTTACATGTGTTTCCAAGAAGTTAGCAATGGCTTCACAGCAGGATATCAGCCATACCCCACTCTATACCCTACACAGCAAGAACTGATAACCAATTTTGTTTTCCAGGACTTTGCTAGTACCTGACTCCAGTGGACTATGTTCTGCACAGAAGTTCCAGCAGGGGTTTGTGCAATATACACATCGATTCGGTTCTGAAAGAAAATATTCAGTAAATATTCTCTTCCTCCCTTCTATTCAGATGTACATCAAAACATCTGCCACAACAGTGCCATGTATCAATAAAACCACCAGAAATTGGAGTGGCATGATTGGAGACTCCTTCACAGTTACCCCAGATGCCGCAATGTCTCAGGTTTGAAGTAACACCAAAAGAACAGCCCCCAACCAGAACATTTCCAGGATGACTGAAAAATCTAAGAGAGTCTAACAGGTGGAAAGGAGAGAATAGAACGTCATCAGTTTAGACCTCAAACTAGTTTTTTTTTTTCAGGAGTCTGTAACAGATCCTGTGTGAGAGAGGATGGCTGTCGGACAGAACTGCAAAAGGAACTGCAACTGCCTGAGGAATGCACAACTATTTGAAATATAGTGGGGCTTTCTTAACAAGGTGCTGTGTGACCCTTCAGAGCACACACTCTGAGGCATTTTGGAAAATGCTGGAACAAAACTTTGATGCCCAGGTGGTCTGGTCTACACCTGGACATAGCATTAAGAGTCCAAATATGTCTTAACCTCCAATGTCTACTCTTTCTCAGGTACCCTTGAGGTATCCTGTGCCTCTGAGGACATCCCTGATGGTCCAAGGCTTGGAGGGGGAGGAAAGGGGGAATATGTGTGTTCTTCTCTTGCAAAGAGCTTCTGGAAACCTGAAGCAGGTAGGGGTTTTATTTCTTCTTCTGTGGTGTGCCAGCATACTGAAGTTCTCCAACAAGAGCAAGTAGTCACAGTATGAAGTAGGAGATGGTGCCCTAGGTGAGGTCTGGCAGAGGGCAGACTGCAGAGTTTTGCAGGGCTTTGAGCGGGGCTGTTGATTGTAGGGATGGTGCTAAGTGCTCTTCTGAGGAATAAGGCAGTGGTCCCCTGCCAGTGACCGGGCAACCAGCAGATACTGCTGCCCACTAGTGTGGACTGTTCCCTGCAATATGATGCTGACTAGTAGAAATTCAGGATTCACACCACAGGATAGAAGGTAAGTTTTGTGAGCAGAAGCTTAATCTGTTGGTAGAGCTGGTAAGAGTTATACGTACCATGTCAATGTTTTTCAGGTTACAGCCACCCAGATTGAAGAAGACACTTCTACAAAGCCTGGCAAAAGCTCGGTGGCTGCAGAAAGGGACTATTAGCCTTCTTAGGCGTTCGGTCTGGGGAAGAAATTCTCTTTTGCCAAGCAAACCCTGTGAAACAGAAAGGTACTGTTCATTTAAGAATGTACACTTGTACATTGTGCTGTTGTTTTTAAAGGTATTTGTGTCCTCTTCCTGTTCTCCAGCACTTTCAGCAGCTCCCACTTGCTTTTTCTTCATTTGCCAGATGATGTTCCCACAAACAAGAAAGAAACTAGGTGTTTTTTCATTGCATCAGCCTGCTGAGGCGTTACTCAATTTGTGTTACATCACTTTTAATGAAGAGATACGTTAAATGTCAACCCCAGTTCGTATTTTAGCTCTAAGCTTGCACATCGGTTGTGGCTTTGCCTACAGGAATCTTGGAAACCTTTGAGGATCTGCATCTCTGTACCTCTCTGGGTGACCTGTCCCAGTGCTTCACTGTTCCCCTAGACAAAAAGTTTCTCTTAATGTCCAGTCTGAACTTCCAAAGGCTTCAGTTATAAGATAAACCTACCCACGTGCAAATTAGTAGACTTCATAAAGCCCTATACTTTCTGTTTATCCATTTTATACAAACAAGTAGATGGTTAAACAGTTGAAACCAAGATATCACATACCCTGAGCAATTTTTCAGGAAGGTAGAGGAGTTTTGTTGCCGGGCTTCTGGCATACTGAATAGTAGTGACAGGTGCCAACGCAAAATAGAGTTTGATTTTTTGAGCCAGCTCTGGCATCGTTGAAAATGCAATGAAAGCTGAGAAAACAAGAAAGAGGAGTTAAGAAAGTCATCATTTGTACATTAGACTGCTTTCAGTGTTTATAAATGCTATTCTGCAATTTCAAACCTACAATCAACCTTGTTAGTTGTTCAGAGACTACGGTTCAGCCAAGATTTGTGTGAAATCCCTCTTCTCCATGTGTTACCAGCTTGTAGTTTTATTTCCCCCTTCAGAGAGAAATTTCTTTCTATATTTTGCCTTTGCAGATTTCTTCCAAACCCATTTAAACATAAAAGCACACTTCCGATGTACATTCATGCATTTCATATACTATTGGGAGGAGCAGTTGTTTTTCTTCCGGTCAGTCCAATATTTCCTTTTTTTTTTTTTTGTGTGTGTCCTGTCCAAGCTGGACAACTTCTCTTTCTGTACTCTCATCTTCCTATTTCTTTTATTTTGGTCAACTGACCATCTGCTGTTGGGCACACCCATGCAACTTGAAAACAAACAATTTGCATGGCCCACAATAATTTCCAGTGTAATTCTAAGTAGACAGACTTACAGCTGCAGTGTATTTGGTCCATTATGTTTTATTGTCCTTATAATAAATTATAAATGCCTACACACAGCTTATCCTGTGTTCTTCATACATGCAAAGAGTTAATGAAAACCCCAGGTACATTCAGTATCTCAAATGACATTTCACTCCTGTTTTCCTGAAACACCAGTGTGCTGTGTGTAACTTACCGATGGTAGTACCTTGTGAATAGCCAATATAGTACAACTTTTCCTGTCCTGTTTTCTCCACAATGAAATTTATTGCTGCTGGAAGATCAAACTTGGCCATCTCATCAAAGCTGCAGGCAGGAGATTGAAAGAGAGGCATGCAGGAATTAAAAGTCCATTTGAATTCACATTTTTATTACCGGCTTGTCAGCAAAGAAACAACATGAACCATTTAGTGAATCATTCAGCTAACACAGAACGTGTTTTTCTGGCACTGGGTATGGAAGATACTACTCAAGGTTTTCTGGGATATTTTCTCCTTTGAAATCAACAGAAGGACTATAACTTGAAGAAGCATCGGGTTGAACTGTAATGGTGTACACAGAAGGAACAGGTGGTGATACAGTAAAAGAGACCCTTCCATGGAATCACACATTTTATACAATTTGGCATTAAAGAAAAGGTCTATTTTTAAATCTTCATTAAAATAAGTGCAAAAATTATTTACATTTTCTCTTTCTGGGCTTTTAGTATAACTGTAATATATAGATTAGTGCTTCTACATTGCTTCCAAAATTGCCTCCAGAACTGAGGAGTGGCTTGGACACGATCCGTGCAGCTTCCTCTGAGTTGCTCTGCTGCTATATCTCTATTTTGAAGAACCTTTTCTAGCACTAATCAGAGGAAAGTAGTCTTCACCACTATTATAGTTCACTTGCGTGTATAGGGGCACCTCAGCAAAAGTGAATGTAAAGAATGCTTTTTAAAAGGTAGCATATGTATATCCCTGATTTAGCCACCTTAAATAAATACATAAGGGTGGGCAATGGAGATGCCCTTCAACGGTTTGGTCTACCTGAAAGCCCAGAATTCATCTTGATCAATGGAATAATTTTGATGTTTTCTGGACCAACGATTCCCTCTGCTGTTTCCCATCCAAACATCAAAACCAGCATCAGCTAGTACGAAGCCCAGGCTGTTGTTGGGTAGGTTTGTGACCCAGTTACTAGCGTCTCCCAATAATCCATGTTGGAGAAACACAGCAGGTTTCAATGCTGAAAAGCAAATCAGAAAGAGAACAACAATTTATAATTTTTTTTCATTTTCTGGCAGTTCAGGGACATTACTCTCCCATTTGCAATATTGAGATTTGTTCCTGCACCAACTTAAAGGGAGACAACTAATCATAAGAACAAAACATTCCATTCTGGAAATAGAGAACTCGTTCTAAGCTTCTGTAAGGATTTATGGAAAGATCTACCTGATACCAGCAAAAACTGGCTTGGCACCCTCTGGTCATTGTTTGTCTAGCTCAACCGCAATAGCTTGAGATTCTCAACACTGATATAAAGAATGAAGGTGTGGGATTGTTGCAGATGTTTCCTTTACCCAAAATATGAATCAGTCACTGCTATTAACCAAGTGTAAGCAAAAGCAAAGCAAAATTAGAAGCTGGAATAGCTTTCTCAAAACAGGTGGATTGGGCAGGTTACAGCCTTTACCCTTTTTTTAAAAAAACCTTTTACTCATCAACTATTATTTTGAGGGTATATGCTTCATATTATAGTGGATTTTTATTATAAATAGCTGTTCTTGACATAAAACCTGTTGATCTTGCAGGCTGTCCAGGACAGCCAGAATTCTCTGCTAAAATTTCGTTTGTGGATACAAGCTTTGGTGGACATTTTAAAAATACAAGGTATCTCTTGTGGGCTGGTTTTGTCTCACATTAAAGAACTGTACCTGGGTGTCCCCGATTCTGTGTACCATAAGGGATTCTGTTAATGGTAATGGTATAACCATCTTCTGTCATCACTTCATATTCCTCGCTGGGGTACCCTTTGTAAGTAATAAGCTCATTCTAGAAGAGAAGGTACACATGCATTTGCTTGCAGAAGTCCATTTCAGATATATTATATGCATATTTGCAATGAAGAAATCTTAGAGAGCAGATACAACCAGAGATTCAGTCTACATATATTAAGCATCTGAATAAAGCAATATCAGATTGGATATTGTAACCCTAAAACTACAACAATTTTCCTTCATTCTTTGTGTTATATGCAGGATCTAACTATTCTGTTAAAATCTGTGATAAAACCCCTGTATTATACTACTGCCATACAATCACAAGCCCTTGCATTCTGGTGATGTAAGAATCACTATAAGCTTATAGCAGGAGCTTATGACTCCTGTAGCTGAGATGAGGAGCTGCCTTGGTGCGTGCTCCCGATCTGCCTCAATGCAAAGTGAAACCTGTTTAATTAAACTACCTTCAGAGAGATCCAGAGCGCTTCACAACTGCCCTCTTGTCAATGGCACATATGCAAGGAGTACCACTGAAAAATTGACTACATTATGGAAAAAACAGGATCGGCCACTTGCATGGTCACAAGGGAAACCACGAGCACAGCCAATCTTAAGCTCTGATATAAATATTACTTTTGACATTTAACCTGTTTTGTCACAAAAGAGGATTGTCTTGTATTTGTATTACTCAATGTAATTTCTCATACAGGACAGAAAATCCAAGATTTTAACATGTGACTAAAGATCTAAACAAGCTTGCTTGGCAAGAGATGCTTTTCTGAAAAGCTGGCCATTTCCGATCTATGCTGGTCATTCAAAAAAGGAGAAAACATAAGCCACTAGTTATTTAAAGTCTTTGCTGACAAAACGCTGACATTCCAAATGGTCATTCTTTCAGATAGGGGGAGATTGCCATCAATAGCAAACTGGTAACTGATATTTAAAAGGAAATTAACTCTGGAGATTTACTAAGGAAAGGTGTTTGCCTTAATTTCCATCAAACATAAGATGTGCTGTGTCACATGCAGACAGAAGAGAACAGAAGAGAAAGCAGTAGTATAGAGAGTGATTAGAGAGGATGGGTTATATAAAGGCAGCTCATCCACCTTGTTATTTCTAACACCTAGAAACCCCTCTGCTGTGTGACATGCATTCCTTCCATCCCCAGGTCACTCAGTGGAGCAACTTACAATATTCATAAATGCTTCAGGATCCACAGCTCTCTTCATTCTTCTGAGTTTTTCTGAACAAGTAGTTCCCTGAAACAAATATGTCACAGCAACAAACAGCCATATCTTCTCTCTGGATAAAACAGTATATTCGTCTGTCAGTAGTCCTGCTCTGCACTTGTAATCCCGTCGGGTTCTGTGCTTTTCTGATGAAGGAAGGGAATTGCTGCCTAATACTGAAAGGAGCCAGTCTGGTACCCCCTACTTGTTAATTAAATTGAACAAAGCTGACTTTAAACACCTACCTGAGGGAGTTTGGCAGCAATGTGGATTCTGTGCTAAGGTTTGGACACAGGACACTGCTCTCAAACAGGGCAAAACTATCAGTGGATCCGAGGAAAGGAGCAAAGCTTTTGGAGAAATGGAATTCACTTGTTCTTCTGAGAAGCAAGTCACTTGCACTACTATGCCATGCATTTGTTCTATAGATTAATTAGGAAACATTTCTGGATAACTCTGGGGAGCACTGGAGTTATTGGGCAACTGGTAACTATATCAGTCATTGTCACGGGGAAGTTTTCAAAGTGGAGACAACCAAGTTGCTGGATAGTTAACTGAAAAAACGAAGATGATTGAAAATAAACAAAGTAAAATATTTATCATTTAATTAAGAACCTAAGAACCTAAAGAAAGCACTTATTTATAGTTGCCTAGCATAATTTATACAAATCTGCTCAATGGCAAAATTTATCCACTCCTTAGGATGAGAATAGAAAAAGGAAACGAAAGCTTTACTAAATGTAATGCTAGGTAGAGACTGAGTGCTGGGATGTCCAGTTTTGCTCAGGAAATAAGGAACAAGAAACACCAGAGAGGAAACTAGCCTGCTTAGATGCACACATAGCAGCTCCACAGTCTGTGAACACCTACATACTCTTAGCTCAAAGAAAATGCAGAGTGTTTGAATTAGCATTCTCTCTACGCCATACAAACCCCTAGAGGCCATGTCTGAACCTCTGTTGTCCCAGTGATAGAGCTCTTAGCTAGACTGAATCAGCCAACAAAGCCATTGTGTTTATTATTTTCTCAATCAAGAAGACTTTGTAACTACTTCCCCAAACAATATGAATATCTTATTTTTTTCTTGTCGTAGAACAATAATTTATATTCTAACTTCCTAACACTATATGTATCTAGAAAATAGTAGGCTGGTATGGGAGAAAAAGGAACAGATATTTTAAACCCTTTTTTTTTTTTAACCAAGCTAGCCTCCCTTTTTAGGTTGAAAGCCACTGTGGTCTTATTCGTACTTTTGCCATTTTCCTGTGCCTCTCCAGTTACCCCAGAGTTACCTAAATTCAGGCTAGGTGAGTCACGGTACGCCTCTTTAGCCCAAAGGAATCTTTCAAGAAATAGCCATCCTTTCACCTATGTGAGTTACAAACAAAACAACACAACAAAATCTATTTGTTCTCAAATAATAAAACAACTCCTCAAGCTCAGGTTTGAGACCATCTTTTGCAGCTCCAAAAAAGCTTTCACCAGTTTGGGGTCAGAGATAAATTAAAGCATTACCGACCTTGTGCCAGAAATCATGTGTTTGGCTGAGCAACCGAGACGACAGAAGAATGGAAACTCAATTCCCGGGTGTTTGGGAGCAGTGCTGGGTAAAGACGGCAGCGAAATGATGGTCATGCAGGTTTTTTCCACAGTCATGCAGCACCTTGACAATAAGCATCCCTTTCTTTCCCACTCCTCATTCCTTCTGCTATCACTTCAGCTTTTCCCCAGGGCAGCACCAGGGAGAGGCGACTCCTTTTATTCTCAAACCTCGTGCTTTTCGTCTCCTTCACCACCACAGCTATAACAAGGCTTTTTTTACTATCACAGATTGCTAGGTTTTTAAGGAGAATACCAGCCTCTGTGGAGTGGCAGAGCAGGATCAGGAATTTTGAAAACAAATATCTTCATAGATATAACTTATCATACCAAACGAAATTGTCAATAAACCTGTGACAATTTTCTCTTCTACTAACAACCTGCCAACTCCAGCTTCTCATGTTATGTGGAAAGGATGGAAGGAACTCTGACTCTTTAATACTTCTGTAGATGTTACTGCACATATTTTTCCTTTATTATTTTAATGCTTATGTTGCTGTTCTGTAATTCAACATTGCTGCAGGAGTGGTTTCAGGAGGTTTTCCTTTATTCATATTTCACCTCTAAAATGGCCACAGAATAAAATGCATATTCCCTAAATGTATTGTTATGAAGCTAGAATGCTTTGCCATAATCTGTATGGACTCAGGAAACATTTCCATAATGGCCACTTGTCTTAGTGATCTCAAGCATACTGGGAGTGAGCCAGTATTGCCCAGCAATAGAAATTAAGTAGGTTTGAGTAGATTGTTAGGTCTTCAGCATAGGGACATTTGTGAGGCTCTCCTTTTTGTGGAGTACAAGCATAATGCAACTGTGTTCCCTAACTGGTGTCCTAGCTATTAATATAAGACAAACTTTGCAAAAGTATGATTGAGGCTTGCTTTTTTTTTTCCTTCTTCACGTGCATATTCTGGTAGAAAGCTGGTGGACTTTGCATTCTGCCTCTTCCAGATTGGTATTTTTAAACGCTGAAACTAATTATTCTTTCTTGTTCGGTTCCTCACACTTGTTCCTCCAAATATTCATTCTGTCTTACAGGTACCGTTTGTCTACACAGAACGGATTAGCTTATACACTGAGGTGAACATCTACCAAGGTTTTGAACAGGCTTTGATACTTCTATTTACATTATGGCTTGTTCACTTTGTCCTTGCAATACTGGCTCTGGTTAGGACCAAATTTATTTAATATATCCTCAGAAGTTATTTTCTTTAATATTTACAGACCAGAAAGAAATATGAAAGAAAGCCTCAGGAGAAGACCTGTTCCTACAAGAGATTCGCTAGCAGACTTGCAAAGAGATATATAAAGGTCCAACTTCAGGTTCTGGCAGAGAAGTAGGAGAGGAAATGATTTTCAAAGGGCTGGTTTAGAAATTGCTCAGAAAACATTGAGTCTACACATGGATTAATTTTTCTAAAACTCTTCTGTTTATTTCCTTTCAGACGCTTTAACACCTTGCATCCTCCCCCTAAGAAAACCAGGTCCCACTGTCTTTCGAAGCTCAACATGAATTCCCTGAACGAACTGTTCAAACATGTACTTGCCTTCAAGTACCTCGTGCTATTCTAACTCATGAAGATGTGCTATTAACTCGCTCTGAACAAAGCCAGCTTCATTCTTTAGTGTAAAACAATGCTTCCTTGACAAAAAGAACTCAATATTGAGTAAAAGGAGAACATATAAATGGCATAATACCAGAAGTAGCAAACCTGTGGATAAAGTCATCATTGCAAGTTATTGGCAGCAGGTGTTTGAGGCGAGTGTTTCAGATGGGGAAAGAGTATGAACAAGGCTGAGTGTCAGGCTGATTTTTTTTTAAACACAGACATGCACACTCTGTTGTAAGTTGACAGGTTTCAGAGGAAGTTACTCACACTATGAAGAGGCACAGAATTCACTGGAAATGCTTAAAGGCTGAAATGTCGCTGTCAGAGGTGTGGCTGCAGCTTCACAAATGTGGTCATACGCAAATGAACTTTAAACTTGTCAGTCTAGGTGCTCTTGTATAAAGAAGTGCCTTTGTATAAATTGTTGACTACGTGCTCGGTTTATGAATCCCCAGCTTCTTCCAGGGCTCTTTCTGGATAAAAAAATCTCAGAAATGCACAGGGTGTAATCCCTAGCATTTTGGTGCTTTCTGCAGACTTTGCTTTCCCCATTCCCTCCTGCTTCAGGAATGAGACCTGGCTCTGAAAGTGACTCAAGAATGGAAGATATTTGCAAGTGGCTGAATATAGAAGTTCTTCATGGATCAAATATGTCCTCTTGGCTTCTTCATCCAGCTAGTGTACGTAGTTATCAGAAACATTTGGCTATTTTGAGTATGTTAAGGAGGGCCTTTACGGGAAGGTATGCTTTATTGAGAGACAGACTTGTTTTTGTGCAAGTCGCCAGCCAGAAGTCTCCACGGGAACGCACAGCAGCAAAAACAGAAGGAACCCCTCCGTGCACTCATACGGCTTTAAAAATAGTTCATGAGGTAACAGTGTAAGCAGTTGCTTCTTGAGAGTGAGCAAAGCACTGAGAACTAAGAGCAGGGCCTAACAGTGTGTTCTCCACGGCATCCCTGGGACAATACCTGGTTTCTGGCAGCATGGGTGCAACGCCTGCCCTCAGCCATCCCACCCCATGCTGTTGCCTTGGCTGGGGCACTGTTGGCTCCCGGCACAGGCAGGTCTGGGGGGTGAAGGCAGAGCCCCCCCAACCAGAAATGGTCCCTACACCTCCAAAGAGTGAAGGGAGTCCTTCCAATGGAGTCCACACACAAAGAGACACCAGTGCAAAAGCATAAAGCACTAGTGAGGACAGGTGCTGCTTGGGTGAGAGATTCTCCTCAGCTCTGTCAGGCCTGCAAAAATATTCCTGGTGCTCATCATCAAGGTAAATGGCATGGGCTTGCCTGCAGGATTTCCAGCAAGTAGGCTGAGTGGCACAGTATTCTTAAGTGATGAGTGAGGTAGCTCTGAGTTGGCACTTACATAATTATGAATCTTTCGTGTGACAAAGGTAAAGTAAGAAGCGTCAAAAGGAAGGGCTCAGGAGGGACAGAGAGGGCTGCATGCCTGTCTCTTCCACTCATACTGCTGACACCTTGTCTGGGAATCTCCCAGGCAGCGCTGCCTTCCTGCCCAAGCCTCAGTCACGCACAGAAGAGGCAGCTTGCAAGCAAAAGGCTCAACACCAGCCCCTCTGTTGACTTACCCAAAGGAAACTCAACTTCTGAAAACAGAAATCATTTCCACAGTACTTCTTTGCTGATGCTGAAGTTTGTGAAATGTATGCAAACCAGGATTTCTTCACCTCTGAAGGTGGATGAAGATGAAATCGCTGTTGCAATTCATGGCCTTTGCATAACTGTTCAAATTGTTTTGCCTGACAATCCACAGGTAATTCCTTTTATCCTTCTGCTGATTTTGTAGCAATGTATACAGCAATATCTCCTCACCCCCATATGAATCAACCGTAATTAGAAAAAAAAAAAGAATTCACATATCTGCATACACATGTGTGGAAAGCTGATTTAAGTACACTTTACTTATCTTGCACTTGTTGCTAAAAGAACATCTTGGGAGTGTGAGCTCAAATCTTCTGGCAGAAGAACTGGAACCAGTATGAGCACTAAGCAGGAGCCATACTGAGTGTGCACCAGGCAGCACTAGTCAATGTGCACCAGTCAGTCCTGGTGAATGTGGGCCATTAAGCACTGGTAAGCGTGGACTAATGAATGAGGCTGGGGTTGTGTCAAGCAATTTGCTCCGGTGGGTTTTGTGTTGGCATCAGCAGGAGTCATCCAGCTATTTTTAAGGTTGAATCAGAGGGTCTGTGGGCAGAGTGTCTTGAGTTTTTCTTAGAGTTAAGAATTAAAGTAACGGGTTTGCTCTGAGACAGAAGGAGGCTGCTGGGCGGTTAGAGGTGACATCGCCAAACCTCTGTCCTCTGTTCAAACTGGGATTTTTGCATACCCATAACTGGGTTGGGCTGAGGCCGAGTTGGCTGCAGCCTGGAGCGGGCAATGAGCTGAGGTCAGGGCTGGTCTCCAAGGTGGCGGGCAGCTGGGACTGCTGGCTCTCTCTTCCCATGAACACCTTTCTCCGTGCCTGCATTCTACTGAAAAAATATCTTCAAATATGAATTCCATTACTAGTTATCTCAGTCTTGGCTTGTTGAATTTTTGCATGCATAAAAAACAATTTCCCACTAACTTTGGCTAGGTGAACAGCATGGATAATCATAGCTCTGTCTTTCCAATTGTAAAGCACTTGTTCTTCCCTTTCAACTTTATACACAGTAGGAATTTCTTTTGAAAGAGTGAAGGTATAGCTAACTCATAGATCTGGTCCTTCAAAAAGTGAAGACACAGTTACTAATACAAATTACTGGTCTGCTCTGGGCGGCACCATTAATTTTCCCACATGAAACAGTGCACCATAAAATAACAAAAAATAAAATAAAAATAATTACAAAATAAGGTTTATTACTTTACACTTAGAGCTTAGAATATTGTCTTGATCTTTTGTAAGGAAAATGGAACACAATGAAAGTGTTTTAACCTTAGCTATAGAAATGCAATTTAAATTGCAAAGCTGCATATCAAATATAGTCTGTTTTCAATAAAAGCTTTCCCTTATAAAGACAAAGTTTGTCTGCTGACCTCAAAGTGATATTTTTCAAAACCAAATGAAGAGTCTACACATTCTATTTTACTTACGTCAACAATAGTTCATTCTCTTGCTATGTGAAGGAAGTTTACTTCTAAAATGTTAGTGCCAACACATAGTTTCACAACACTGTACAGAAATAGGACGGATGAAACTTATGGACCACTTTCAAGCTCTGCTTTCTGTGGTTGCATTGGTCATTCAAAGTTTCTGTGAAACAAGGGAATATTCTTTCGTTAAGCCAAGTAACATCAGACAAGGGCATAATTCTTACCATCAGAAAGGAAATCTATGTCTTTTTTATGGTCAGGATGACCTCTTTGCTTCGGAAGTATTTTGTGAAGTGCCTCGAGGCAGGAAGATCCCTTTGCAGAGTGGTCTCCTGGTTGTTTCCCTCCCCTGGAGCAGGTAGCAGTGGCCAGCTGAAAAGTGGTGAATTCCCAAGGTTTGTGTAGGAGCATAACACGTCCCTCAGCAGGGATGCCTTGGGGCTCCATGCTCTCTGCTAGTGGGACTGTCAATCTGCAGCAGAGAAGCTCCAACGTTAGAGGAGAAACAGGTCAGAAAAGCTGGTGAGTTGTATTTTCCTTTTGAAAGCCAACAGGAAAACTGGTCACGTCTTCACTGCCCAACAAGTTGTGGTGCAGTGATCCTCAGGATGATTCCGATCTGAGCTGGCAGCATCCCTACAGAGCGGCGTATAGAGGTACCAGCTCAGACCTGGCTCCAGCAGCACCACTTGTGTGGGTCCATACCCCTTGCACTGCACCCTGCCCCTCAGCTGGCGAAGCCGGGCTGCATCTCCCTGCTGCGTGCCCTGGCACCACTGCGGCACTGCTCAGCCTTGTCCCGCACTTCTTGTATCCACAGCCTCACTCAGGTCATCCCAGCATCTTGAAATAACTGGTGTCCGGGTCTAACGAGTAGGACACTGAACCTTTCATCACTGCTGTGCGATTCTGCCCAAGTCATTTTGACCTCCAGGGCTTTTGTTTCCTTCCTGTTGTCCAGCTGGCAACTCCAGCTATGAGGATTTTGTGCGTGGACTGTCCCTAATACTTGTCTGAACAGTGTCTAAGGGATATTTCAGCTCAAGCTGCATTCCTGTTAATCTGAATGAATATTCAGATAAGTAAATGAAAACCGTGGCTGAAATCCTTAATTTCAGGCCCTAAGGGATGTCGGATTTTATTCATATGAGCCATAAAGGCAGACACGTCCTTATTGCAAGCTGTATTGACAGAGACTTAAGAGAATGGACTGCTGGAGATAACAAAGTTACTGATGAGTTTTTGCTTTGAAAAACAGGAAGGAATATCTGAAACAAAAACATTTAAACAGATTTTTAACGGGCAGGTGGATTCTGGCAGCTAGCAATGCTTTCAAAATTTTCATTCAATGCTATCAGAATTCTTCCGTGTTTAAAAAATCGTTCCCTGAGCACTTGATGTAGCAACACTGGTTTCTTGTCAGTTTGTACCTTACAGTCGATTGCAAGCTCTAGTTAAATATTTCCAATGACTGGGGTACTTCTCTGGCTCTTCTGCTTCCTCTTCTAATCTAATCATGCTGCAGTCTTTACTGGTCAGGACACTCCTAGTCTTTCTCATCTACTTGGTCATCTTTTTTTCATTAAACACATAAAGCTGTAATTATTTTGCTGAGGACTATGCCACTATCAGTGAAAACTGGCCACAGGGCTCAAAATTTACCAGGGAACATACAGACAGACACACAGACAGCATAATTTCCTGAGTATTGTTTCCTTAGGAAGGCAGCTTGACCATCCTCTCCTATCCTTTGAATAAAATCACTGTATGGTTCTGTACTGTGGCTGGATTGCTCGTCTTCCTTTTTTGAAAAGACATTGTGCCATTGCAAAACAAAATGATTTTTTATACTAGTATAATTATATAGTATTAATATATGATATTAATACTATATAATTTGTTATATATATATCAAATTATAAAGACAAGTACAAATATCTTGCAGAATAGTATTTTGCATATTATCCTTCTGATATTTTAGACACTCTGATGCTACAGACTCACGTTTAGCCTTATGGGCAACGTGCAGCATAAAACTTGTATGTGGTGCATATACTGGGTACCTGCCTTTTTAATTTCATAAGAAAGCATTTGTTTTCCACAGAAGGCACCAGCTTAGGAAGCACCCTGAAGTTAGTGCCACTGCTTTCTCCACAGCTGTGCATGGTTCAGTTTCAACAAAACAGGAACTGAAATTAGACCTGTTCAGAGAAAACCTCGTAAGACTCACCTAAAAATGGATGGGAGGTCCCTGTCTCCAAGGGTTTTGACATGTACATGGAAAGATACATTACCATTTTGTGTAGTGTGAAGTCTCAGCTGGCATGTTTAACACCGTGGAGGGTTTTCGGGATTGTACAGAAGTGAACCATGTCACCATGTCATGTCCTTGTCACACCTTATGTCCTAGCAAGGGACATTAAGAAGGACCATTGGGATATTTGTTGAAGGAGCCAGCGTTCTCTTCCCCACTGCAGGATGGCCTAGCTCAGCAGATCTCCCACACGATGCATTCACCACGCGCGATGATGTTCCCACGTGTGATTCTTTCTCCATGCTGTTTGCTGCCACCGGCACCAGGGATGGGGAGCAGCATCAGGGGGAGGTCAGGTCTGAGATAGCTTCTGTGACCACTCGTCTGTAATTTTCATTTGGGTCTGCAGAGGATTACAGGCTTGCAGTTTATTTATTAGACATTAAAATCAAAGGCAGAGCTAGATAATTGCTTACGGCAAACCGACTTCTCCCTGTGGTACACCAGCCGTCAACTACTAGTGGGTGAAATCATAAATACAGGGTGTATGTGCATACAGGGTGTGCACCTGCAACCCTCTACTCACAATAGCTATTTTTTCCCTTAAATGACAACTCACTTCAGAGTTTTGGGGAAAATTTGGAAAGATTTTTTTTTTTTCCAGAATCACAGAATTTTAGCCACTAATCTGTTTGCTTTTTTTTTTTTTTTCTCTCTTTGGTCACTGCTAGGTATGGGACACTGGACAAAGAAAAGGAGTGTAGCAAGATCAAGGACTACTTGAGGCGCCAGTAATCAGTCCATGGATCCATTAACAGAATGTAACCAAACATAGGGTTTGGTGCCATTTGAGATGTCCTTGGGCATCCTGTCTGCCTCTGGGATTTGTCATAGTCTTTGTGTGTATTTATTTTGGCTGAACCAGTTTCTTGCTGGATCATGTCTGGAGTGTGTGAAGCGTTTTATCCTTATCTGTTAAAGATCACTTTATTTACAAAAATATTAGTAAATAATGAAGACTGGATTTGCAGGTATCCTTCACTTCGTTTATGCAAAGCAGAAGCCAGATTTTCAGATGTAGCAGCTGTCCATCTTTGATGACTGATGGGCACAAGTTGGTTAAACTTGTGGACATCTGTCTTCTGCAAAATGTCCACTATTGGTAGCCAAACATTGTAGAAAAAAAAAGGATGAATGAAAAGTGGGAGGTCATTTACGAGAGGAATTCTAAACAGTTTTTCCTTTCAGAAGTGATGCAGACTAGCCAGTGCTCTGCATTCAAAGCCATCCACGAGCTCTCCAGGATCACCAGGAGCTCCCAGTTTTCAAGATTTTTCTCTTTGACTGAGGCATCTCTTCGAACAGGAGCTCCTCACATGACCCCAGGAGCAGAAATTTTAATGGAAATACCAACCAACCTTTCAATAAAATCTTAGTTAATTTATAACACCATTATAGTTTAAATTATAACTTTTCATAGCTACTGCAAGCATGACAAGTATTAGTATGAGTATACAAGGTCTGAAATTGTCCTTGGACTTCAGAACGCTTGATAGGTAATTTCGTAGTTTTTTATCCAGTTCTTTGATGTTGTGCGGGTTGGAGTTNNNATTATTGATATAAATGCTTCTGTTATTAACTCTTGGTGATGCTACTTTATGTCCAGACTTTTCTAGTCATGGCATGTTTCCTTACGTGTAACAGGCCATTGTGCTTGCACAGATCTGTACGAGAGAGTGTGTGTAACTGAAAAGCATGTGCTGCAGAGGTTAGCTCTGTCAGCGTGCTAATCCCAGAGGGTTTGCTGCCTTTGAAACATCAAATGCACTGTGCGTCAGCTACCCAGCACGCGCTCATGCATTTCTGTCTGGGAAATCACAGTCAGAAATAGTGTAACTGCACTTAATTGAAGACAATCATCCTGATATTTCCCATCAAAGCAATGTGGATTTACTGGAGTGACACAAAATGAAATAGCAGGCTTTTACTATGCAAAGCACATTTGTCTTGTTTATTAGTAATAGATAGGGAAGGTCATTTAGGATGAACCTGGTTTGCTAAATACAATTGTAGCATGAAGAGGTGTGGTGGCTCCTGTACGAGCTGAGGAAAAGCTGGTTAGCTGCAATCATGGTGCTACAAGAACGTGCCATTCCCATACACACCCTGGCGTGCCGTGTCTCCGAGTCCCATCCAGTCATCTCTATCTGCACGGTGAGGTGGTGCACATTGTCCCGTTGTTCCTCCCACGAAACCACACGGCTATGCTGCAAGAAGCAGCGTATTGCATAACGTGTTCAAAGCATCTCAGAATTAAAAAGCTGATGGAAAAGTTATACAGGGTAATTAATTATCATGTATCCACATGTTTGCTTATGTTTGCGATGTGTTTTTTTTTCAGTCTGCCTTCTGGTCTTTGAAGGGGAAGGAACCGCTCCTAATATATGTGACAATTTCAGTTCCAAATTCAACCATATGTTGCCATACTTCTGCTTGGGATGAATGAAACAAGTCCTCATTTACCCTCTTCTTGTTCATGAGATGAGGCCAGCTCCTAACCTAGCCAGTCTCCTGTCCCTTGTCTACTCTTCTGTACTTCAGTCTTCTTTGTAGTCTTGTCAATGTTCTCTACTTACACTATTTTTTTGCATGTTTCTCAGCACCTCCTGTCTCTCATGTTCACTTTTCATTTCAGTATTTTGTCATGTTTTCTTGCCTACCTGTCCTTTTGCAGCCCTTCAGACTTTCATAAATTCCTCCTGTTTCTCAGCTTTCCCGCGCACCTTTTTCTATTCTGCCTTTGCGATCCTCCTACGTATTTTCTTGCCTCACCGCCATTTCTCTTCTGTCCATCACACGCCTTTACACCCCACCAAGTGCTCAGGCATATCAAACCCCAGGTGAAATCCCAGTGCTTCTAGTCATGGAATTTCTTCTACTGAATCAGATTACTGGTCTGAAGAAGTAACATTTCAATGTCATACCATTGGTCTTTTTCTACAGAATATACAGCAGTTGGCATGGACTGTTTTAGTTTACAGAGGGGACAAGCAGATGTGGGAAAAATGTACATTTTAGAAATTACCATAATTTTAAAACAGAATCACTAACTTACCTTTGGACTTCAGCCCTGGTCCATCAATGAACAGACCTCAGCAATTCCAATTTTCTAGTAGTGGCAACTTGAAATTAGACCTACATTGGAATTACATTTATATTTGAAAGTTGAAGCTATTCCTTTCTCTTCCATTCCGGTCTAGCCTAATCTAGTCCATTCCATCTATTCTCTGACCCATGTGTTGTCCTGACACTTAATATATTCTTTCTTACAGAAGAGACTACAACACAACCTGTTGTCTTAGGTCTTTTTTCTGAATATCAGGCACATATAGTAGATGCTATTTGTGAGATATTGCCCATAAAACAATTCCCTGACTGCTTTTCGTACACGTCTATTTGTGAGTGATTCATCCAAGGCAGACTAAATTTATAGACCTGTGAACTCAGAAGTTTCTTATGACTATTTTGAATAAATCAGATTTTAAGCATGATTAGATAGATAAATGAAATATAAACCACAGTATAGTAAAGCAGAAATTCTACTTGGCTTCAATGCAACTTCTTAGCAGCTATCCTGTGCAGGTATACTATATCTTTCCTCTTAGTAACTACAGCATTAAAAAATGTTGAGACTGCCAAAAGAAATTAATGTTTTCAGAAATCTGATTTGTCTTGTAATTTCTAATTACTGTTACATGAAAGCTCTGCAAAACGTGATTACAAATTATTGTTAATGATTTTCTACTTGAGACTTTGATTGCATCCCGTTCAACTTGTAATTTCCACTGTGCTTGCCTCAGACATACAATGTCTTTTAGCAAGAAAAAAACCCTGTCTGGTCGGCTCATCTCAGTGCCAGTAAATTGAGAGTCTTATACAAAAGGTTTAAGACATCGCCTAAGCTGATTTTTCTTACACCTTTTTATTGTTTTACTGACTTAGCTGCTCATGAGGCAATAACTCCAGTAATTACTTTTGCTAATAAAACTATTGAGTAACAAAACTAAGCTTTTGCATGGTAGCCCCGTGCAGTCCTGGGTGGCTGTACGAGCCTTTCACGGGGGTCAGCCACACGAGAGTGGAAACCACAGAAGATGCTAGGGCGGGCAGGCAGCTGGAGCTGAACTCTGGGTATTTCTCTGCTGTCATTTACAGCTCTAAGCAAGTAAGAAGAAAGGAGAGAGCCTGTCCAGAATGGCGCACAGGACATTGTTTCAGGGCAGAACCAGCACAGTGGCTGCAATAACATTCCCATGGCAATATAAGATCTGTATGGTATGTGTTCCTTTGCCTTGTCTGGTACTTTATATCACACGATCTGTCATGGTACCTTTTCTAAAAATGCACTGTTCGCTATTAGTGGAGTAACTCACACATGTGGTGCTGTTTGAGGAAAGAAAGAGCAATGCTGTAATTAATGTGATTGAGGCACTCTTAATTGTGGCTGGAGGACAAAAAAATATTTTGCCATTTTGTGCCAGCTTTTCCATGGTTTAAAGCGCTATGGAAATGGAAAACAAAGGCACACAGTAACAGCAACCTTATGAATAATGTCAGGATACAAAAACTGAAGATAATTTGTATTTATAACTATCTGATAAATACATCAGCAGAGGGGCTATGTTGTGCTTTCGTTTGGAGTTTTGATTTCAAAAGAATCAGCTTGAATAAGAGAATGTTTGTGCCTGTGACTGCTAGTTGGAAGTGAAGAAATCATAAAACAAGTTAGCATGGGGTTGAAAAAATAATTATAGCATAAATGTGATAGTTTAGTACTGGATAAGAGCCAGGAGAAGTAATGACAACAGCAGAGCCTTCTCCATTTCCAAACCGGTCAGCAGGAATTTATTTGCAATTTCCTTCTTATGGCACTTCCACATGAGAGATGTTGACAGTAAGATTGTCATATTTTACACTGTGACCACATGCAGACCCAATGTGAAATACATAACATGTCTTTTGCTGAAGAAGATGCTTTGACTTCCACTTATGCAGCTGATGGTTTCTTCTGAACTTGCAGATGCTTGCATGAGAAACAGATGCTGAGAGGGAATAATAATTAAGTTGAGAGGAATAAGATGGAGTTCACTTTTATGCCCAGGCCTGGGTTTTTCAGGGGAAGGTGTGGCTAAAAGGTGTAATTCCCTTCCCAAGCCCTTCCCCTTGAGAACCTCTCAGATCAAGCTTCCATGCCGTGCTGCTACAAATGTATATTGCCAGGGAGGACCGGCAGGTTGCCTGGCCCACCCAACTTTCCCCACCAGACCTGGGAGCATGGAGAGGACCTGAGTGTTGAAATACACCGGCACCTTCATTGGCAGCCTCAGTCTTCCTGAGCACATGAAATGGGGACATAAAGCTCTGCAGTGTGACATAAAATGCCCCCTTCATCTGATCAGGCTTGGAGACAGGCTTTCTCCCATGCCGGGGACTGTCTCCTCAATAGGCACAACAGTGAAAGAGGTAACCAAGAACCTGGACGAAGCTTTCCCACCTTGAAATGCAGAAGTGTAGTGCTACTACATCAAATTCAAAAGTAATATAACTATACCAAATTCCCCGAGAAATCTCCTTAAGTGTGGTCAAGAGAGTAACCAGGGTAGAAGAGCTGCTTCAGCTCGGTTTTGTGCACAGTAAAGCTCTTTTTGTGTACTTCTGTTTTCACATGCTATTGAAGGAAGTAATACAGTCTAGCACAAAACATTACTGAAGAAACAAACTTGCTTTTTTATGGTGCAAAATTTGTAGCACTTCAGCAGGCATCAAGAGTTGGACGGTTTGCCCCAAAACAACAGAAAAACGGAACAAGTTAGTTAGGGCTGCCCTGTAGTCTCCTTTCGATGGGCTTGTCTCCTGTGGCTGCCGCCTTCTTTCCTTCCAGGCGCAGTTTGCTAGGTGCTGCCTCTCTGCTCTGCTGAAAGCCTCACCCAAAACAGCAGCTGCAAGTGCGGCTCTCCAGGGAGATCAAGCGCAAGGCGCAGTGGGCGATGCACCGGCTGGGGAGCAGGGTGCCAGCAGGGAGCCGGGGGCTGGTAAGCGAGGTTGGGCACCTGGGTGAGTACCAAACTCGGCCCCTCTCATAGGGCAGTTTTGGAGAGGGAGGCAGTGGAAGAAGAGTTAGGGCAGGGAGGAACTGTGCGATCACGTCACAGTATGTATAATTCTGTTTAGCCTGGATTGATCAGGATGATATTTCATTTTAAATAGCTCTTCTGAATGAGGCCAGCTCTGGGGTGGAAAAGTTTGGGGTGAAGGAGAAGCCGGGCAGAAGGAAGAGATGGGAATGGGTTGGGATTAGTGCTAAGATGCTGTTCATAACTTCCTCCTGTGCTGTATGAAGCCACCTTCAGATATAGGCTGGGATGAGGAAGAGCTGCCAGGAAACATCACTCTTCCTTTTTTTTTTCTTTTTCTTTTTTTTTTTTTCTGTCTCAGATACGAATTCCCTATATTATGTGTGATCCAAAGACCTGGGTTGGGAAATCAAGTTCCTGGTATTTTGCATAGAGCCTCAAAACAGGATTCAACAAAGTCACATGTTGAGTGAATAGCTGCCTAGAATTAGTTTCCTGAAAGTACCTTAATCATTCACTAGGATATAGCCTAAGTGTAGTCATTTCACCAGCAGGATGCAAGCTGGTATATGGCAGCTGGAACAAGACAGATTCCTGCTTTTGCCCACGCCATGCCAAGAACATAAGGGAGATGACAGCTCCAAGGAATCCCAGGCAGGTTTGGGATCTGGTTTCTGATTCCTGTTAACTTCCGATTTCTGATTCCTGTTAACTTCCTGCACAGCACAAAATGCAGGAGTCTGGCCAAAACAGAACCTGCATTTCTGGTCCGGCACATGGGAGAATCTCCTGAGTGGGATGGGAGAAGGCGCAGGGCTGAGCAGTGGTAGGGTTGCAGGTGTGTGAGCATGCAGCATTTGTAGTCGAGTTGAGACAGGTCCTCTCCTGCATGTGGACATGACTCAGTATTGAATTAGGAGCTGCCCATGCCACTGATGCTAATACCAGTGTTTGCTCCTGCAAGTGTTGCAAATGCAGGTGTGAGCTGGGTAGTTCTGATGTTGAGGACTGATGCTGCAGAAACTGAACACTTTTCTCTCCAAATATACCTTATTTTCCTAACACTGCTGTTACATGGATAAAACATTCATATCCATGTTTCAAACAGGGAGCAGTGCTCAGAGAAACTAGGGTGCAGAGTCCCCAAGGGGAGCTAGGGAGTTTGGAGGGTGACCACCTAAGAGCCTGGTGTGAGATGGGACCACTGTGGTGGGGCAGGTAGTGTAACTGCCTTTGGGCTGTGCAGCAGTTACTGGTGTTAATGTGTGTGCGCTGGAGGCAGAGAGGAATTGGAACTGAAGCCTGCACTGAAATCTATTTTTACCTTCATAAAAAAAAGTTAAAATGGAGTGACCGTTGGCAACATAGTGGTTCACCAAGTTTGTTGTCAAGCAGCACTGCAGAGAGTTTCCAAGGCATCCGTACATGCAAAGCAGGCAAATTTTTGCTCATGTGGGGAAATCTTTGGAGGAAACTTTGAAGAAAACTATTTCTGCCAGGATTACCTCACAGAGTTTCACCTTACACATGTATTCCTTTTGGATGACTCACCTTGTTTCCTTTCCGTATATGAATCCATAGGAGTTTATAGCTTTATACATTCAGCTCTAGCTCAGTGGCTTAATCTCAGTGGATTAGCTGTATCATGAATTAATTGTAATGCGTGCAAAAATTATGTAGGAGCGTTCATGTGGTGCTGGGTGGACTTACAGTTCAGGCAGCTCAAATTCAGATATCACTGTACTACACAATTAATACTGTCAAGTCCTTCCTCTTTTTCTTTTCCTGCAATTACCCTGCATATATGAGAGTTTTCATATACAGGTCCCCCAACAGCTCTCTACACCATCTCTGGTGCTTTCAGTAGCCCCTGGGACGCCCCTCACAGCTAGATGTAGGGACAGGGGCCAACACAAAAGTGCACACTTAAGCAAATAATCTCTGAGCCCTCTGCAAAGTCATCTGACACCCCCTGAGGCGGAACATTTCCTTTGCACTTTGATTTTAAAGAAAGCCCGAGGCTGCATTTCTTCAAGCAGTTGAGCTGCTCTAACAGCCTGCTGCCTCTGAAAGGGGTGCTTTTATCCCCCATCCCTTCATTTTGTGGCTGGCCCATCCTTCTATGAATTTATTTGGGTCGTTATCCCAGAAGATACCCACCCACTTTCTTTTCCCTAATTATTGTCACTTTGAGCTAACGAGCTCTGTCAGCCCATGGAGCTGGCAGATAGCACCAGGGATGGCATGAGTGGTGAAGAGCAGAGCAGGGGATGTACAAACAGACTCCTTGGCAGGGACGATGCCGGGAGCAGCTCAGCCCCCATGGCGGGAGAACACCCGTCTGCTGCTGTCTGGGGCACAGCTTGGCAGCCTCTGGAGCATCCTGCCCGCAGCTCTGTGGTCCCAGCACTTCTCTAGCACTGGTGCAGGCTCTTGGCAGACTCCAGGGTGAGCCAGCCATGGACCTTAACTGAACAGGCAATTTAATACCACAGAAAAGATGAGCAGCTTTTTTCCAGCCTTCATCTCCTGAGCCAGCTAGCTGTGAGGATGGAGAAGAGCCAGGCCAACACAAGGGAGCAGGCAAGAAAAGCAACCAGGTCCAGTGCTGTCTCCAGGAAGGCCGAACGACTACCTCACCTGTAGCCTCCCCCCGTCTTGCTTCCTAAGGGAAACCTACAACTGACTTTCAAAAGATGAGCCTAAAGCCTGAAATACCTAATTCTGCAGACTCTATTACAAACTCATTTTATGCATTTCACAGAGCAATGAAATTTGCTCCCCACACACCTCAAGGTGTGACAGGTCCTCTCACCACATTGCTTTTCCCCTTGTCCTGCTGCCCCACCAGTACGAAGTCTGGGGCTGATTGAGTAAGGGCTAAAGGATAAAATTTGTTGCAAAGCAGCTGTCCCCACCCAGGCTGCCCTGGAGCTTTGCTCTGGGCTGGAGAGGAGGCTGCAGAAATGTGGTCTTTCTCTTGTCAGCAGATCTCTTGATCTATTGGGAGCAGTGCCTTTTCAACAAACCTTATCTCTGCGTGTGTAATTAATTATGCAATGTTCAAAGAAGAGCCTTGGATGATGCAGAAAGCTGAGCTTGCTAATGAGAGCAGGTCTAATAGCAGAGCAGATGTGTGATGGAGCTGGAGAGCCAGCTCCCAGCGCAGCCTTTTGGGGCAGAGTTGGCCGGTATGCTGCTTTGCCACCAACTGTAAGAAGAAAATAGCTTTACTTTTATTTCTTAATGTGATGAATACACCAGCTTGAGGGTAGAGCTGTGGCTGGATCCCGGGCTTGCGGTGATCAGTTGTGCAGCGTTAGGCTGTAAATGGGCATGATTTTCTGAAGACATTTTTTCAGATGCAAAACTTCCTTAAAGGCAGATGTGTACGTGACTCTTCCCCAGCATGCAGTTATGAGGTGGAAGGTTAATTTGTGCAGCCAGAAGCAGGAGGTCTCTAATCTATGTATCATGTTTAAAACAGCTTCATGCCAGCTATCATTTAAAATGCTGGTGATGCAACAAAAAGCTTTTTGTTGGTGTCTGGTTGTAGGAATGACAAGTGTGTGCAACCTTTCAGAAGCTTCTCGTGTGGACAGTTTCATTATCAAACACAGGCAGTCAAATACTGTGAGTCAATATCTTCCACTTTCTTCCCCCTCCATCTCCCAAATTAGGAGTCACTTAAAAAGAGTTTATTAAAAAGTAGCATTGGGTTCTTATCTCAATTGCCTTCTGATTTTTGAACACTTACACTTCACATTTTCACACTGTAAACCACAGCTTTCCTAAATGAATGTGGGGATTGTGACTCAGAGCTGAGATTTTAAAAAGAAGAAATAATATATTTCCCAGAAAAACAGCCAGCCCTTCCGGCTTCTACCTTATAAATAGTCTAAGCAGATCTCCTAATCACCACCTCACTCCAGTGCTGTGTGTCTGGGCTTAGAGCAATTACAACTCTTCATCCCAGCAGCAGTGACAGTGTGGCCTCATGTGCCATGTCCAAGAAAACCCAGCCACTGGAGCTCTTTCTCATTTGCAACCAATAGAGTTGCCTGATGCTGATGAGAGGGTCTTGGTGATGGTATCTGCAGGCACAGAGGGTCTTGGTGATGGTATCTGCAGGCACAGACAGCATTTGCCATCTGGAAGCAGAAAGTCTTCACGTGGGAGAGCACCAAGGGGATGAGTTGAACAGGAGAGAAATGCCTGATTATAGGCATATGGTCCTCAAAGGGTCAGAATATATGGTAGGATTAAGCCAGAGGTGAAAGGTTTGGAGAAGAGCTGGCATGGAGGGAACTGGGGGGACAGAATTGTAACTTTATTATTGCCTTTGCCCTCTGGGGCCCATAATTAACACACAAAGGGAGTTACACATGGTCTGCTGTGCCAATGCTGCGCTGAACCTCATGACCTGAGCTGCAACATCATTCCAAAGCTTTTCTAATGCAAGAGGGCTGTCCAGGCAGGGGACAGTAGGAAATCCCAGGGTCCTCTCTGCTCCTGTGTAGGTGTCCCCAAGGTCAGAGGTGGTTTCCCTGCAGGGCTCGGCGCGTTTCAGGGGAGGGCACTTCACAGGTGCTAGCCCTAGGGGTGTGCTTGGTCTCAGCCCACCTCTGAAATGACATTTTGGATGCCCTGCTGCAGCCCATGCAGGTGCTGTGAGGGAACCTGCAGGCTGCAGTGCTCTGTGCTGGATGTGTCCCTGCCCTGAGCGCTTCCACGTGCAGCGAGGGCAGGAGGCTGCTCTGGGGGCATAGTGGTGTCCCCTCCTCCTGCCTCCATCTGCTTCGTGGGAGGCGCACACCACAGCTGTGATGTTAGGCAGGAGCAGCTGCTGTGTAGTGCCGTAACAGAGGAGTGACCCACATGCGAGCCCCTGGGAGCAGAAACCTTACTGTCCTGGCACTACCCTGGCTGAACCACCGACCACCTGTCCCCTGGGCATGGCGCTGCAGGGGCTGGGGATAGCCACTGGCCCTGTCACAAGGTGTGGGACCATGTAGTGTGGGCAGCCCCTTGAAAAGGGGGTGGTGACACAGTAGCCACCCTGGAGGCATGGAGGGCAAGGAGTCCCACCTCTCAGGGCCCCTCAGCTGCTAGAGTGGCAGGGAGAGATGCCATCGGCAGGGGTAGCATGTTT